>PYXC01002607.1:0-82500 GCA_015244755.2 Tenualosa ilisha | reverse complement strand
GTGTGTGTGTGTGTGTGTGTGTGTGTGTGTGTGTGTGTGTGTGTGTGTGTGTGTGTGTGTGTGTGTGTGTGTGTGCATGCATGCGTGAGTCCCTCCTGTTTTCTCCCTCTGGTTGCCAGATGATAACAGCAGTCTAACAGGCCGGATGCCAGGTCACCCCCCCCCCCCCCCCACCACCACCACACACACACACACACACACACACACACACACACTCACACACACACCTGTTGAGTTGGGTTTACCATCGGGAGATCTTGAGAGAGTCTTTAATTATTAAAAACAGATGAAGCGGTGTGAGTTCTGTGCTTTAGGATCAAATAGAGTGGAGAGGGGGGACACATAAAGACTAATAGACTTTGTTAGATATTTGTTTCTATAGGGGACAGGTGGGTTGTTGAGGTGGAGTAGAACAGAACACCAGACTGTCTCTCCTCTCTGGTTACCCAAGACAACAGTGGCTTTTACACAGACACACACACACACAAGTACGCACAAAAACACACCTTTTTGTCTCCTCATTGATACAGAGTGTGAGTCAGAAGGTGCAGTAATGGGAATGTGTGTCAGCTGAGATAGGGCTAATTTTAATAATATCTGCTTCTAGTCAGAGCGCAGCCTGGGTATCCAACCTGAGGTGTAGGGCCCGTTAATAATGTGCTTATGTGATTCGTGGAGCAGCATATCATAATGTGGATTTAATAAGACCTCATTACCTTTGACAAGCTGGGGAAGTGGGAAGTGTATGTGTGTATGTGTGTGTGTGTCTGTATGTGTGTGTGTATGAGAAAGGGAGAGGAAGAGAGAGGGAGTCATTTTTATTGTGCTTTATTGCGACAGTCAAACTTTATTCTGTGGAGTGAAATGTAGTTTCCCCTACTCTCCCATGTGGACACAGTGCCACCTACTGAATAAAATACATCACAACAATTACACAAACTGAATCTAAGATCAAATATTTTGAACTTTTTTTCATGTATTCTCTTTATCTGAACACCATATATCCTTAAATTTCATGTAATTATTTACATCATAAAAATGTGCCAAAATATGACCAAAAATTCCCCTTTCCATAACACTGCCTTTTAGTCAGATAAGGGTTGACTCAGTTTGGTGTTGCTCCATTGATATTTTGCTGTACAGACACAATTTTCCCTTAATTTACATACTTAGACCTAATGTATCAAATTTAATCATTAAATGCGTCTGTGCATAAAACATCATTCACCATAAAATGATTTTACATTTACCAAAGCTTTTATCCAAAGCGACTTACATTTTTTGTCAACTATTAATTGTTCAGGGTCAGTCTCCCCTTGAGCAACTTAGGGTTAAGTGTCTTGCTCAGGGGCACAACGGTGGCATCTAGGATACAAACCCACAACTTTTCTGGCTACTTGCGCACTAGCCAGATTCCTTAACCGCTATGCTACCACTGCCCCTTTTGGTGGTTCCCAGTTTCACTATAGTTTAGGGCATGCTATAAGAAAGCAAGACACTGCAAATGTATGTAGGGCTGATGAGAACAGCCTTATCCACAGGCTTCCACACAGCCTCAGCAGCTACAAGTGGACGCATCAGTGACTATGGCCAGTGCCAAAGCAAAGCCACCAAACACACGGTCGTGAATGTTGTGGTCAGCTAAATCACTAGCACCAGATCCAGCTGAGTTTTCTGCTGTTTGGTCTGAAGAATCAAACTGTCTGCAAAGCCCATCCCAGGTGAAAAACATATTTTTGCAAGCCAAGTGTTAAGACTGGATGTCCCCATGCTGGAAGTGAGCCACTGACGAACAGTTCCTTGAAATCTTGAACACAGAGCTGTTCCCCACAAACTTCAAACTATTGCTCCTCTTTCGTGCAACTTCCCTACTGCCGAGATACCAGGCGCTCTATAGCTGCATAGACTAAACCAGAGGACATCAACAAAAACACTGCTAAACTGCAACAGAGAAATGCCCAGTCTCTTCTTCTGTGGGACCCTCTGATAATCAGTGGGCAGCTGCAAAGAATGCCAGCACTGAAATGGGGACCTTGGAGGGGCAGAACACACAAAAACAAAATCAATCTCAGGGACCCATCCTAGGCCTGACTCACCAATACCCCACCCAAACTCTTTGTCACAACTGAATGGGGCACAGAAACTCACTTTCTGTTTAATTTTCCTGTGCCCCATTCAGTTAGTGTTAGCTGTTGGTTCATTATTCAGTCTATGTTGTATCAAATTCTCTCATACAGACAGCACTAAGTGACCTCGAACAACATGGTTATTCTATTGATTGATTCACACCGGATTTGTTGATGAATAAAATTCCTCTTCACACACTCAGGGCGCACTGCATTAAAAACAAGGGAAAGTGATGAAAGGCTACATGGAATGAGCTTTTACATAGCTTAAAAGAGTTCAGCGGTCTCAAACACTCCTGTCTTGTGAGCAATTGTGTGCGTGACCGGAGTAAGTATGATGTAGGCTAACAGACAGTTCCCATAACATGAGCATACAGAGTGATGCCAAAGTGATACACTAAGACACCGATCAATAGCATCCAGGGTGTAAATTAGTTCTCTCAAAGGTCATTCTAAATGTTAGACTTTTAACACCCTGCCTTAGCCCTCTTCCCGAGGTTCCGAAACGAAAATTGAAAGTGAAAGTACGTCTTATCTATTAATAGCCTATTATCCCGAACATTCGCAGCATCTACTCCTCCTGTACATACCTATTGGAAGGGATACTCTCGTCTTTCCGTTTGCCGAGGTAAGCAGCACTATAAACCCACACATTTTAAGCTAGGCTACATGCTATTATGGGAAAAAACCCACGACACTGATAGACTTGAAGACATTTTTTCTGCGTCATACAGACAAGTCTAGCCTTTAAGAAACCCCTGGTATATTCTCTGAGCTGTGAAAGATGACAGCGGTAATATGTTTGCAGAGTTTTTATTATCTACGAGAGTTTTTATGGTCTATGCTATGCCTTGCATGGAATTTCGTCTTTCACAGTCACTTCATCATGTAAACGACCACCGCCCATCCAGCGCAGCTTCTTTATTAGCCTGGTAATGAAACCAGTCCCTCATACACTTCGTTTTATACAGAGCGTCTGGACATTCGGTAATTAAAAACAATTGCTTGCAGGAGGTGTTGAAGTTTAAAAAGATTGGATCAGCCCATGACTGATAGCCTGCCTTGACTGATAGCATTCTGGCTCAGCTTTCACAATGCCTCCCTCTGTTCGCTGATTGCATAATCCAGAGCTTTCCGAAGTCTTGCAGCATAATGCACAACAATGGCAGGTCACTGTTATTGAGTATGTGCTTTGTGTGTGTGCTTGTGAGAGGGATTGATAGAGAGAGAGAAAGAGCTACAGAGAGATAAGGTCACTATTATAGTATGTCTGTGTGTGTGTGTGTAAAATAATATAAAATAATATTACATGGCAAATATAAGAAAATTAAGACCTTTTTTAAAAAAATCATAATTCATTTTTGAAAATGGGCCAAAAAACAATTTTCTTTCAATCTCATTTCTTGGCCCTTGGACCAAAATTATTCTATAGACCCGTATCTTCAACTTGGAAGAGAAAACAAAATTTTTGCATTAATTTGAAATCACTGAGTGTCTAGTCACCCCACTAAAGAGATTAATTCATGCTGTCGTGTCAACTCAAAGAGGACTGAAGCCACATTCACAAACATTCACTCGCACCTCAGCTCCAAACCTCCAAACCTGCAGGGGACAGAGAGAGAATCAGTTCATGTTAGCAATCAAAGAGATCACCCTGCACTTCTTGGAGCATCCACACAAGCAGCTAAAAAACAGAAGAACACTCAGCTCACAGTCAAGACTGGTAGGGGAATGGACAGCAATGTTAATTTCAATGTTCTAATACTGAAACAGTTACTTAATTTAATCATGATATTTGAAACTTGTAGCCTGTGTACTCCTGCCCATTTACTACTTGCCTATTTATATTTAATTTGCACTACATGACTAAAATATGTTTAGTTTGAGCTACATAACTAAAATATGTTTTGTTTGATGTTGATGCAATTTGATGATGATGACAGTAGCATAGCCTTGGTAGGCTTATGGTCTAATTTGAATTATTTTTCTCTTGCATCAACACCCAGGTACAATTTCTCATGTATAACTTCATCTTGTACTTAACGTTGCTATGGACAGCTCTGGTCAAGATAAAGCCTTTTCTTTAGTTGACACAAACTATGAACACACATTTGCAGTCTGCACATTCACGATAAACTGTATTTTTTAGGAAAACGTGATCACAATGGTGAAACCTACGATCAAGTGCATGCCAAATAATGGAACCCTCAAAGAGTCCTCAGAAGACCCCCTGTCAGGACGTGGTTATGGTATTGCTGACCTTCAACTCAGGATGGAATTGACTTTGAGATTACAAGAAAACATGCAGTACGAAGGTAGGGGATGATATTTTATGCCAGGTTATGCTATTTTTGCATTCAAATGTTTTGTTTTTACAAGTTTATGAAAAGTGATTTTATGTCTTCAGTCTTGAGGTCACATGACTTGACTGGATTCTAACTTTAGTCACAAATTAACTTGAGACTTGGTTGGCGCCGAGAAAGACTCGACTCAACTTGGTTTGCAAACAAATCCACATGGATTGGTTAGAATGTACGACTTTGTTTTTTTTTTTTTTTTAATCAACTTTAGGGGGAGCTCTGGAAGTGAAAAAACAAAGGTTTGCCTGGTGTGCCTCTAATGTTGAATAGTTACTCCAAAAAAACATAGTCCAAAACCATAAATGTCTCTTCTTGACCTTAGATGTCCAATGCTTAATGTCTGTCCTTTTTGATGTCTCCTCAGAGGCAGAAATAAATGCATCGCAGTGTTCAGTCTTGGATGCTCCCCTGCCTGAGAGAAGAATTGTGCTGCTGGGAAAGACTGGTGCTGGGAAGAGTGCCACAGGAAACACCATACTGGGCGAAGAGAGATTTCTTTCTAAGTTCAGCTTTGTGTCTACAACAAATCAGTCGATGGCTCAACAGGCAGTTGTTGATGGGAGACTTGTTTCTGTCATCGATACTCCAGGGCTGTTTGACACAAGACTTTCACAGGAAGAATTAGCTGTGGAATTAGGGAGGAGTATTTATGAGTCTGCTCCAGGACCTCATGCGTTTGTCATTGTGTTACAACTAGGTAAATACACAAAACAGGAAGACCAGATTATTAAACTGATAAGGGAAACTTATGGCGAACAGGCTCTAAAATACACAATCATTCTCTTCACACATGGCGATGTGTTAGAGGGAAGCGATGTTGGAGAGCTCATTGAGGAGAATGAGGCTCTCAGTCAGCTGGTCCAGCAATGTGAACAGAGATATCATGTCTTGAATAACAGAGATAAGACAAACAGAGATCAGGCCATTCAGCTTCTGAGGAAGATTGATGAAATGATAGAGAAGAATGGAGGAGAATTCTACACCAATGACATGTATAGAGAAGCAGGGAGACTCCAAAGAGAAAGGAGGGAACAGACTGAACAACAGAGTGGTGGTGGTAGTGATGGTGGTGTTGGTGGTATTGGTAATGGTGGTGGTGATGGTGGTGGATTTTGGGCTTTCCTTAAAAGACACTGGAAAAAGCTGCTTGCTGGAGCTATAATAGGTGGAGCTATAGCATTTGCCGCCGTAGGAGCATGTGGGCCAGCAAACACATTACTGCAAACAGCGATTACTGTTGGAGGAGCTGTTGTTGGGACATCAGTAGGTGCTTTAGTGGGAGCACTTTCAGACAGACCTGGTAATGGCCCCGGAGGTGGTGCGGGGGCAGGTGCAATTGCAGGGAGAGGGGCGTGGGCAGGTGCTGGAGCAGTTGCAGGTGCTGGAGCAGGTGCATTGGCAGGTGCAGGTGCTGGAGCAGTTGCAGGTGCGGGTACTAGAAGAGGGGCATTGGCGGCAGCAGGTGCAGGGGCATGGGCAGGAGCCATGGCAGGGGCATTTGCTGGTGCTGGTGCAGGGGCAGGAACAGGATCATATTGAGTTGGTGGAGAATTAATAGGAAGACATGTAGGAGCAGAGCATACTGCAGCAATTCACCAGGGGGAGAAAGAAAAAATAGACCCTCCTCCTCCTAAGTATCTAATCTTATATGGCAACATACTCATGTCAAGTTATAGAGGCTTTCTGTCTTAAAATATAAGGTTTACCTCTGTTATCCCGTGTCCTCTTTGACCTCTGTTTATGCTACAGTGATCATTTCATATTTTTTTTCATCAATATTATATATTTTGTGGGCAGCATAGATTGTCGTTGTCCCAATATATTGTTCTCTTGCTGGCAGACCTGTTCTGATGTAACTGTGGAAAATACACCATATTCTCACCATTAAACTGGAAAAAAAAACTTTTTCTGACCACTTGTTTCAAATTCCAATGCAACCTGAAAATAGAATTTCTTCAGGTGACTGGTATTTTTGTCCGCTGAGTCAAAATGTGTCATCCCAAAAAAAGAACAGTATTTACCCCAGACCTTTTGTAAGATGACCAACGGTAGCAGAGAGGGTAAAAGAGGAGTGAGAGGCACAAACGTTTGTAAGTTCTGTAAATTCAGAAGATCACTGAAAAGTTTATGTAACACTACTTATTCAGACCAGAACTATTCACTCAACTATTCATTTGCGCCCATTGTAACGTATTATGTCGCTCCATCTTGGTCAGTATTCAATGATGGTATTCTTGGATGGTAGGGCAACAGAAAGGCAATTTCATAAATGACACTTGGCCACCTACCGATTGTGATCGTAAACTCAGCAGTAAGAGTTAGTTTTTATGGTTCTGAAAAGGCTCTACACATGATGTCACTTATGGCTTAAACCAAGTTTAACAAACTTCTGACTCATGAGAAGGCTACCTTCACAGATAGATAGGCTTGATAGCCACAGATAGAAATGTATTAATCCCAGAGAGAAATTCTAAATAGTGTTGAGCAGTGTTCAATATGTCAATATGTGCGCTGAAGTGAATACTGTAAACGTTTAAAAACGTGGCTGCTACATTTACACATTTACACTATGCATGCTTTGCATGCTTGTTATGTGAATGGGGTATAACTAGCTATCACATCACCCTGACCAGCTCTAGTGATTTATCACAGCAGTAGTTGGGGGAAGAAGGGTTTGGACAGCAGCAGAGTGAACACAGGACCACAGGTCAGATGGGCCAGATGTAGCCTAGATGTCTGCCAGAGGTGACCTGTGCCAGTCTTGTAAGGGTAACTGCAGATCATTATAAGACTGATCTGCCATCAGTGTCAGCTCATAAAAGGGGATTGGCTTTAACAGGTTATGAGGGATTAAGCACGGCATCAGTTAGCTTTTTGTGTGGGTCATGTAGTGTATGTCCAGACACACACACACACACACACACACACACACAAACACTACTCTGAGCTACTGAAGACACAATCACACACACGTTAGTATATACTGTGTACACACACTAAACTCACACAACGTACACATTTGTTACAGTGGTGTTTAATGTGTGTCTATGGATTAACTGTCCTCTTTTCTGACAATACAGAGCTTTTGGTATTTGTGTCCTCTCATCATCTTCCAGAGCACAATGCACCTAATCATACACAGTGTGTAGGTCTACAAAATGTCACACACATACAAACACAGCAACTGGGCTGCTGCCCATGGTTAACCCTTATAAGGTCTTTGGGTATGTGGGGCCTGTTTTCAGTTTTTACCTTAAGAAAAACGATACAAATAATTAATTTCTCAAAATGAGATTCATTGCTCTTGGCTCATTTTCTGTGAGGGACATGAATTAGAAAACATTGTCATTGACCACCTGTGAGGATCTGGGTTGTGTTTGGACTTCTGCCACTAGGGGTCCTCATTTTCCTGTGTACGCTCCTTGTTTTGCACTTACCTGATCATTAGTACCACCTGAGTCTCGTTTTGTTTCCTTTATCAGCCTCCTGAGTTTCTTGTCTGTTGCTCAGTAAAGACTTTTCTACTGTTTGAGCATTGTCTGCCTCTCCCCTGTGGTCTAGTGGTAAGGCGTCCGCCTGCAACACGGAAGACCCAGGTTCGACACTACCAATCAAGGCCTGATGTATCAGTTTTAATCATCATGTTCGTCTTTTTATAAAATAATTTACATTTCACATAGAATTATTTTGGTGGTTCCCAGGTGGTTGGTTTACTTATAGTTTCATTGATATCAGATAAGTAATTTCAAAGTTACAGATCACTCAGGGGTAGGGGGTCAGGGGAAGTGTTAGGAGCAAGAGGTGCTCTCGGAAGGTGGAGAGAGTATCCTCTGCTTTGGTCTGTACCTCGCCCCACTGGGCTTATCAACCAGTGGGCCACCGGAGGATCGCCAACATTTTGCCATCTGGGTGCTGATCAGATAGCAAAAAGCCTCCCGTTATTTGCATGTTTTTACATGCAGCCCAGTAGATTTGACAGATGCTTATCAGATCCACAGCAAAAAGAAAAGTGTGAGGCTGTTGCTGGAGTCGGACTGTTGGTAGCGGAGGAGCAATTTGATGATCCTGATCCTTTGCATTCTGCAGCTGTCTGAATCACTTGCCCTGGTAAGATGCATTTAGTTATAGATTTTCCTTGTTAGTTGGGAGATATCATTTGACACCAATTGTGATAAACTCTTTCATGATCATTTTTCCTTTAGCAACTGTCTTTCTCTTATACTTTGCAACATATTCCACAAGCTCGTACCCTAGGCTATCATGTCTTCACAAGTCAAAATCACAGGTAGTAGCTAGCTGTAGCAGAGCTGTGAAATCAAATGTGTCTACTTCCCACTACCACTACAGCAGCACAATAAAGCCTAAAATGTCATAAGATCAGATACAACGATGTGCTAAAATAACTTTTATTTAAAACTTATATAATTTTGAGCAAGACATAACTTCACCAATAAGTAGGCCTATCCGTTGGACAGGTAGTCTATTTTAGACATTAAAGACGTAACAAAATTGCACAGATTACAGTTTAGAAATCTCTAAACTGTTAAAAAATAATTTATTATTTAGATTACTCATCATGCAGAAAAATAAAGATTTGAAGACAATGTTGGGGTGATGACAGACAAAAAAAATATTACTGATAAAGACAAAAAAGAAAAAAAATGTTTGATAATAAAGCAATCAAGGCTTAGTAAGTTGGGAAAACAATGTTATCACCTTCAGCCCACATACTTTGGCTCCCAACAGATTCAGTTGTATGCACCATTTCACTTGTGACATTTTGAATGCATCTATGATATGTATGCAATCTCGTATGCAGAGAAAAGCTATTGCTCTCAAACACTGTTCACTTTGTGTTTTAGGTTGATTTTAGGCTTCTATGAAAAATACCTCCAAAATACAGTGTTGCATGATACATTTTGTGGACATTGAACTTTGTTTATTTGGTTAAATTTAGAATTTAGCTTTATGATCTGTTATGCTTATATTTCAGTCACCAGTTTATGCCTTTATGTTTGGGGGGACATTTTGGCCATAGTTGAATTTTGGGAGGGGGTGGGGGATATGGTGATAGTAAGCTTATAAGGTGCTTGAAGGTGGTAGTACAACAGGAGCAGTTATTCTCAATCAAAATGATGTAATTAGGACTTATTTTTGACACTATTAGGTACTAGTAGTTTTTAGCTTTATTCCGATGAGTAGGCCATCTTTTCTAAATATTACTGGAGGAGAATAGCTGTTCCTGATTTACTACTGCCTTATAAGCCCCATACTAACCAAGGCATATTAAGATCATAATTCATTACCAACAATTAACTTACTAACTACCAGTAATTAAACAGCAATTATTAGGAGTTTAAAATGGGAAAAATTCTCAGTTGATGGTCTAGTATGGGTAGAATAAGGTCATGTAGAATAAGGTATTAATAAGTGATTTGTAATGAATAACAAATGACTAACATGTTACTAATTTGCATGTTAATAAGCTGCTAGTTAAAATATGAATATGAATATGTGCACCCTAATCTAAAATGTTACCAAAAACAGTTGTCTATTTATACAGAAAAGCAACAGCTTTTCAAATTTTCTAATTCTCTTGTAGCAAAACAGCTTCCTCTTTCTTTTGAAGTCTCTCCAAAAATGGAAACACAACCAGTGGTCATTGGTCTGCCTGAGACAAGAATTGTGCTGTTTGGAAAAACTGGCACGGGGAAGAGTGCAACAGGAAATACCATACTGGGTGAAGAGAGATTTCATGCAGAATTCAGCTTCATCCATGTAACGAAACAGTCTACAGCTAAACAGGCAGTTGTGTCTGGGAGGCTTGTGACTGTGGTTGACACCCCTGGGCTCCTTGACACGGATCTCTCACCAGAAGTATTGGCTAGAGAATTACGCAGGAGTTTTTATGAGACTAAACCAGGACCACATGCCTTTCTCATTGTTCTCCAACTAAATGTGAGATACACACAACAGGAAGAACAGGTTATTCAGCTGTTCAGAGAGCTATTTGGGGAAGAGGCTCTAAAGTACACAATCATTCTCTTCACACATGGGGATACATTAGAGGGAAAGAATATTGAAAAAATCATTGAGAAGAGCAGAGTTCTCTGTGATCTTATCAAATTATGCGGACAGAGATATCATGTCTTCAATAACAAAGACATGTCAAACAAAGCTCAGGTTGCTGAACTGCTGAAGAAGATTGACACAATGGTGGAGGAGTATGATCAGGAGTTCTTCAACAAGATGATTAAAGATTCAGACAGACTTAGTGGAGCAGTGAAGGAGTATACTTGGGAAATGCAGAAACATGAGAATGAGCAAGAATATTTAAATAGAGATACAGAAGAAAGTGTTAGAAAAGATGCTGAAGAGCGAATGAAGGACTCTAGAAGCAAACATGAATTGGAAAAGCTGGGAAGTATGTACACTAGGGAGATGTTGATAGATGCAGAAACATATACAGGGCAAGAAAGGATTCTCAAAGAGAAGTATCATCAAGACAAGCAAAGACAAAAGAGAATAGTTATAAGAGACACTGAAGAGGAAAAGAACCAGGGTGCAGTAAGACCCAATGATGGATATTCATTTATGAAGAGACACTGGATGAAGTTAGTTATCGGAGCAGTGATAGGTGGAATCTTTTTTTGGTGGAGGAGCAGGGTTGGTAGTAGTGCTGCAAGGCCTGTGACGCTCTGTAAAATAAATTCCACCCTCCTCCAAAATGGTTTTCTCCACCAACAAAATCTGCCCATGACAGATAAGGTATGTCAGGTACATCATATTGTGACACACAGTGTGGAGGTAGAATACCAGTATTTAGCAGCATAGAAAGTGCAGGCGTGCATTTAGTGTAGTGTGAAACATGTCATGTTTTGTTGTTCAACAGTCTGACTGCTTGAGGGAAGAAGCTCTTCCCCATTATGGAGGTGTGGGCAGTTATACTGCAGTACTTTTTCCCTGATGGCATTAGGGAGAACAGTCCATGTGATGGGTGTGTTGTGTCTTTAACAATGCTCGAGGCTTTGCACAGACAGTGGGTGCTGTAGATGTCGGAGAGCGAGGGAAGAGAGATCCCCATGATTTTTTCAGCTGTGCTCACAATCCTCTGCAGGGCCTTTCTCTCTGCACGCTGTGATGGCAAAGGTTGTCAGGATGGAGGAGGGGAGGTGGGCTTTCCACAGCTTCCATAGAAAATAAAGGCGTTGCTGGGCTTTCTTTGTAATGTGTGTGTGATGTTCTTGGTCCGTGTGAGGTTGTCTGTGATGTGTACGCCCAGAAACTTTGTGTCCTGAACAGTCTCAACTAGAAGGTTGTTTATGGACACTGGGGTGCGTTTGCCTGTGCTTTTACCATGAATTTTACCACGGTTTTTAATTAAGACTGGCATATTGTGACATGTTTCCTCTGTCTTGAAATGCTTTTGCCAAATATTCATCATAATAATTATGTTTTTTGAACTGTTTTGTGATTATACTTGTTATGGACATTATAAAACTGTCTCAACCAAAAACGGTCGAAAATACTGTGGCAAAAAAAACAAAACAAAAAAAAACCTTGATTAAAAAATTGTTTTCCTCTATTGTTTGGCATTTTTTTTATAGAGGTTAACAGAATTTAAACCTGGTTTTGACCTATTGGTGAATAAAAAACAAAAACTGTAAAAAAGTGTATAAGATAACAATAGAAAAATCTAGCTTTTTGTTGTTGTAGTTGTTGTATGTTTGTTTTGTTTTTGATCTACATGATTTATTTCTTATATTAAGGCACTTAATCTGTAACATTGGAGCCCTGCGGAGGACGTGAATAGTTTGTCATCAGTGCAATATGTAAATTTATAACCTGTTCCTATTCACAGAAAATATGAAAAAATAATAAATTCCAAAACACAGATAATATTCAGTTTTTTCTCTATAGTATAAAATACTGTCTTTATAATAGGGTTATTCGATACCAAATCAACAGATCATTATGCTGTATGTAAATAACGTAGCATACCAACATGACGAAAATATGTATAAAGCCAAAATATTGAGATTTGTTTGATGATTTAATACCAGGGGAAATTACATTATATACATTATATTAATCAAAGTCTGTCGCTTGTTGGATTCTCCATAATCAATTACAGTTGTCTGACTTTAACGACCACAGATATTTCCCTGAATATATGAATTCAATATATAACTCAAGCACACCACTTTGACACACTGGGACATACAGGAAGATATTTTTTCAAATAATTTGAGTGTTAATCATTTCTGAATCACTTGGATATTAATTGGGTGCTGGATGACCTCAGGTTAATATTTAATATCTCTAAAACTGTTTTGTTTTTTTGTTTTTGTTTTTATCTCTTTTAGTTTGGCAATTATTTCAACAATTTTGGAGTCATTTGTCAATAAAGCGGTGCTGGGTGATCTTACGTCACCAACTGAATTCATGTTTAATATCTGTAAAACTGTTTGAGCACATTTTTATTTTTATTTTGCCTGCACAAATGAACAGGCCTACAAATGATTTTATACGTTTTGTCATAAGGGGTAACTTCACAGACATAGACTTAAAAATTTGATTATTGACTAGATCTCTCTGAGATGAAAATCAAGGACATTTCAAAATGTTTCAGTTACAAAACCTGAGGATTTATGGCAGGTTTTCACGTTATGCTAGGGACAGAAATTCAATCATCTTTGACAAAAAATGGGGGATGTCTGATTACCAGGGCTACTTGGACAAAATTATGTCATAAACCTTAGCTAAACCATAGGCAACTTATAGTCTGTCAAAAGTCCATGGTCCATAGTCCAAAAGTCCATAGTCCGTGGATCTGCCCAAGGTTTCTTCCTAGATTAACTGAACATAAGGGAGTTTTTCCTTGCCCCAGTTGCTCTTGGGTGCTCCTTCTGTGAAGCGCCATGAGACAATACTATTGTAAAAGGCGCTGTATAAATAAAACTGAATTGAATTGAATTGAATATGCAAATAGGTGTATGGTTTTCATCTGCCAACTTTTTGAGGTAGTATCAGCCACTTTAAATATTTGGTAAGACGTGTGTTTTCGAGTCAGTATGGGGGGTGGGGGTCACCTCATTTCAAGTCACCTTCCCCAAAGTGAGAACAAAATTGTGTGGTAGACAGCATGAGATAAAGTTTCTGGTACTCAATAGCCTAACCCTACTGGTTGTCATTTCCCGTTCCTGCAGGGAGTTGATTTCAGGCAGACAGTACACCTGTGAAGGAGCTCTTGGCTAGACGAAAACGGTAAGTTGCCAAATTATATCCACCTTCCAAAGATGAATAATTGTTGATTTGTCTTCATCCTTAATCAGGCCTTTATTTCAGCCATTCGCTAATAGGCCTACTCATGACAGTGGTAGTAAAAGCCTACCTTTAGTGTGTTTTCAGTAATCCCAAATTACCATTGACCTTGGCTATACCTCTAAAAAGCATTTCAAATTTAAAGTGAAGGAAAGTTTTTGGCCTGCCTATTAAATTCATATCTTTAAATTCACAGCTTCTATTTCTCTGCATATCAGACAAGGTATTGTGATACATGGCTAGCCATCCTTTTTCTCAGGGTAAGTGATTTGAATAAACAATCCTAAATTATTAAAACTTGCAAGCTTGTAGGTCCATATAAATTTGATAATGTAAATAAAACATAAAGTCATCTCAGACACTGTTAAAAGGCATACCAGGCATGACTGCAATTTTTTTTTATCTCCGGAGCTCCTTCTTCAGTCACCGATGTTTAAAAAAAAATAGCAACAACATGGTACATTCTCATCAGTCCACATGAATTTACTTGCAAGCCAAAGAATAGGAACCAGCGATGATCATTTTTGTGTGTTACGTTGACTGACAAGCCCGTAAAAAATCAATTTCGGTTTCATTTACTTTCAGTTTCGTTACCTCGAACCAGTGTTTCAGATACTGCAAGTGTAGTAACTGTGGAACCTATGGTAGAGGCGGGTGAGAGAGCCTTCATTTAATCATCAAAGTGACTACGAAGCTGATAAATTTACCTAAACATGTTGCCTAGTGATAACTTAATGGTTTGGAGTACATTTCACTAAAAATGCATGGAATTGTACCAGATACCTTCGTATAGTAGTACAAATAGGGTCTGTGCTTATAAAACAAGGTATTGTCAAGTTTGTAAGTACACCAGGAGTTTATTCAAAATAACACTTCCCTGATGGCTCTACTAGAAACGTATTGATTGAATTCTTGATACTTGATTATATTTGAAATACTTTTTAAGTCATCTTGTACACAGAAGAAGAAGAATGACTTTTACAGGTCATGTAGATGCAGCACCAGCATTAGCCATGCATTTTTAGTGGGGTAATTTGCAAGGTAGAGTCTATGTTCCATTAATAACTGCACTAAGCCATTAGGCGTATACTGTACTGCCAACTTGGCCAATGTTTTACCAAGGAAAAAAAAAAACTTTAGAGGGGGCATTTGGCTGGACGTCATGGTGCAAAGGACCTTAGCACAATGAACTCCCAACCATTGCTTGAAGATTTCATCCACATTTAATTTTTTCTAGAGCTGATGAGACTTGCATTAAATTTATAGTCTCTTAGCTGCATATAGCTTCTCAAAACGCGGTGTTAGCTAGAAATCGCAGAGTGTGTGCTTGCCTACTTCAAACAAGAGCATAGAACAGGCCTGGCCAAACTTTTCTTTCTTTCTTTTCTTTTGTAGGCTGCATACTGAAAAATCTAAGCTGCAAATGGCCAACACAAAATGAAGAATGCCAATTTTTAACCAGTTTTAAGTAAAACAATGTCTGAGTTTTAGATCAGAGAACCTGCAGGCTGCTTAAAGCTACACTGTTCGATGATACTATTGACAAAGATGTCAAAGCAGTATTGAAACTGTGATGTGCGATGGATAATATTAGATTAATGTAACAACAGGCCACAGTAAATTTTTGTTTTTGACTTCATGGAGGACTGCATGAAAGAGAGCAGAGGGCCGCAATTGGCCCCTGGACCCTGGTTTGGCCAACCCTGGAATAAAATGTTAACAAAAAATTGCGGAGTGCACTATTTGTAGCAGAGTTTAGAATGTTGGTAAACAGCACCAAGATATGTAGGCGTAGCATAACCGTTGACTATCAACGAGAGCGTCACAGGTCAACTTGTTGAACTAAAGAAATAATACCATGAAAGAGTTGCATTTGGAGTTGCACCGCCAGATTTGCCTTTGATTTGTTTTGTTTTCATTTTGTGGCTATCAAATGTAAATGAAGGATTTAACATTAGGTTAAACATGAATCTAATATTTTATATACAGGATTATTTTATAAACCTCCTGGCATGAGATCAGCCCCAAAATGTGAACATTGTTAGAACTGGGTTGATTACGTTAATGACAGGCAGGCAACAGGCAGCCTCAGTCAAAGCGGTAGAACCCGGTCACAGTGCGAATTTCAAAGTTTTATTCCAAAATTTGCCCTTCACTACCACCACTGTTGGAGCAGATTTGGCACAGATGTTGGCACAGATTTTTCCCAACATTGCATGGAGCAATACATGATTCAAAGCAATAAAGAAAAACTAATAAATGGGTGAAAATTTCCAAGAGTAGCATCCTCTAAGAATCTTCCTCACCAAATACACCGTTCTGGTCTGCAACAATGGCGGCTCCATTTATGTAACATATGTAACATGTATGTAAAAGTGCACTTCCGTGCTGTTCTTATTCACAAGGGTAGGGTCTTTTTTAGTAACTCAGAGGCTTTTTCTAAATCTCCTCAGGTGGAGGCCATCCATCAACATCACCAAGTTTGGTCACTGGTCTGCCTGAGACAAGAATTGTGCTGTTTGGAAAAACTGGCACAGGGAAGAGTGCAACAGGAAATACCATCTTGGGTGAAGAGAGATTTCTTTCAGAATGCAGCTTTACATCTGTAACAGGTCGCTCTAGGGCTCAACAGGCAGTTATTGCTGGATGTCTTGTGTCTGTGGTCGATACTCCCGGGCTGTGCAACACAAAGCTCTCACAGGATGAATTAGCTTTAGAGCTAGGCAGGAGTATTTATGAGGCTAAACCAGGACTTCATGCCTTTCTCATTGTCCTATCACTAAATATGAGATACACAAAAGAGGAGGAACAGGTTACTGATCTTATCAGAGAGCTTTATGGGGTAGAAGCTTTGAAATACACAATTATTATGTTCACACATGGGGATGTGTTAGAAGGGAAGAATATAGAACCACTCCTTGAAAAAAGCAGAGCTCTTAGTGATCTTATCAAATTATGTGGACAGAGATATCACATCTTCAATAACAAAGACATGACAAACAAAGCTCAGGTCATTGACCTGTTGATGAAGATTCACACAATGGTTAAGGAGTATGATAACAGTTTCTACACTAATGAGATGTACAAAGAAGCAGAAAACAGTAATGGATTGCTGTCATTTATCAAGAAGCGTTGGAAAAAGTTGGTTGTTGCCGCTGTTGTAGGTGGAGCTGTAGTTGGAATAGGAGCAGTTAGTGGATCAGCAGCAGGTAGAATAGTAGCTGCATCAAAAAAAGTAATAGCTGTGGGTAGGGAAGCAGTAGTAACTGGAAGTGGTAGAGAATTCCAAAATCAAGTAATAGCTGCTGGTAGTAGAGTGATAACAGATGCATTTTGGGAACAGATAACTGAAGGTAGGGGAGGAATGGCAAATGCAGGTAGAGGAGGAAGAACAGGTGCAGGTAGGGGAGGAAGAACAGATAAAGGTAGGGGAGGAATGGCAAATGCAGGTAGAGGAGGAGGAACAGATGCAGGCAGGGGAGGAGGAACAGATGCAGGTAGGGGAGGTACAGATACAGGTAGAGGAGGAAGAACAGATGCAGGTAGAGGAGGAGGAACAGGTGCAGGTAGGGGAGGAGGAACAGATGCAGGTAGAGCAGGAGTGGCAGGTGCAGGTAGAGGAGGAGGAACAGATGCAGGTAGGGGAGGAGGAACAGGTGCAGGTAGAGGAAGAACAGGTGCAGGTAGAGGAGGAAGAACATCAGATGCAGGTAGAGGAGGAGGAACAGGTGCAGGTAGAGGAAGAACAGGTGCAGGTAGAGGAGGAAGAACATCAGATGCAGGTAGAGGAGGAGGAACAGGTGCAGGTGGAGGAGGAAGAACAGATGCAGGTAGAGGAGAAAGAACATCAGATGCAGGTAGAGGAGGAGTGGCAGGTGCAGGTGGAGGAGGAAGAACAGATACAGGTAGAGGAGTAAGAACAGGTGCAGGTAGGGGAGGAGGAACAGGTGCAGGTAGAAGAGGAAGAACATCAGATGCAGGTAGAGGAGGAGTGGCAGGTGCAGGTGGAGGAAGAACAGGTGCAGGTAGAGGAGGAGGAACAGATGCAGGTAGGGGAGGAGGAACAGGTGCAGGTAGAGGAAGAACAGGTGCAGGTAGAGGAGGAAGAACATCAGATGCAGGTAGGGGAGGAGGAACAGATGCAGGTAGAGGAAGAACAGATGCAGGTAGAGGAGAAAGAACATCAGATGCAGGTAGAGGAGGAGTGGCAGGTGCAGGTGGAGGAGGAAGAACAGATACAGGTAGAGGAGTAAGAACAGGTGCAGGTAGGGGAGGAGGAACAGGTGCAGGTAGAAGAGGAAGAACATCAGATGCAGGTAGAGGAGGAGTGGCAGGTGCAGGTGGAGGAAGAACAGGTGCAGGTAGAGGAGGAGGAACAGATGCAGGTAGGGGAGGAGGAACAGGTGCAGGTAGAGGAAGAACAGGTGCAGGTAGAGGAGGAAGAACATCAGATGCAGGTAGAGGAGGAGGAACAGGTGCAGGTAGAGGAGAAAGAACAACAGATGCAGGTAGGCGAGGAGTAGCAGGTACAGGTAGAGGAGGAAGAACAGGTGCAGGTAGAGAAGGAAGAACAACAGATGCAGGTAGGGGAGGAGTGGCAAGTGCAAGTGGGGAAGGAGTAGCAGGGGGTGATAAATATTTGCAAGATTAAGTTTGAGTGCTGAGGTAGTTCTGCACGAAGAAAAATAAAACAACACATCACACTCCAGAAGGTCAGTCAGTGGTGTGTTCAGACACAAGCTAACGCTTGCCGCGAACACGCTGCCATTAAACAATGAAATTTGAATGATTTTGTGTAACGTTCTAATAAGTTTATTTTAAACTGTGAACAAAAATGGCAAACTCAAAAAATAAATTGCTCTAGCGGCAGCCGAGGACTGCCGAAAACTTCATGACTGAAGTTGTGCCCACCTACTCTGATTACACCTTTAAGTCATTTGGCTGCACAACTTTCGCAGTCTGGCCTCTGTTATATTATTACTGTTTGTGGAGCACAACCTCCTCTAACCGTGTGCTAACGTCAGCCATGAACTTCCGAGGAATTTAAAACTGCCAGCATTCGCAATGTTGGCCTGTGTTAGTGAACTTGATCGCACCTCTGACCTTAGACAGAAAATTTGTTATGACATCATGCTCATGTTAGGGATATTCCAGAATCAATCGAACCATAGCCCTGTTGTCTGAGGTCGCTGAGTGCTGATGGTATAAATAAGAATAAGAAGAGACAAAATGTACAAACCGGCAGCTAACCCTAACAGGATGGGGCCCAGCAAAATGAAACTGAAACCAAGTTTCCTTGCCCTCATCAGTTAGCGTTCGCTGTGGTTTCTCTATTCAATCTATGTTCCAAATTATCTCATTCTTACTCCTACCAAAAGCTCTTGCCTTGACTAACAGGGCTATGGGTTGATTGACACCAGACTATTGCTTTCAGCTGTACTGTGCCGATTTTCAGTGGATCATTCATGCATCATTATACTGCACTTTTTCATATTGGTTTTCACACTGCATTATGGCCTACTATATTTTATTTCTTAAGTCTGTTAATCTTGTATGGTGTATTCTGTTCTTTTCTTTAGATAGACAGATAGATAGATAGATAGATACTTTATTAATCTAGAAGGGAATTAAGGTGTACAGTAGCTTAAACACATACACAACATACAGACGCACAGACTTTAGAAACTGAGGACAACTGTGAGATGTCTAAAAATCCAGTGTGTGTAATAGAGGTAGAGCAGATAAAGCCATGGAAAAGTGTCCAAACATGGTAGTGCAAAAATGAACAAGTGAATTGTGCAGGGGAGTCCAGTGCAAAATGATTTGTCTGACACAGAACAATATAATATAAATACAGTCACAATGAGACACTACAAGATGTAAACATCACAGATATTGAAATGTGCAGTCCAAGAAGTTCCTAAACATTTTGTAAAACAAAAACACACACGGTTGGATACAAATGCTAGTAAAAATGCTAAGTAAAAATGCTAAGTAAAAAGTTTGATTGTGCATAGCCATTAAAGTAAAAAAAGCTATTATCAGCTAGTATTAGATTGTAAAGCTGTATGGCCCTGGGAACAAAGGACCTCAGTCTGTCTGTTGAGTAAACCAGTGACAAGAGTCTGCCATTACTACTTACTTGCTTTACAACTTTAGCACTAATCCCCGATGGAAATCGTTGTAGTAATAACTGCAGCCAATGTTATTACAATTACAGATGTAGCAGTTTTAGACATCCACACACAGGAGGAGAACTTACCATTAAAGGAATCATGTTGTGCAAGACTAAATGTGTTATTTAATTCTAATAACCAGCCCTTGTGGCAAATCTTAAGTGGGTAAAACCAGCAGATCTTTAAAAACACATATTGCAGAACATACAAGTATAATTAAAGTGCATGAAAATGCACTATACTGTTCTTCAAAGACTTTTATTCTTCTTCTAACAATTTTCTGCGTTTAATGTGACTGCTCAACGTAGAAACTTCAGGTCTTACAATAGACATGGGCACTGTGTAATTTTCACTTTTTGTAACTTTTATACTTTTTGAGATATTAACTAAAAACTACTCATTTTTCCCCATAGACTTAACAATGAGCATTGTGACATCATAACAATCAATTGAGGAACAATTTAAAAAGCTGTTTATAAAAGCTGTTAAGCAATTACAATTTTGTTTTTGCAATTACAATTTTGTGCAATCAACTGCCAGCACTTTAGGCATACAATATGGCTCTTGTTAGCTTGCTAACTCACTATCTTCATTCATCACCAGGGCAAATGTAGCTAACTTAGCTTGCTAAACTGAGCTAATCAGGCTGGTCATTAGATGAAGTAAAATGAGTCCACTTGTGACACTTCTGTCAATGCTCGTGACACTGTTATGTTAGCACCAAGGAACTTGATGTTTTTCACCCTTTCCACTGTAGAACCATTGATGATAATGGGGTCTAATTGATCTTTCTACCTAAAGTTTATTATCAGCTCTTTGGTCTTTGCAATGTTGAGAGAAAGATTGTTGTTCTGACACCACTGCAATGATGTTCATATGAACGGATGTTATTATTATAATCTGTAAGTCTGAATGTATGTAACTTACTGATTCTGAAATGCTGAATATTTTAGGATTTAGATCACAACTACCAATGGACATTAATTACTAGAGTGACAGGGATGGATTTGGGACTAAAGGCCCTGGGCTTTTTTTTTTTTAATATAGGCCCACAAGGCCACCTATACAAGCACACGCACACCTCATCATGATACTGTCTAACAATAGCCTACTATGCCTGTCAAGTTTTCACATACATAGTAGGCAGTCATATTTAGCAAAATGTATCATTGTTAATTGTCAGTGTATTATTTTGCCTCACGTCTTCATTGATAATAAGTCAGGTCATATGCAATTTTGGTGATGTATAGTAATAATAAATGGGCCTGAATGTCTCATACTCTTTTACAGCCTTCCTACAACTTGGTCAGGTTGATGCACAGTAGCTAGATATCATCAAACTGGATACGGATCTTAGGGCTATTAACCTTTGGGCTTGGAGAAACATAAGAGTGTGCATGCCCAAAAAAATTAATAAATAATTATCAACACACTTAAATAGGTGACATTAGATTAGTTCATAAGCACCACCACTGTTAGTGGTGGTCAGAGCAGACATTATATCAAATCAAAGTGTCAACTAGAGGTGGGGTAGCTGAGCACTGAGACCCACAAATTAAGCCCTGCTCTGCATGTTTTTGCAGAGCATTTATCAATTTCTATGTCTGGCTCTGTCTTTTACCCTTTTTTTCTCCTTCGGTCATCATTGACAAAATATTACAATGAAAAAAAGAAACTCTGGTACCTGAATGCCTAATTTTGCTTTCGTTTGGAAGCAGTTATACCAGTCTCAATAGTACAGATGCCAATACTAACAAACATTTAAACCACCTAACCTATATTATTTTCTAGATGCCTACCCCCTGTAGATGTGATTTAATACGCAATGAGACAGGTCCCACCTCCTTCCACACCATGAACAATGCATAGTCCTTTATAGTATGTGCATTGTAAAAATGCATTTTGTAATATTGACAGGGCTTTGAAGGGCAAATAGGTGGGCCATAAAAGAATAAAACCTCTGTAGACCTATGAGTTGTCCACATTTGAGCCTGCCCACAGAAAACCCACAAAGAGGCCCCAAAGCACAAAATACCATGGATCTGTATGTAGGCTACATCAGCTCATATACCCACAATGGGCCCACATGGATGTGTTTGCAAGGCATTTATGAACAAATATTATTTCAAAAACTTGAAAGAAAAGGTTTTTCTTGGTTTGTCTCACACTTCACTTTCAGCTGCCACCTAACAGCAAAGTGGCAAGAATTTGGACAAACCTGTTTTGATGAACTTGCCCACACACCCATATGGGTGGAGGTACATTTGCTATTCAAACAAGGTGCGTACCAGATAGGAAAATGAATTCTGTTGGTCACAAGCCAGCGGAGACTTCTGCCCTGCCTGGTGCTGTGCTGTACTGTATGTATGGGCAATTCCACGGAAAACTGTCACGTCCATAACGGCAACAAAATGGCATGGTGTTTGTATGATGCGAGTGATTACATGAAAAGTTTCATAATTTTGTTTTCATATAATTTCTACAACTAAGAAGAGTGAATGCTCAAATTTCACGTAGGCCTAATCACTGTTACTGAGTTGGCATTCTTGATGGTAGGGCAACAGAAAGGCAATTTCATTTATGACACTTGGCCACCTACTGGTTGTGGTAAACAATGGTAAATTGATAAAACTCACATATATGGTTGAGTAATTGTGTTACATTTTGAGATAGAAGTTGCTCAAACAGGGCTTCTAAAACAATGGTTCTCAAACTGGGGTCTGGGGACCCCCAGGCATCCACAGCGCATTGCCAGGGGGTCCTTGAAAAAGTCTGCGACAAAATAGCATCTAGCATCTAACAGAACAGATGGATATAAGCCTGTATGGCTAACTTTGTGTTGTGATTATGAGGGGTCCTTGGAAATTTTTCTGCTCAATGAGGGGTCCCCGGTCCAATAAAGTTGAGAATGTTTATCAGCTGTTGAAAACCCCTGTTCTAGAAACCAGGGAGTGTTTGGCATGAAAAATAGTGACACCGTAATTAATCATATGGCCAGTTCACATAACTACTTTATTTATTTTTATACATAACACATTATAAACAAGGGAGTGGACTGGATGTTGCCACAGGATATATATCACTATACTGTGTTCCAGTGAGAAACTTAACCCATTTATATAAATAACTAGATTATAGATTAGAGGGCAAAATGTGTGGTTTAGGCCATTTACTGACCTTATAACCAGTTTACATTAAAATTAAATTACTTATTGTAGTATTCATCTATAGTGTGACTTTAATTATAGCTAACATAGATCTAGTAACTTCATAGGTAATTTTATTTAGTCGTTTTAGCAGCAGAAAGGACACAGCAGACATGTACACTTGTGGCCATACCATGGGCCTGAGTAATAAATGTTAGACTGTGATAGACTCTTTAGTAGCGATTAGATCCCTCAACAAACATAAACAACTGTGATGTACAACTAGTCATGTTTGAACCTTTTTCTTAAACCAACAAAAAACACAATGTAGAACTTAACCGAGGGATAACAGAACACTGCTGTTACACATGTAAAAATTTTACCATCAAAAAACATTTCTGCTTTTCTACAGTTCCACTAGTTGTTGGTTTTAATACAGGTTCACTGTAAAACTGTGTTGTCATATTTGCTATATGCCTATTTAGTAGGCTACAGTCCTAGTCTTTAACTAGTAAGATGCAAAGAATATGAATTTGTTTTATGTATTTTGTTTTATTCATTTTTGCTATGTGTTTAATATCTCAAGGAAGGCTTAGCTTGAATGCACTAGCAGAAATTCAAGCTTCTCCCCCTCCTCTAATGTTTTACTTTAATACATACATAATACACATGATTTGTGGACATTATGACAGTAGGCATACTTTGTGCTGCATTCAAAACAAAAATGTTATTCACAAAAAAGTGATCAACAGCAAATCCATAAACAATTTATTATTTTTGTCACGTTGTAGCGCATAATTTAATGACGCTGCATGATGTAATAACCTGAGAAAATTTGATAAATTGCCACATTTCCATACATTTACGCATTTTATAATAAACAGCATGAACACAATATGGAATACATTTCCCATCATTTTGTAATACATTATTGCATATTTAGGTGGTTATTACAAAATGCAGGTGCTGACATATTTGTTTTTGATGAAAATGTAATAACATGGTGCATTATGTTATGTTTTGTCTTCTATGATTTTAAAAGTTGCAATATAGGCTAACAATGTTTCTTACATTGTTCATTTTAAACTTTTTTTTTTTAACTCCTGTTATCACGGTAGTACTTAGAAACATGGCACTGTCTATTTTTTTTCTTTCTTTAGTCATTAGAAACATGACACGACTTAACTCTTACCTGTTATACTGACACAAAAAATTAAGAAACCCAAATATAAACCCCCATCCTAAGCAGATCCAGAGCAGTAGAGAAAACAGAGTGGCGACACTTCCTTATGCTCCCGTTGTAAAAAATGGTGGATGATTTGGGGTCCAACTTATGGGTTATGGAGACATAAATAGTTCCAAACAAGGGACAAAGCTCCATTTATCTCTATTGCTCGTCAAGAACATTCAATGGTAAGTTTATGAAATAACATAATTTTAAATGTTTATATATATATATATATTTATTTCTTTTTTTAAACATTAGCTTAAAAGTATACTCTAATATATCATCAGTTTTGTATTTGGTTTTCATGAAATGTTGATGTTATAGCTTTAGGGACCTTACTGAAAGCTTGGTATTGCTATGGAGGCTAACATTACGTTTTAACGTGATATCACTAAAGTGAAATAACTTTTTTGTTGTAACGTTATGCATAATGTTATACGTTGTTCAGATTGTTATCACAGTGTATCACTGTAATGCATTGATGAAAATTAATCAGAGTGCATGTTTGGCTAACCAGTTAACCATGGCTCTTTGTTTCATCCTGTAGCCAGATTGTCATGATTGTGAATAGATGCTTCATTGTTTTTCAAATACTTTGTGTTAAATATAATTTCTAAGTTATGTCAGGTTAAAATGCTAATTGTATGTTGTATATAGTGTGTTAACAGACTTCAGATAAGTGTTAGATAACACGAAATTGCATTCAGACTCCTGTCAGTAGACCTCCAAGTTACTTTGGTGTCAGAAGTGAAATAAAACCCTTTTTCACTTATGCACATTGAAAAATAGGCCTATTAACATTAGACTACTTCAAACAAGCAAATGCTTTGGTGCATCCCTGGAACTGAAACGCAACAAATCAGTTTGTGAATCCTCAATACAGAAGAGCATGTATAGTTCTGCCAATACAGTGCAATGCATTTACTGTGGTGCAGATGACTTATTCAGTGCAATTCAATTCAATTATATTTATACAGCACCTTTTACTCATTATCTCCTGGTACTTTAAAGCAAGGAGCACCCAAGAGCAACAGGGACAAGGAAAAACTCCCTTTTGTTTAGTTAGTCTAGGAAGAAACCTTGGGAAGATCCACGACTCAAGTGGCTAACCCAACTGCCAGGGGTCATGCAGGAAA
The DNA here is from genome assembly GCA_015244755.2 of Tenualosa ilisha. Lineage (NCBI taxonomy): Eukaryota > Metazoa > Chordata > Actinopteri > Clupeiformes > Clupeidae > Tenualosa > Tenualosa ilisha. The sequence goes on along the minus strand of PYXC01002607.1, from coordinate 57,004 downwards.
AGTACAATCAGTAGTAACCATGATAGACTACAAGTTGTCCATGGTTTTAACTAAGCATCATAATAGTTCCAAAATATTGTCCCATAACATTACATGGTAGTCAGTCCATAGGTAGTTATCAAAAATTATGGATGGACAGTGTAGTAGCAACTAGACATAGGGTTAAAGTCAAGGAGTGAGATGGGTCATGGGGGTAACAATAAGGGTTAACTTAGACAGTGCCGTTGTGAGGGGGGAGCAATCACAAAGCCTCAGGGAAGAGGAGTTGGTCCTGGCATGGGCGTCTTGGAAGGGCCTCTAGGATGGAGAGACGGTCCTGGCATGGGCCTCCTGTAGTGTTGGTTGCAGTCCACTCAGGAGGGGAAGGTGACAGGAGTCTGCCAGAAGGAGGCAGGGATGACACTCAGCAGAGATGATTGTGGTATAGATGGACAGAGGAAGGAAATGAGTTAGGCCAGTCTCACAATTCACTGATCATATGTGTCATTTGTGCATGCATATATGTGTATATATGCGGCCGCCATGCCTCGCAGCTGGGGGCAACAGAGGCAGTCCCTCCCAGTAAGAGGGATGATTTACCATGCAACAGTAAAAAAGAAGGTTTTAAGTCTAGACTTAAAGGTATTGAGAGTATCTACTTGTCAGATGTGTGTGTGGGGGGGATTATTCCACAAGAGAGGCGCGCGGTAGCAAAAGGGTCTTCCTCATATCGTAGATTTTGATATTCTCAGGATTACAGGAAGACCAGCATTCTGGGATCTTGGGATTCTAGGAGGGTGATAAGGGACAAGTAAGTCTTTAATATATGTTGGAGCATGGCCATTGAGGGCTTTAAAGGTTAGGAGTACTTTTAAATCAATTTGACTTTTAATAGGGAAGGAAGTAAGGAAGGAAGGATAGGAGAGATATGTTCACATCTTTTAGTCCTAGTGAGTGTTTAGGCCACGGCATTTTGTGTCAGCTGTAGGTTTTTGAGAAAGAACAGAGGATTACAGTAATCAAGCCTGGAGGTACAGGTAATAAATGAATGTATTAATTTTTCAGCATTCAGTATGTTTTTCAGCATCCTCAAAGTATAGGAACTTTCTAGCCTTAGCGATATTTCATTGGTGGAAAAAAAAATGATGTTTTTGAAATGTGTTTTACGTGACAATTCAAAGAGAGGTCCTGATAAATAATTAGGTCTTTAACTTTGTCTTTGATCAGATCTTTCACTTTGTCTAACTTTGCAATGTCCTTAGGGTTTTGGATCACACTGTTGTTTATCTGCAGCTCCTTGCTTTCCCTGCTTATGGTACTGTTCCTTGTCATGTTTTTTGTTTGTCCAAATTTAGTGTTTCCTTTGGCATTGCTAATTATATTTATGAAAAAGATTGTTTTTGTGTTTCTGAGTGCTTTACCCACCTTATTTCGAAGTGAAATAAATATCTGTCTGTTGCACATACTTTTTGTTTTAAGTCTTAAGAGCACGGTCTCTTTGTTTCATCAGTTTCCGTGTTATCATTGAACTAGGGTAAATGCTTGTTTTTGTTTGGTTTAGAGTTCTCATTTAACTTGTTAAAAAAACATATAATATGGCACCTTTGATACAGCAAAATTTAGAAATTACAAACAAAGTTCACAAAGGCAGCAATGGTCTACTGGTGAAGACTTTGCGCATGTAGGCCTAACCCTAACCTAGGCGTGATGGACTGGGGCGATTTTGTTGTTGAAGAAGTTTAGGAAGTGCTCACAGGATTGGTTTGAAAAAACAGCAGTAACAGAAGTGGAAACTGGATTTAAAATGGAATTAACATTGTAATGAACTGTAACTTACAGTGTCATCAACACTGAAGAAAGAAGTACACTGCTGGTGTCAGGTCTGCATCAGATTTGGCCACGACCACGCCCTCTCACTCCATCTCGCATAGGCACAGCTCGTCTCCCCGTTCGCAGTCACTTCCTTGTGCACGATCGCCGTCACCTGAGTTCTAATTGGTATCACCTGGTCTCCACACTATATAGGTGTCCCTCCCTGATTCCCTGGTGTCTGGCCTCGTCAATCCTGCCTTGGATTTGTTCCGTGTCAGTCGAGTTCCTTGTCTCTACCAACAAACTCTAAGTATATCATTCCCTGCGTTCCTGAACTTATCTGTCAGTATCGTTGATCTCCTTAGTTCTTTATCCTTCTTAGTTGTACATTTCTGAGTGTTCGAGATCCTCTGTGTGTTTTTTCTGCCCCGTATCCTCTGAGCTTTATCATTATTGTTTATCCCTCCGTTATCTGTAGCGGACGTTGGCTTTTGTTGATTTCTGTAAACTCTATTTGTAAATAAATCCCCTTTTGATTCATCACGTCCGTCGAGTCTTGTCTGTGCCTGACAACTGGGTTTTACATTCAAGAAAAACTGTTACAGCACTTTTTGTTGTAATGGTATTAGTTATCGTTTGTCTGATGTCTAAAAGGTGTCCATAGACATCAGAAATACTAAGAGGTCAAGTCTCCATTTCTTAGAATCTTAACCAGAAATCAGAATTATTTCTGCTGTGTATACACTGTGTGACACCTAACTGTGTTTTCTTCATTTCTTTTTTATCTTATTGTCTTTTTGTTTTTGCTTGTAATGTATTGAAGTGCAAAGCCACGCATATTCCCAACCTAGTTTTAAGAGTTGGGTGCAGGATCAGGGAATCAGGTAATACACCAGACAGCTCTCACATAAAAACCATGAATCATGTAAATCATCAAATAAACAATGTGACCTCAAATTTGTTGAAACATATTATAATTAAACCTCTGGTGTGCAAATCATCTTTGACGTAATTAACGTATTACTATATAAACGTCCTGGCATTTTTTTTTCCAAACCCAATTAAGCTGGGACATTATATAAAATGTTAACAAAAAGCAAATATGTAAAACAATGCAAGGAAGATATTTGCTTGAGAATTCTCAACATAAACTTTTGAAACAGATCTTCTTTATATCTGATACCAGAAACACATCTCAGAAAAGTTGAGATGGTGTCAAAAAAAAGGCAAGACAACACAAGGAGAGAAATTTCACTATCATGCATGATTTTGTTTTACAGTCCCCTCTATGAGAATCCAAGGACTGAATTGTTTGATAAAATCCTTCATGTTTGTCCAGATTTAATTTACAAGTATGATAAGGATCAATTGCAGTATTTGTTTACGTTTCATGTGTTTCAGTTAGCCCAGTATGTTCTGAAAGCTTAGCATCTTTGAAAGAGGACATTGTGCAACATGGTAGGTTTTAACATTTTATAGGCTAGAATGAGCATGTTTATAAGCATCACACATTTGAAGCTCTACTCAGTTATCTAGGGATTTATTAAAACCATTTATATTCTCCAGCAATCCCAAGTTTAAGACAGCCGGTCAGGATTGCAGTGGAAAACAATCATATACAAACATAAATTGTAACTAGTGAAAGAAATTCTGTTCCCTGTTTCAGGTAGGCCTACCATTTTATCTCCAGATTATTTTATCATCTGCAAAGTCTTAATCCCTATATGGTCATATGAAGCATCTTGTGCACCTTCCAGGATATGCACAGAGTTCTGTGGTAAGGGCAGGAACATTGCTAAATATCTCCCAGTAGTCCAAAGGCTTAGGGCAGTGATTTATTAGGTTTTGCACATCTGTAAGGTGGTTAACCTATTAGTGGGCAGGTACAGGCAATGAGTCAGATAACGGGCTCTGATGAATGCTCAAGGCATATTATTAAATGACATACTGTATGCTTTTTTTCTGCATTCCCACCTATTGCCTGCTTTAGTAACCCACATAATAATGCTATTATGTTCTCGCCCCCTCCCTTCTCAGAAAAAATTCAGTCTGAAGAAAATGTTTTACTTTAATCGTTGATTATCGATTATTGAACACACTGGAATGCGTTTAGAATTGAAGTTGGGAAAACTGACTCGTGTTTATTGACTACCAAGTTGACTACAGTTGCTATGGAATGCAGTTATTACATAAGGCGCGTAAGGAACTAAGTACGCTTTCAGCCTCTACACAACAATAATTTTAGTTCTTCTTCACCGTACTTCCCTAAACAGCACTTCTCTGTTTTCTTATAGTTGCCTGCTGTTTATTCAAACAATGTTTCAATTATAGGCAATGAATCTGTCCTGGCATTTCTTTTTTTCTCCAAACCCCAATTGAGCCGGGACATTGTAAAATGTTTACAAAAAGCAAATGGTTAAAAAATGTTGTAATTGTAAAAACACACAAAGAAGATATTTGCTTGAGAATAGTCCAAGGACAACATAAACTTTTGAAACAGATCTTCTTTAAATCTGATACCAGAAACACATCTCAGAAAAGTTGGGATGACGTCAAAAAAAAGGCAAGACAACACAAGGAGGGACATTCCACTATCATACATGAAATGTAGACCGTTCTATCTTCCGAGGGAGTTCACCTCCACCATAATAACAGCTGCAAACATCCCTCCGGATGCGAATGCCAAATTTGCTATGCACACACTCCAGGCAGCCATTGGCAAACAACAATCCGCACACCCGGAGGCAGCATTTATTGTGGCGGGAGACTTTAACCACTCCAACCTGAAGACAGTGCTACCTAAATTTCACCAGCATGTCTCCTGCAGCACCAGAGGAGACAAAACACTGGATCATGTCTACACCAACATTGCTGGTGCCTACACAGCAACTCCCCTCCCCCACCTGGGACAGTCTGATCACCTCTCTTTGTTTCTCACCCCGAGGTATTCACCGCTCATCAACCGTGTGAAACCAACAAAGAAGACCATCAAGGTGTGGCCAGTGGGGGTAGACTCTGTACTCCAGGACAGGTTCAAAGACACGGACTGGAGCAGATTTACCTCAGTGGCCACTGAGGGCTCCCATGTGAACATTGACTCTTACACTTACTCAGTATTGGATTACATCAACACCACAATCGACAGTGTTACTACTGAAAAGCAGATCACCATGTACCCATATCAGAAACCATGGATGAACAAGGAAGTGCGGCTTCTACTGAAGGCACGTGACAGTGCCTTCAGATCAGGGGACACACAGGCCTACAGTACATCCAGGGTTGATCTGAAGAGGGGCATCAAGAAGGCCAAGCACAGCTACAAGCTGAAGGTGGAGGAACACTTCACAACATCTGACCCCCGATGCATGTGGCAGGGCATTCAGGCCATATCTGACTACAAGCCCAGCAACTCCACACAGACAGCCATGGATCTGTCCTTCCTCAATGAGCTAAATGACTTCTATGCTCGCTTTGACAAGGACAACAAGGATAAGACTGCCATCACCCTCCCCTCTGACGACCACCATACTCTCACACTCACTGTCACAGATGTCCACAACGCACTGAGCCACATCAACGCCCGTAAGGCCGCTGGACCTGACGGCATTCCTGGACGCGTGCTGAGAGCCTGTGCTGGGCAGCTTGCAGGGGTCTTCACAGACATCTTCAACAGGCCCCTGGCCCAGGCAGCAGTACCAGCATGCTTCAAGACCACCTCGATAGTGCCAGTGCCGAAACACTCATCACCTACGTGTTTGAATGACTACCGCCCTGTAGCACTCACGCCCATAGTAATGAAGTGCTTTGAATGACTGGTCCTGGCACACCTCAAGAAATGCTTGCCGCCCACACTGGACCCTCACCAATTTGCCTACAGAAGCAACAGAAGCACAGAAGATGCGATATCCACAGCGATTCATTGTGTGCTCTCACACTTGGACAGTAAGAATGCATATGCATGAATGCTGTTTGTTGACTTCAGCTCAGCATTCAACACAGTCATCCCCTCCAAGCTAATCGCCAAACTCGTCGACCTTAGAATCAGCAACCCCATCTGCAACTGGATCATGGACTTCCTGACCAACAGACCTCAGTTTGTTAGGTCAGGCCAGAACCGGTCCACCACCCTGTCACTGAGCACCGGTGCACCACAAGGCTGTGTGCTATCCCCATTCCTCTACTCCCTTTTCACCCATGACTGCAAGCCTGCGTATGGATCCAACTCCATCATCAAGTTTGCAGATGACACCACGGTGATTGGACTCATCAGTAACAACGATGAGTCTGACTACAGGGAATAGGTGAAGCACCTGGCTGCATGGTGTGCTGACAACAACCTGCTCTTGAACACCAGCAAGACCAAGGAACTCATTGTGGACTTCAGGAAAGAGAAGGGAAACACCCATGACCCCATCCACATCAATGGTATGGCTGTGGAACGTGTCTCAAGCTTCAAATTCTTGGGGACCCACATCTCCGAGGACCTGTCCTGGTCGACCAACACCTCAAGCCTGTCAAGAAGGCCCACCAGCGCCTCTTTTTCCTAAGGACACTAAAGAAAAACCACCTGTCGACTGGCATCCTGAGCAATTTCTACCGCTGTGCGATCGAGAGCATCCTGACTAACTGTGTGACAGTTTGGTATGGAAATTGCTCTGTCGCTGGTCGCAAGGCTCTGCAGCGAGTGGTGAAAACTGCTCAGAGAATCACAGGGACTCCACTTCCTGCCATTGAGGATGTCCATAGGAAAAGATGTCTGCGGCGGGCACCTCTCATCCTGCCAACTAATTACTAAGGACCTAAGTACGCTTTCAGCCTCTGCGTACTTTCCAGCTAAATGATGAGACCTTGTCATACAATGGCCTATTATGTCATATTTGCTAGCTAGCATCCGAACACCAAAATCTTTTAAAACAGTACACGCTATGAGATGACAGATGTGAGATGAGCAGTGCAGGAGATTATTATTTGCATTACATTTTCCAAGAAACAGCACACAAGAGTCACAAGACTGCAAAACAATTTTTCACAGGAAGTGGGAGTGCTGAACACATACCTCAGTGGTAGCCAGACTAAGGATGTGAGACTACTGGCATTCACTGTGGTCGCTGAGTCATATGACTGAGACTGCCAACAGTTGTTTCTTTGGGCGCTGTTTCAGCAGAAATGTACACATAGATTCTTCAACAGCAATTAGATCTTCTCACCAACATCATCATCAAATTTGTAGCATGTTAGACATTCAGCCATTACAAAAACTAGATGTACCACCTAGTGCTACATAATGTTTCATAATGAATTTGGTGGTACATGTCATTTTTAGAGTTATTAAGTAGTGGTCAGTTAGTATAGGATGTTGAGGTAAAATTGTAAGTTGTTCTGTTTGTACTCCATATGTTAGTACATGGTATGGTTATCCTGATGTGTTGGTGTATTTACATTTTGTCAGAAACTAATGTGATCAATTAAAGATTGGACTGCAGTTGCAAAGCTATCATTTTCAACATCCATGTGGATATTAAAATCACCCAGTATAATTATCTTCTCTGTTTTAATAGAACCGTTCCACCTGAACCAAAGAAATTTCAGTGGTCTGTAGGTTTTGAGGAGCTGCATCAAACAAGCCCCCGGTGTAGCGCTACCTACTGACAGACACAAAATGGAAAACTCCCAATGGAATGGAAATTTTGGGATTTTGAGCAGACTGATTGGGCGTCTATGTTAGGTAGTGACTTAAGGCCATCATCCACATTGAAATCTCTCAAATTTACAGATGTATGGGCTACATTCAGACTCACCCTCTTGGGCAGCAGGGAATGAAACTCTTTTCTGTTGTGTGTATCGAGAGCCTATGTTTAGCCATTTGTGAGGAAGCTTTTGAATGATGGGGTTCACTTCCCGTGCTGTGTCTAAAAACATTAGGCCAGGCAAGTCTCCACCAGATTGTGGAAATAGAAGCTCTGTAAGTAAGTCACCTTTACAAATAATTCCTATTTAATCCCGTCTTCACCGGTGTCTGTCCCATTTGATAACATTGCAGCGTAGGTTTGTTTGGAACTATTGAATTCTACATGAACCACGCAACAGCCCTAGTGGCGACATCAAAACATTTCAACTCTCTGTATGCCTCTGAGCAGGTCTTGCCAGGTGGAACTGGGGAGGAGGAAGGACCACAGACGGTAAAAGAAGTGGACAGAGGAATCACGTTGATCTCAGTAGGAGGCGCTGAGACCAAATTTAAAATTTTCAGTCCAGTGTCTACTGCACATGCTCCTAGCCGACGTGGTCATGTTGATCTGATGAACCCAAACACGGTAATTTGGTTAGCAGATGTAGCACCAGAAATTCTGACAAACATGACACAGACAAAAGTCTTATACTGTCTATGAAACGTGACTGTCCAAGTGCCCCTACGCATTGTATTTAAATTACTTAAATTACTAAATGTTTGTTATTTCATTAGGTATATATGACGCTAACATATCTGGACTCCCAAAGTCTGACGTAACACTATCAAGAAAGTAAATTCCCTCCTGTGCGACAGAAAGTCACTAGCCGTCGCTGAATTTGTGCTGTCACTCTTAGCATCGCCATACATAAAAGTTTCTTACAAGGCAATAACATGACAGGAGATGATGGTTGTGTTTTCTCCAGTTTTCAACAACAAAGGTACCGGGTGTTTTACATGTAAAGTAATTTCATTTTTGCAAAATTTCACCTGACATATTCACAGTTAGATCTCCCCAATATATACAATGAAAAATATTTTTCGTATACAAGTTCAATGTCATGTCTTTGAAGGATTTTTAAAAAAATCGGGTGAATGGGCTTTTCAGTAGGATGACTCTCGGGTTAGGAGGGCTACTGCCAGGATCGCTGTGTTTCACTTTCCCTCCCCAAACAAATTTGCCAAGTGCTGTTTGTAAGAAGAACAACAAGATAATTTGGTACAAGTTAGACTACATAGTGAACCTGCAGGTTAAGCAAACTGAATGGGGCTATAATGAAACTGAAGGTGAGCTTATAGATTCATTCAGTTACCGTTAGCAGCTGGTTTGCTATTCAGTCTATGTTGTAAGCCAAGCCAAGAACCTTTACAGACTAAACTGACTCACATTACTGCCACACATTGAAGGCCGATGACTAGTGGTCGACCAATATGGGTCAAATGGCTGATGCTATTTGACACTGGGATTCAGGCCATTTAATAGACCTTTAATAAATTCTAGGCTACAGTGATGGCTAGTGAATTACAGATTCCCAAACCCTTCACAATGTGGCCCTGCACCCCACCGACTAAATCATAGTGTGGGCCATAACCACGGCAGTCCTCAGAAACAGGGTTTCTGTGGGGTCTTAAAAAGCCTAAAATGTAAAAATATGAATTTAAGGCCTCAAAAAGTCTTAAATGTGTTGAAATGTGCAATAAGTTCTAGGTAGGTCTCTTAAATTGGCCTGAATTGGGAATTATTACTGCAGATGCACCAGTGCAGTGCATTCCGTATGGACTATGGCACTTGCTTGAAGTGTGTCTTCATTTTGAGGGGAGGCTGACATTTTTTTCATGTGATGTTGGTAGTTGGTAGTCAATAGCATAATTAAAAAGTATATTCTATGGACGCAGAATCCATAAATTTCACTTCAAATTCTATAAACTTCCGCAAACTTTTTGCTGGAATGGGTGTTTGTTGGTGTAAAATTTTAATCATAATGGTCATAAAAGGTCTTAAAAGTCTTGCAAACCATCAGAAATAAATAAGTGAATTACACCGCAAGAGGGCACAGAAAATGTTCCACCCACATTTAGCCTCTAGGACGTACTCACACAATACACACTGCCATACAGATTTTGTGTGACAGGATACAGATCAGTAGGCCGCAGACCATGGGTGGAGAGAGGAGAAGAGAAAAGGGCAAAATGAAATAACAAACAAGGGGAAAATGAAATGCAGGAAGAGTACACAGCTCCGACGGCTACAATGGTGACAGGAAAGAGCAAAGGCAGAAGGAAGAGCAAAACTGAGGAGGAAGGTTATTCAGGCAGCAGCCACACCTCGACCTACAGTGACATGAGTGGGCTGCTGCTCAGACACGGGCCAACCTGTGATGACAATGTAAAAGAAAAAGGGAAAGGAGAGGGCAAATTGAAGAGAGAGCTACAGTTAAATCCATAAATATTTGCACAATTAGTTTTTTCTAATTTTGGTTTTGCAACAACACTACACTATCACTACAACTACATCACTACAACAAATTTTAAATGAAAGACTGAAATGCAGACTTTCAGCTTTATTTCAATGGGTTGAACAAAGATATTGCATGAAAAGACAAGGAACTAAAGTAATTTTTACACAGAATTCTTATTTCAGAGGCTCAAAATTAATTGGACGAATTAATATAACTGAAAATAAAATTTATTTCTAGAACCTGGTTGAAAATCCATTGCAGGCAATGACTGTTTGCAGATTTGAGCCCATAAACATCACCAGAAGCTGGGTGACTCTGCCAGGCTTTGACTGCAATGGCTTTCATTTGCTGTTTGTTCATGTGTTCTTACTGTCCAACGTTCAGTCTCCAGCAGTATGTCTCTGAAAACCTCAGAATTAATCTGTCTAGTTCTGTCCAGTGTTACATTGTCAATATACAAGCCCCTGAAATGAGATGATGGTGTATAAAAATAAAAATATGCAGTTCAGTTTTTAAAGAAACTAACTTGTTCGGTTGCTGCCCTATTTTCTTTGGTGACAGACCACAATGAGCTTGATAACAACTGATTCCACTGTTGCTCGCAAGTTCAACTGTTGTTTACTGTTTGTTATAGTTACCATTCAAAAGCGTGTTGATATGGAACGGTGTTTAAACTGTTTTATTAGATTGACGTCATACGTGTCTCATTATCTGGGAATAACAGACACCCTGTCAGCCAATCAGAAAACAGTATTTAATTTCTCTGGGTGATAAGAATACATATAGAAACAGCTTTTGGCGTAGGACCCCATCTGAGGGTTAGCAGGTGGCATAGATCTTGGCCTCTGTTGGTGAAGAAGGCAGAAGGCCCTTTTTGCCCAGACACCCCACAACCGCAAAGCAAATTACAGTGTATACAGTGCAAACTGGCATTGCTCCAAAGTCAGCGGTGGTGTCATCAAAGTTAGTGTGATGTCAAGAGCAGAGAGGAAAGACAAGGAGTTTTGGAACGATTCCCATAATACTTAATAGTGTTTGAATGGCTGTAAGGCTACAGCTGGGCTTACGCTATGATTGGCTAGAGTTAATGAATGAAAGGTGTCGTGGCAAAACCAGTAGGCAGGATCCTTCTAGGCTACTATGTGTTAGGAGTTAGGAGTCTATCCTGTAGAACTTTGCTGAAGCTATCATATCCTATCTGCCTCCTGACAGGAATTGTTGGCAGATACTATTTGCACCAGGTGGTGTATAGCCAACTATGCTGTATACTCGGTGGGCATAGTAAGTGTGGCTATTTACACCCAGGTGTATATGGCATAGAATAGCAGAGAAAAGCATGTCTGTAGCAAACAATGCTATTTACACCTGAGCATACTTATGTGTATGGAAACAGGATCAGAGTCTTGATCTGCTTTCCGAAGTGGAAAGAGGGGGTGCTTCCTTATGAGGCCAAACTAAGTGTACTACTGAGCAAGTATCACAGCAATATAATGCGGTTGTAACCTAATGCTTTCATGTCTAAAGAACTGTGTTATTATATAAGAACTGCAAAGTATTTCTCTCTGAGTGTGAGGCTCTGAAAGATAATTGTACCTTTTGTACAAAGTCCTGTACCAAATGATTTTCACAGCCCTAATAACTTTCTGATCTCCTCACACCTAATTGTTTCTCTGATTAGGACCATTTGGCCATCCCTCACTTCAGATTGGGACAGCGTTTCCATGATGGTGCCCTCTGTGGAACAAACTACCCCTCTACATCAAATTTTTGGGCCTCTGCATTACACCTTAAAGGGACACACCACCATTCGGAGACATACTGAACACTCATTTCCCACCTCCCCTTAAGTTAAACAATAGAGTTTTACCTTTCTTCAGTTCATCCTGCTGTTCTCTGAGTCTGACGGTAGCACTTTTAGCTCTAGACTAGCATAAATATTTGAATTTGTAGTTGCAAAGTGTACTAAGACCAACCGAAAATAAAATGTGGTGAATTTCTAGGCTGTTATGACATGGAACTATACTCTCATTTCGGCGGAGTAATCAAAGAAATTTGCTACATCTGAAAATGGTCCCTCCATGTGTCCAAGTTAAGCAGTGCCACTGATCTCATGGAAGTGAGTGCTTTGCTAATCCCAACTTTTATTTCTGTAAAAACTTATTCCATTTTATTCAGATATTTTGATCATTTCTGGGCTGAAAATAGTAGATCAGCTTTTTTGTGTGAGCAATATTTATTATGCATTGCTGATTAAGGGGGGTGTCTGAAATTCTTTAAAAAAATAAATAAATAAAAAGCAAGCTAAATTTTGAAAATACACACACAACGCTTTTAGCTCCAGCCTAGCATTGCTCATTGAATTGGATTAGACCATTAGCATCTTGTCTGTTACCATCTTGCTCAAAAGTGACTAAGAATTCTGGTAGTTTTCCTATTTGAACTCTTGCTTCGAACTACTTGACTCTTCTGTAATTACAAAGTGTATTAACCAGGGGTGTGGTGGGGCGTTGGACACAGCCTATTTACTGAAATGGATCAATATGCTGTGAAAAAAGTGTACTAGACCTAGAATTAGACTTAGTAATAGACCTAGCATTTGAGTTGCTGGAATTAACTCAACTTAATAACCTTGATTATTCTAAGCTAAAAACATGGCTCCATAATGCAGACACACCACTAATACAGAAGGATGAAAAAACTTTGAAATAACTTTCAGACAACAGCCTAAAACATTTGTACAGTATTGCATGTATTATTTCAAGTGCTGGCAATGTTAATGCATTAATGCATGTGATTAATGTAAAAATTTCAACAATTTATATATTTTTTTATGCAAATTAATCATGCAGATGCATTCATCACACTACCCGCCAACAACCTCCTCATTTACACACACCGCAAGGGCTGTGATTGGTCGAGGTCGCCCACTCGCTTTATTTAGTTTTTTAGCAATATGCTAATTCACTGTATAGACTTTGTAAATAGTTTAAGGCATCACTTTGAATTCAGTGGCAGGACTTCCTGATTGTACTGTGCCTGTCTTTCAATAATGCTTTAAAAACAGCGCTTTGTCAGCAGGCAGTACTTAGGCAGTCATGAAAAGTTTGCTTGTTAACAGAACATAAACTGACTGTCCAGCAACATTGGCATCTTGGTAGCCAACCAATGTTCCTGTAACCATTGCTATTTTGGCGCTTTACGATATGTGACTTGTGGCTAATGCTAAGCTGTAAGTGGAAGAGCTACCTGTCTATCACTGATGTTTTAACTGATGGTCTAGAAAATCCAGACCCACATCCTGAAATGAATCCAATCCAGCACAATCAGCACCTCTTGCATATCAAAATGTCTTTTTTTTTTACATTTTTCAGGTTTTTACCTAATGCGGTGTTATTATATAATGTATTGTAACAGAGGAGCTGAAAAAAATTGTTAACTTTTCAATAATAGAAAATAGGACACTGTATTTTTCACATTCCTATTGATAATGTTAGAGAAACAAGGGTGTCTTGATTTGCTGATTTCATGTTTATAATTGCGCAGCATCTCTTTGTGTATTTGAAGGTCAATATTTAATTTAGATTTGCACCATTTTCTTTTCTGTCCTACATCATCTTTTTGGTAGTTTATCCATGGTGCCTTTTGCTTGCCAGCAACATTATTGGGGTAATATCTATTATTTGTAATTTTTGAATGAAAACTATTCAGCAAGTCATCAACAGCATGTGCTGGTTGACTTGAGGTAGTATGAGTCCTTTTGACAGTCACAGACCTATTATGAATTTGAGGGCACATACAAGCAAGAAAACACAAAAATGATCTGATAAGGCAAAGTCCATAACAGTGTTGGCCGCTGTATATGTTGTGTTGGTTTGAAGTTGTCAATAATAGTAGTCAAAAATTCCTTCACATAAAGTAGGTGTTTTGCGGTCTTGGCATAGGTGTTTTGCGGACTGTCTACATAAAAATGTCTCTTATTCTTTCATATATCCAAATGGCAGGTATGTTACTAATTTGCATGTTAATAAATTGCTAGTTAATGGTGAATATGTGTACCCTAGTTTAAAGTGTTACCCAATTTTGTAAGCTCAATGGCTTTGTTCATACACAGCATCTGAACACATAAAATAAATGTTCATTTTCATAACATTTTTGGTGTTTTGTTCAACTTTGTTGCACCTGTAGTATTCCCAGTCAAAAATGGCCAGACCTCGATGTTTATTTGCCGAATCTGAATGTGATCTCATTAGAGCATTTTAAGAAGGAAGGCAGCAAATCACTAGCTAGGAGGACTGATAATAAAGCTTATCAAAATTATATAAATGGGCAATTCCAGCGTTACGGGCGTGACATTTGCACTCTTACTGATGAACAAAATGCCACATAACTTTAGCACGCATAGCAGTATTTCATTTTGTTTATTTTATTATGCAAACTCCATAGCAGAATACAGGAAAACTCACAAAATTTATATCATGATATACATCATAAGAATATGAGCCTTTTAATTTGTGTTATGACATTGAACAGACAAGCTTTTATGGGAGATTACAGTTTTCCTATGAAGTCTGAAGTTTTACAGAGAACATCGCAATTATTAGCTTCATACCAAGCAGGACATCTGAGAGAACACAGAAAAATACTTAGTTGGAGTTATTTTGGGAAAGCTGGTGTTACAATGTGACATATTTGTGGCTAAACAGGCTTTCAAAAACTACACACTTGTGTACACACTACAACAAGTGTGAATGGTGAATTTGAACTTGTATAGATTTAAATCGTAGGTTTGGTAATTTGACGCCTAGGTGGGGGTGTAGCTTTAAAACTGTCCTTCCTAGAGGAGTTCACCGTCATCATCTATCTAAAAAAACTGCATTAATTTTAATAACATTGGTATAAGGCGTTACCAATGGTACCAACAAGTGCTGATCTTAAGCAAACCTCTTCAAGTAGCCCTCGTCATAAAATGTTACTTAAGGTTGACAGCAGGTTGACGGCAATTGTGGAGTAACAGGGTTTAGGTGTAGGCTATCTTTGTAGAGTTTACCATATTATTCTAGCAGAAGACCCATTGTAGCTTTGCGTCACCACGACAAATGCAAGCAGTTCATTTGTTTGTAACTCAGTTTGAATTTTTGCAGGTAAGGATGTCTGAAACTGCATTTTGGAGGAATTATTTGCAGTTCATAATGCAGGAAAGGCTATATTTTGGTCATGAATAAAACTGTATTGCACTATATTGCATTTAGCCCACACTAAAGATTTTATTTTAGGCCTGTACTTTGCCCCATAATTGCAGGTAAGCTACAGAATATTTAAATGTATTGTGAGTCACTTGTCTTTACAGATGGGCATGTAAATATACTGAAAGCTTGAGTGAAAATGTCTGGTATTCTGGAGGAGACCTCACTGCTAGGATGGGCTCTGGAGACACACACACACACACACACACACACACACACACATCAGCATTCTCCATATATAATGTCTTTAACAGTTTGTTTCAGTCATCTTTGTGCTGAGGAAAATGCACAAATTAATTATTCTCACTTCTGACACTGTGTGTGTGTTTGTGTGTGTGTGAGGAACACATAATTACTAATGAAAATCAATAAGGCATCATTACAGACAATAAGTAAAGTGGTATGTTTCCCTTGTATCAAAAGGCCAAAGAAGCTTATAAGGCTTTGAGACACTTCAAGTTGCATAGGCTTATATGAAAACATTACAATGCCTCATGAGTACAGTCATAAGAATGCATAGATAGTTATGAATACCAATATTATTAGTTATAAAGCGTTATGACCCTTTATAAACTGGGTTCATAGAAAGTGTTACCAATATTGTTTTTTTTCTTGATACTAAAACTGTTGTAAGGCATAAGGAAGTAGTATCACATCAAACACTGCCAGCTATGGAGAGCCTAGACAGCCCTGGAAAAAGGATACAGCATTTGTAGATGGCCCTTATAATGACTGAGTTAAGAGTGTAAAAGTGAAGGTAGTGAAATGATCCTGAAAACAGCGTAGGGCCCCTGAGGTTATTTACAGCAAGTTGTGTGTATTTACAGTAAGTTATAGATCACATTTGTATCACCCTTGCAGATCAGCAAACAAATAAATCACTACCCCTGAATCTGCTGCACTCAAATAGTCCACAGGCTTGCTTCCAACACTGTACTATTGACTATTGACCAATCACACCATATAAACAACCCAGTCAAGGCAGAAGTAAGAGGTCAATATGTTCTTTTTTCTGCTTCAAAATGCCTTTCTGCTGTATGCTGAGTATAGACCAATACATAGTTTAAACCAAAACCACTTTACTATGCAGAATGTCTGTGACATGACACTTGGCCTACAGGGTACTATCAAATATCATAATGGATGATTTTTTGTCTCTTTCTGGTGTAGGCCTACGTGAGACCAGCTTCTGTGGATTATAGTTTAGATATACATACAAATGAATGACTGCATAACCTGAAATCTGAAAGCTGTTCAAGACTGAGAAGATCCTGTATTGTTGTATTGCAGTTTTCCTACAGTATTTCTCTAGTAAATGCAAAATTTTCCAAATGGTTAATTGTTGAGCTATCAACTTGTAAAATTTGATGTGAAAAAATAAACTGCATAAAATTGATACCATCATCAACTCTGTCTCGAAAAGTACCGATACAAAAATAATTATAATATATAGGACATTGAAAAAGATACTAAACCCCAAACCCTGCCTTGCATGGCAGCCTCCACCACCGGTGTGTGAATAGATGAATGTGAGGTATAGATTGTAAAGCACTTCGAGTATTCGTAGGAGTAAAAAAGTGCTATATAAAATGCAGTCCATTGTACTTACACCCCTTGATACTTCTTTAGCTCCAATTACAGTTAAAGGGCCATCTGTATTTTGTGATTAACATTTTTATTATGTAATTTTACATTTACAGTTCACCATGAACCACAAGCTACAGTAAGACAAACAGTCAACCTAGAGAAAGGAGAAAAGAGTAACCATAAGTGATAAGACACCAGTTACGAAGGGTTACAATTTTGCAAACCTACAAAGAATTACATGGAAAATACATGGAAAAAACACCATCCCATTAAAGCTCAAGAAAATGGATTTTTGCAAAATCTCAGAATCCTTGACAAAATGCTATTGCCAGATTGTGGAGGTTCACTGCCACTTTCTCCCTTGTTGCTCTCTCTCTTCAGCCTTTCCATCTCCTCCTCGTGTTCTTGTTTCAGCTTCATCATTTCCTCTTTTGCATCTTTCCAAACTCTTTCCTCTGTTTCTCTTTTAATTTTGTCAATTTCCTCTTGCTTACTCTTTTTTTGTCTTTCTTCTTCTTCTTCTCTAAGCCTTTCTGCATCTCTGTACATGTCATGAGTGTAAACACCTTGATTTTCCTCCAACATACTATCAATTTTTTCCAGCAATTCCATGACCTGATGTCTGTTTTTCCTGTCTTTGTTGTTAAAAACTTGATATCTCTGTCCACACATTTGGACAAGATCACTGAGGGCCTTGTTCTCCTTAATGAGCTTTTCTATATTCTCTCTTTCAAACCCATCGGCATGTGTGAAGAGAATGATTGTGTATTTAAGAATCTCTTCTCCATAAAAACGTCTTATCATCTGAATAACCTGTTTCTCCTGTTCAGTATGTTTTATGTTTAGAACAATGAGAAAGGCATGAAGTCCTGGACTAGACTCAAAAATGTCCCTACCTAATTTTACATCTAATTCCTCCTGTGTAAGATTTGTGTCAAATAGCCCTGGAGTATCAACCACAGACACAAGTCTCCCATCAATAACAGCTTGGTGAGTCATAGTCTGTTCTGTTACAGAAAACAGCATACAGAACTTTGAATGAAACTTGTCTTCATTCAGTATGGTATTTCCTGATGCACTCTTCCCCACACCAGTCTTTCCAATCACGGCAATTCTCCTCTCAGGCCATCTATCCAAACCTGGAGATGCTGACGGATCCATCTTCAATTCTGTGGACACCCTGCAAAGTAAATTCTGAGTTTACTTAGGTAGCATGTTATGCTCAGTCTTGCCAGATACCTCCTGCTTTCAACACCAGAATGCTCTCAAAACTGCCCCAAATTTCCTAGTGCAATATTTAATGCTACCATCTATAATACTATCGGTACCAGTATTTAATAAGATTAACACAGAACATCAGTGAATGACATGAACCATTCAAAGTGAATGAGAAGTGGGCTGGCCTGTGTGACTTAGCGGCTGTAGACTTTTATAATACAAAGGTACTTGTGAATACCAAGGCTGCCAATCTAGCTGTAGGCTAACTACATATAGCTAAACTAAACTAAAAACAGTTACCTTTATGGTCAGCTTACATAATTGACAGAAGACAAAACTCTTGATTACACTATTAGCCTAAATACAATCTTTGCTAGCTCAATTAAAGTGTGATAGTGGCTGATATTAAAAAAAGAAATGGTCGTCAGTCTTAGAATGCTTGGTATTGATAGTAACATAGTGCTACAAGTAACAGTATTGGTCTGATCCTTGCTAGTATAGGGAGGGGCATTTAGAGTGGGAATTCTTTGAATTAGGCTTGTAAAATTGGCTTGTTAGACCATGACCCTTCGTCTATCTCATGCCAAACATCAGACTTTGCAGTTTTCACTTAGGCTTACTGAAAGTTTTATTTTTTTTTCTGAACCCCGCTGAAAACTGAACTGATGTTCACTATTGCGCTCGGAATGCAGAGCCGCAGAGATCGCATTGTTTTCAGTAAGGCTGCTTATCACCATTGTCTGCTGTTGCCTGAAGCAAGTGTCAGAAATTCGGACAAATGCCTAAAAATTAGGTAATTATTTCTTGGTCTGGACAGAGGGCTTGAAAACTGGACTGGAGTCTGGCTGAAATGTGGACTGATGGCCACCCTAGGCATAAGGTTCATGACTGAGATTCACAGACTGGTTTGTTGTCTGACTCCCATGTTTGTGGCTTGGGTTGATGCGGGTTAATGACAAGTATCTCTTATTTAGGCCTCTTTAGGAGGGCTATGCAGCTTAATGCATGTCTTGCCGTTAGGGAAATGACAGACCAAAAATGGTGGAACATTGACTATCTAGTACCAGTAAATAAACAGGCCCTTCTAGTATTTAGTAGGTGAGACAAATTTTCAGATGGTGGGATGGTTTTGTCTAGCCTCACGTCAGTTATAAGCTAGACACCAAGTCGCTCATTGTAGCACATATTTTCTGACATCTGATTCACAGAAACTAGATGGATGTTTTTTTATACTTGGAGTGGTGGTAGAAGCATCAGGGACCCAAATTGAAATACAAAATCGCCAAATCTAGCTGTTTGTATGCAAGCAGGAGCATAACTTCCCAGCTAGCAAGACACCGAAGGGGCTGCCTGTGACAGTCCGCTGCCATACTGCTTGTCGGTACACCGAAGGGCTGACAGTATTTCGCCATGAATGGTATTATTGCTGTCTGGGACTGATAAGCTGACAAGCAAAAATTATTGTGTCAGTCTGAAGATAAAAGTTGACTTTCATATGCAATTTCAAGCAGAAATATTGGGGTATCATATTCTCAGGAGTAATGCACAATCCACAGAGATTTCTGTAACCTCACCTTTTGTGCAAGTTGTTTTATATTTTTCTTCTTTTTCTTCTGTAGATTATAGGCAGCTCTCAGCACTTCTGGAAAACACAATGGTTAAGTCAGGCCGGCATGAACTAGCTTGATCATTTGTAAGTTATTCTGCTGTCTATTTTGATGATAGCCAGTTACAGTATCACTCATTTTTCAGAATTCTATATTGCTTCATCGTATTTACTTCTCCGCGATCACAGTACCATTTGTCTTTCCAAAAGGTATACTTTGCAGTGCCACTGAGTCACTGAGCCACTTCACCTATGCTAAAATCTCAATGTAGGAAATTACAATAGCAAGGATGTTTGGGATAAAATCCAAAAAGTCAACCAATAGCAAGGATGTAGTGGTAAAAAGAGGTAGGTGAATTCTGTGACTTGGAGTATTTGAAGGACAGAGACAAGGAACATTGAATTGAATTGAATTGACATTTAGCAGACGCTTTTATCCAAAGCGACTTACAACTCATCAACTATCAATTGTTCAGGGCCAGTCTCCCCTAGAGCAACTTAGGGTTAAGTGCCTTGCTCAAGGGCACAACGGTGGCAGCCGGGATTCGAACCCACAACTTTTCAGGCTACTTACACGCTAGCCAGGTTCCTTAACCACTACGCTACCACCACCAACATGAGGCTAACCCTATGCAAAAACTATCATGTATTGAGTATGTTAACTGAACATAAGGGAGTTTTTCCTTGCCCCTGTTGCTCTTGGATGCTCCTTCTGTGAAGCGCCACGAGACAATATTATTGTAAAAGGCGCTGTATAAATAAAATTGAATTGAATTGAGTAGGGTATGATGGAAATAGATACTCAACATTAAGTACTGTATGCGTAAGTATGTCAAGACCTTTGAAACAGAGAAATGAGGAATTTTCACTGAATACTAGATTGTGTATTACTCTGTATGCTTATGTACATCATCCTTATTTCTTTCCCACACACAGTGTGTCCCTTCACACACACATTCCCACACCAATGAAAATAATGAAACCAGTGCCTGGGACATTGTGCAGTTCTGATGTGAAATCTTTAGATCTCACTTCATATGTTATCACTTCCTCCAATTTTCATGCAGTGCTCCTGGAAGGTTAGCCTGGTAAAAAAAAACAGCCCCTCATTCCCCACTTTGTTTCGTACAGAGGGTCTGGAAATTTGGTAGTGAGATTTGATTGCTTGCTGGAGGAGTTTAAAGTTTAAATGGATTGGATCAGCCATTGAGTGATAGCCTGCCTTGACTGATAGCATTCTAGCTGTGCATTCACAACCCCTCCCTCTGTTCACTGACTGGACAGGTTAAAATGCCTCCTTAGACAACAACCTCAATGGAATTATCACTAGCACTGCAGGGAGATGAAACCGAGCAGACATATGTAAGAAGTCATGGCCAGGCTTCTGGAAGGTACAATGCATAACTGTTCTCATCATCAAATGTTCTCTATTTTGATATGTGGATTGTTTATTCTAAAGTGTCACCACATTCTGAATAGCTGACCCATTTAGTTCCTGACATAAAACACTCTGGTAAACTGTCTGGGAGTCTAATCATGATCAAAAACAAAAAAATCTTGTGTTGGTGAGCATGAATCTTGCCTTAAAGAAAAGTCGGGTGTAAATTAACCCATATCCCTGTTGATTGAGCTCACTGAGGGCTCAGTTGGAAGAAGAATGAAAAATTTGGTACAACATTGACCAAATATGCTAACTGGAAGCTAACACAGATGGGCATATGGTTTGATTTACGCCATCCTTTAGATGGTCATTGGATGGATATGCATTCCAATTTATAGGCTTTCATTTTCCATTAATTAAGCTCAGTTCAGTAAGCAGGAGAAGTCTAAGGCATTAAGTCAAAAGGAAAATCTTAAAATTGCAGTGGGGCTGCATTAAGTGTTCAAGAATTCAAGAACAAAATTAATCAAGGATAAAAGAGCTAATACATGCACAGTTTAGATGGAGCCAACAGAGAGGTGTCCGAACGTGGTGGCACCATGGCAACTGTTGTTTAACAGTGGTTAAACAATATTGTGGTGAATGGGTGATGCCGGGTGTGGGAGTAATTGAGGTAAACTGCTGCTGATTGAGTTAATTGAGCTCACCTGTGTGTGAAGTATGGACTCACAGGTGGGAATCAGGGGGAGGAACGCCAGCAGACACAGGACGCCAGGGCGAGCGGTTGGGCAAAAAGGGGGATTTGAATTGTGCCGGTCGCGGTTTGTAGGATCGCCGCCGGTGAAGATAGTCTATTGGGGGGAATTTAGTGCAGAACTTGTGTGGACTGGTAGGTCCGCCGCTGTGCCTGGTGTGCCCTTAGATTGTGAAGCAAGTATACCCGCTAGCGTCTGTAGGCTGGAATGAACTACAGCCTTTGCTGATCCTAATTGGAACTATTTGAACTGCTATTGTGGGATTCTTTATTGTTTGTGCTTATTGCGGTTGCTGCTGGACTTTTGGCTGCCCACTGAGGGACCACACCTCAGACACACCATCTAACTGAACATAAAAGACAGTCTCCTTCAAGTTTGCAATTCTCATTATGGCTGTCTGACAAGTTTCACGCTTTTGTTTTAAAGAAGGTCAAGGGATTTAAAATTAGATTATGGCTTTGCAAGTAATCAAAACTTATTTATGTTTTACAGCACCACCCAATTAACAAACAAGCAAACCTGCTTCAGGGCTGAATCTTGGCTCTAAGGCCTTGTTCAGACTGCCAGCCCAAATCCGTTTTTTTACATATCCAGATTGTCTATAGCTTGAATTTCCGGTAATCTGAACGGCAGAAAACCACGTGAAATGTGATTTTTCCAAATCTGATTCAACCCGCATACAGAGATTTTAGAGGTTTCAGTTGTGATTACAATCGGATTTGTCTTGATCTGAGCAGCCTAACCACTTGAATAGGATTTCAATGTGCCCTTTTTATAATTTGGAATTGGCAAACAACATGTGGAATGTAGAAGGACGGAAGATTAAGGGTAACTTTTCATTGAAGCCTGGAGCTAAAAGCGCTACCCTCAGACTCAGAGAACAGCTGGATGAACTGGAGAAATGTAAAACTCTATTGTTTAACTCAAGGGGAGGTGGGAAATGAGTGTTCAGTATATCTCCGAATGGTGGTGTGTCCCTTTAAGGTGTAATGCAGAGGCCCAAAAATTTGATGTAGAGGGGTAGTTTGTTCCACAGAGGGCACCATCATGGAAACGCTGTCCCAATCTGAAGTGAGGGATGGCCAAATGGTCCTAATCAGAGGACCACGGTAGGTGCGCGGAGATCAGAAAGTTATTAGGACTGTGGAAATGATTTGGAGCAGGACTTTGTAAAAAAAAGGTATAATGATCTTTCAGAGCCTCATACTCAGACAGAAGTACTTTGCAGTTCTTATGTAAGAATAAAGTACTTTGGATAAAGTAAAACTAAAACTGCATTAGGCTACAACCGCAGTATATCGCTGTGATGCCTGCTCAGTAGTGGACTCAGCTTAGCCTCATGAGGAAGCACCCCCACTTTCCACTTCGGAAAGGCAGAAGGAAGACTCTGATGCTGTTTCCATACACATAAGTATGCTCAGGTGTAAATAGCATTGTAGCAATAGCTACAGACACTCAGGTGTTTATCTCTGCTCTTTCATACTATATACACCTGGGTGTAAATAGCCACGCTTACTATGCCCACCAATTATACAGCATAGTTGGCTATACACCACCTGGGTGCAAATAGCATCTGCCAACAATTCCTGTCAGGAAGGCAGACAGGATATGATAGCTTCAGCGAAGTTCTACAGGAGAGACTCAGATTCACGTAGCTCCTATGTTAACCCATAGTAGCCTAGAGGGATCCTGCCTACTGGTTCCGCCACCACACCCCTCATTCATTAACTCTAGCCAATCATACCATAAGGCAGGCTGTAACCTTACAGCCATTCAAACACTATTAAGTATTAACCAATGGGAATCTTTCTTAATTTCCAAAACTTCTTGTCTTCCTTCTCTGCTATCAACAGCACACCGACTTTGATGACCCCACCACCACCAGCTGGCGTCCGTCTTAAGCCACACTGGGGGGTAGGTGCCTTTGCCTTCTTCACCAACAGAGGCCAAGATCTACGCTGCCTGCTAACCCTCGGATGGGGTCCTACGCCAAAATCTGTTTTTATATCTATTCTTATCACCCGGAGAATATAAATACAGTTTTCTGATTGGCTGACAGGTTGTCCGTTATTACTCGAAAAAAACTTTAATTACCGTTCCACTGGTAGAAATGTGTGTTTCCATTAGAACATGTCGTGTCAGTTCGGTAACGTGATAACTGACTGGCAACACTGACATCAAAAACCTGCTGTTGTTCAAGTCTGAGGTTATATATTTGTTTTTTGTTTTGACTGTTTTGTCTTTTTTAGGTTTAGTCCAATATGTATCTAGATCTGAGTTTAGCAACCAGGAGATAAAAGGAGTCTCTCACTCTTCCAGTGCAGAACTGTTTCTATTGGACACTTTTTACCACTAGTACTACTTACATTTCTATAGCACTTTTCAAAACACCCAAAATGCTTTTCAGTGGAAGGAGGACCTCACTCACCACCAATGTGTAGCATTCAGTGTGTAGCATCCTGGGTGATGCACAGCAGGCATTGTCTGCTAGAACGCCCAGCACACACCAGGTTGAGGTGGAGAGTGAGGGAGTGAATGACCCACTTACAGTGGGGGATGATTAGAGGGCAAGACTGAATGAATCAGGTTAGGACCTGTAGATAGGACACCGGGGAAACCCTTGCGACAAGTGCCACGGGATCTTTTATGATACTGAGATTTATATTCATGTGGTGTGTCAACAGTCTAGGAGTCTATTCTAAAGACAAACTTTCTCTTCTGCTACAGATCTCCTTACTGTGTGTGAGGTCTTGACCTCTGTTTTTTTCTTTTGTCCACTTTTGGCTTGTGTTAACAGTGTGTGTGTGTGTGTGTTCTTATATGTGTGGTCAAGCAGCCCTTGTTAATACAGCCTAGCTCATGCCAGTTGGTGTGTTTTCTCTTCTTACAGCTCTTACATGGGCCACCCTCTTCTCAAAGGGACCAAATGTAATTGGACACTTGACTCAAAAAAAGCTAGATCATGGATATGTGGACATAAGATTCAGGGATTGAAAGGCCAGATTGGACTTTGAATGACATAAAGGTAAAGTATGGAGAAGGCATTAGACAGGTCATAATCCAAAGCATACTCAATCATCTGTAAAACACTGCGAAGGCAGTGTGATGGCTTGGAAGTGCATAGCTGGTAGTGGCACTAAGACACTAGTGTTTATTGATGATGTAACACAGGATAAAACCAGCCAGATGAATTCAGAGGTGTTCAGGTGTCTTTCATTTAAAAGATTGTAGTGATGTACAGAACCAAAATGAGAAAAACTGTGTCTGGTTGAAGGCACTCTGGACTAAGTCTTTGAGGGTTCAAGGCAAAGCTATGCAGTTTCTGTGCCATGACTGTGTTTTATTGGTCCTTCCTCCTTCCCAGCTCCACCTGGCTAGATTTGCTTAGAATGGGGGGTTATATTTGGGTCTCCACATTTTTTGTGTCAGCATAACATGCAAGAGTTAAATAATTTTTACTTTTCTAATGACCCCTCAAGTACTAACGTAATATCAGGAGTTTAAAAACGACTTTTAAAAATGATTCATGTAAGAAACATTGTTAGTCTATACTGCAACATTTTGAACCATAGAAGACATAACATAATTCACCATATTATTACATTTTCATCAAAAACAAATATGTCAGCACCTGCATTTTATAATAACCACCTAAATATCTAGTAATGTATTACAAAATGCTGGGCTGTGTTCATGCTGTTTATTATAAAATGCATAAATTATTACATAACGGAGTCTACTCACACATAAACGTACACATAGCAAAAATGAATAAAACTAAATACATGTGCATCTTTTCAAAAATCGTCCTTAGCATGTCAGCTTCTGTCATTAAACATCAAGTCTTAGCTTACTGATATTTGATTTTCAGAGCCTATAGGTTTTCAGCTCTCTCTCAATATTTATATGTATATATATATATTTATACACATGTATGTATGCCCAAATTACAAATTTGCTTTCTGATGTGTGAGCCTGGCCTAATTCACTATTTTCCTCTGTCCACAATTATCTTTGCTGAGTGTCATCCCTGCCTCATTCTGGCGGACTCCTCTCACCCTCCCCTCCTGAGTGGACTACAACCAACACTACGGGAGGCCCATGTCAGGACCGACTCCCCATCACAGAGGACCTTCCTGGACGCCGATGCTGGGCCCGACTCCCCTATCCTGAGGCTTCGTGATTGACCCCCCCCCCCCCCCCACAATGGCGCTGTCAAATGGACCCTTACTGTTACCCCCATGACCCATCTCACTCCTTTGAGTTTGTCACTATGCCTGGCCGCTGCTACATTGTCCAGCCATAATTCCCGATAACCATCTATAGACTGATTACCATGTAATGTAAAAGTGGGATAAAACTCTATTATGAACTATTATGAACCTTAGCTAAACCATAGGCAACTTATAGTCTGTCATGGTTACTACTGATTGTAATTTTTCTCTATGACCCCTGGCAGTTGGGTTAGCCCCTTGAGTCGTGGATTTGCCCAAGGTTTCTTCCTAGATTAACTGAACATAAGGGAGTTTTTCCTTGCCCCTTTAGCTCTTGGGTGCTCCTTCTGTGAAGCGCCATGAGACAATACTATTGTAAAAGGCGCTGTATAAATAAAACTGAATTGAATTGAATAAGTTTTCAAAGAACAAATTCACATTCTTTGCATCTTGCAAGAAGGGACACAGACTAGGACTCTAGCCTACTAAATAAGCCTATAGCAAATATACAGTAACAGCAACACAGTTTTACTGTCCATGAGCCTGTATTAAAACCAACAGCTAGTAGAACTCAAGTAGAAATGTTTTTTGATACTGCAGTAAAAGCTGTTTTTGTACATGTGTACACTACATGTGTAACAGCAGTGCTCTGTTCTCCCTCAGTTAAGTTCTACATTGTGTTTCAAAGGTTCAAACATGACAAATTGCACATCACAGCTGTTTATGTTTGTTGAAGGATCTATTCGCTACTAAAGAGTCTAGTGTCTAGAGTGTTTTTGTTTGTAAACCCTTTAGCAATCTAGCCTAGTTCTTATTTATTGTCATAAAAGTGAGATTCAGTTTATCATTTATAAAATCCACTGTAAATCACTTAATACATAGAACAGACATACACACAATAAACTAAAAAATCTAAATTATATTAAATCAGGTAGACTTTAAGTATAGCGAAGGAGGGCATGGCAATCATATTGCTGTAGCCTAGACTATTTTAAAGCTTTGCTTTCTTTCTTCTATCAAATCTGAGAAATTACCGGTAAGTTCGGTAAGTTATGTTTTCATTTATTTTTGCACTTACTTTGTGTTCGAGATCTTTTGCGGGCAACAGGAACAATTTGGTCTCTCGCAACAGGCACAACAGAGCTGATTGTGGCTTGCCAGACAGTTTTTTTTTGTCTGAGGTTGATCAGCATTGCGTGTCTGGATTCGTTGAAAAAATTATAGCTGCACCATCAAATTGAAAGTGAAAGAAAGTTTAACCTATTTAACGGTCTCTCTCAAATATCTGCTCTCCACTCTGGCTGACACAAGTTTCACGCTTTTGGTTTTCAAGGTAAGCAACGTGATTTTGAATATGGCTAGTTATTAAAACTTGAGTTGTGACAGGAAAAAAAACTAATGGATGTGTTGTCATATGATGTTTTTATATTGAATTTGACAATACATATTTTAGTGTTTATAACTTTTAGTGTCTTTAGTGGCAACTGTCCAGGCTGTGATATAGTCCATGTTTACTATTTCAGACATAAATGCTGATTTAAGCTGATGTAAGTATAACTTTCCAAATTCTATATTTTAACCATGATAGGGGAACGAAAGCAGCCAAAGGCATAGCCCAGCGCAGCATCAGTAGCCAGCAGTTTGCTTCAGTGTAGTTGGACCAAAATTAAACCATTAAATGTCGAGCAAATAAGTAGTTTGATAATTTGAACGACAGTGACACTATCGTATCTGAACAGGTTAAGTAGCCTAATTCTTCTGTCTTGCGCTGACACAAAATTTCAGAGTTCCCCAACCTGCGAAATCCCGCTTTAACCACTGTTTTTAACTGTTTAGTAGTGAAGTGGCAATTTTGAATTTCCATAGTGATTACATAGTAACACACGGACCATGTTTTCTCCGTCTGAATTTTTCTACAGCGCCTATAAATTGTCCTATATGCCTAATAATATTAACTGGAGTTCAGATTTTATAACCAACAAACAAATGTTGTCTGAAAAATGTCTAGGCCTAGATGATGCTTATAAATAACTTAAATAGACTCACAATTAGGAAATTTTAACCCTCAATGGCATCCATTATGATAGCCTTGCACTGTAAACTCCAAGATGTCTGATGAACATGTCTTTGTGGAAACTCATTACCACTAACATTTCAGTTTAAAAAAATTTATATTTTTTCCCTTATTTTTTTCTTCCTTCTTTTAGAATTTTTATTTTTAAAAAGATTTTTAGGATTTGCCTTAAAACAACATTGTAGGCCTACCATTGTGGAAAAAAGTGAAACAATTTATATTGTTAAGAAATAAGGCAAGCATTTACATTTAGAATACCAGTAGTTTCAGCTAAATAAAATAACAAAATTATTTACCAGTAGCTGGTTTTAAATGCAATATTTAATAACACATTGCAGAAAATCACATTTACATTCTGCCCTCAGGCAACACTGGACCATTGCAAAATTGAAATATTTTACCGATATGGACTTTAATGCCCATAGCAGAATTGTAAAATTTCCTTTACAGCACTAAATTTCACGCTGAACTGAGCCCAAATCAGTTGGAATTTTTCATATTCAGTCAAAGTAGGCTATGTGGCTAGTTCTTAAGTTAACTATTTTTAATCAGTAGACACATAGGCTACTGTTTTTATTTTCTGTGAAAAGATGTTGACAACACATCAGATTCAAAAACACAAATAGAAATACAGATTATGTTGATCACATGGCCAGAAAAATGTAAAACACTCATGGCCCATGTAGACTGAAGTAGGAATTAAGTAAATTAATTAATTAAAAGATTTTCCTATTTGGTTTTAGGGAAATCTGATGGGAAATGTCTCTCAATCAGTGCACCTTTCAATATGAAAAAACCCATTCATAATTTCCCACCTCATGCAGATTCCCTTTTACAATTTACAATTTGTATAATTTATATAATTTTCATTACAAAATCCCTGTTCATTACATTTCATATTTTATAATGTGACAATGTGACAATGGGACAATGAAGGTGTTTGATGTCACACACCATCAAGCAGATGACTATCCACAATAGCAGTCCCGGTTTATAAGATACTATATCGGTCAAAAATCACTTGGATTTTCGTGTTTTTCATGGAGACACTCAATAATTCTTTTTGTCAAGAGGAGGCATAGCAAATGAACAAGGCATACAGTTTTTGTTAGATAAATAATGAATGGTTTTAAATGATGAATGTGTTCCTTAGACTTTGCGTACATTAAAAAATTTTGTATTAGTATTAACAAAATAGGCACCCACACTAGATATGCATCACCCTGTATTCGAACCAGTATATGTCCAGTAAATTGCAGGTATTTGACAGATCTGAGAAGATGAGCAGGTATTTGACAGATCTGAGAAGATGACAATACTGCAAACAGTCTTTGTCCAATATTTACTTGATCAAATCTGTAATCCTTGTTGTCACCACCTCATTGTTAGTGTGACTAGTGTCACTTTGATTAAATGATATTCATTAGTTATTGTTAAATTTTTGCATTTTGCATTTTCATTCATCCAGTCATTAGTGTAAAAGCCATCCAATAATGTAATAACCTTATTACATAACATAATGTTATTGGCCATTATTGCATTATCAGCTGCTCAAACATTAAAATTACAAATTAATTGACCAATGAAGATCTTCATGAGGTAAAATAAGTAAGAGTTGTGCTAGTGAGTGAGACTAGCACTCTAGGGTTTTAGCTCCCAGTCTGTGGTGCAAATCACAGACTCAAGCCCAGGCCTGTACCAGGGCACTTGCATGTCTTTTCCTATGTTGTAGAATGACAATCAAAAAATTATCTTTTTGTGACTTTATATCACTCTTGAAGTTAAGACTAGACAAGATTTTCGAAGGATGTCAATTTGTGGTATGCATGTTGAAAAATGCATGTTGAAAAATTATTTCATTTTTTTTGTTGTTCTCACAATAAATTAGTTTCCCTTCAAGGATGTTTTCCTCATTGTTTTCATTGTGTAGACTACAAGGTCCCAAAATATAAATATAATATACATTGTATATTTATATGTCTGCAGAAGAAGAATTGAAGGAGAACTGATTAAAATGGTCAGAACCAATGAGCTAATGGCTAATGAGCCAACATGGAATACAGCAAACCCAAAAGAAGAAATCTTCCTTCCAGATGACAAATTGATTGAGCTAACTTGGGCATTACAAGAAGCAAAGCTGTTCAAAGGTAAGGTTATGCGAGACTTTATTAGATAAAACTTTATTAGGTGACTGAAATGTGGTACATATGTGACAACGCAAAGGATACAACATTTTGTAGAGGTGCTGAATCCCAAGCAATTTTTCAAAATATATGCAGTGTATTATAAGCTATTAGGCTATAGCTTTTTTAACTGAAGTGCTAATAGTTTTTGTTGTTTCTTCATGAATCATGTAGAGAAAAATGTGCTTACCCCTCATCCACAAATTCCCCCCCCCAAAAAAATGCAAAAATCAAACCATCTATTCCAGTAATGCTGAAGTCGTATTTGGGCCCAAGCACATTTATGATGGACTGAGATGAACTGGAGAACTTGTGAATATACAAATCAAAATTAGTAATTCATCTTGAAATTATGCATTCCCCAGGCTAAAGAGGAGAGAGGCCAAGCAACATGTCTGCTTTCTTCAAAAGCAAATCTATGATTATGCATGCATTAGTGCTTGCATATTTGGGGTATTGCATATTTAGCTGCTGGCATATTTGGAAAGGTACCCATTAATGTTGAATAGGTTTTGAACAACATGATGGATGCCATTTATCAAACATAGTTTTGAGTCCAGCTTTGAGTGTAGGAATTAACTTATGACAGGGCTCACACGTGATTCAGAAAATGTTCTGATTGCTCTGTGCCGGTGGGTGAAAACAAGTGTATATATATCATGTGTATGTATCAAGTGTATATATACATGTGTATATATCAAGTGTATATATACATGTGTATATATCAAGTGTATATATACATGTGTATGTATCATGTGTATATAACAAGTGTATATATACATGTGTATGTAGCATGTGTATATATCAAGTGTATATATACATGTGTATGTATCATGTGTATATATCAAGTGTATATATACATGTGTATGTATCATGTGTATATATCAAGTGTATATATACATGTGTATGTATCATGTGTATATATCAAGTGTATATATACATGTGTATGTATCATGTGTATATATCAAGTGTGAATATCACGCCTAAATGACACTCTCAATTCAGAGGTCTCACCCCTAGAATTTTCAACATGTTGAGCTGAAAACCAGAAACAATTAATTTTGACAGTCAGTCTGAAAGGAAGGCAGGTTTGTTTTCATAAGTGACTTAAAATGCTTCTTGTTTTTTTTTTAAAGACTCCTTACCACCATTTCCACATCAGAAGACTCATCTGCCTGAGAGGAGAATTGTGCTGCTTGGAAAAACTGGTGCAGGGAAGAGTGCCACTGGAAATACCATACTGGGTGAAGAGAAATTTTTGTCAAAGCAGGCCTCTAGCTCTGTAACAGAAATGAGTATGGCTCATCAGTCATTTGTAGCTGACAAACTTGTGTCTGTTGTTGATACTCCAGGGCTCTTTGACACATCACTGTGCACGGAGCAATTAGCTGTAGAGTTAGGGAGAAGTGTTTATGAGGCTAGCCCAGGAGTTCATGCCTTTCTCATTGTTCTACCACTAAATAGCAGATACACAAAACAGGAAGAAGATGTTATTCAGCTGATCATAGAGATTTATGGGAAAGAAGCTCTTAAATACACAATCATTCTCTTCACCCATGGGGATTTGTTAGAAAGAAATATGGAAGAGCTCATTAAGGAAAGTGAAGCTCTCAGTCATCTGGTCCAGCAGTGTGGAGGGAGATATCACCTCCTTAATAACAAAGACCTGACAAACAGAGATCAGGCCACTGCACTGCTAGACAAGGTTGATAAAATGGTGGAAGAAAATGGAGGAGGTTTTTACACTAGTGACATGATTAAAGATGCAGAAAATCATAAAAGAGAAAGTAAGATAAAGACGTGTGAGGAAGATCTAAAAAGACGAGAGGAAATTAAGAGAACTGAAGGAGATACAGAGAGAGGAGTTCAGGAGGCTGCTAATGAAGCAATTCAAGAGTGCAAAAGCAATCTTGAGAAAGAGAAAGAAAAGCTGAAGAACAAACTTCAAACAAAAACCAAGGGTAACAGTGATAGTGGATTTCTAGCATTTCTTAAGAAACACTGGAAAAAGCTTATTGCAGGAGCTTTAATTGGAGGAGCTATAGCTGCAATTTCAGCAGCTACTTTGGGGGCAGGAACTGCAGGAATACTAGCAGCTGGTGCTGTAGGAGCAACAGTTGGTGTATTTGCAGGTAGATATCAAGCAGGGGCTGGAGCTGCAGGAGCAGCTAATTCAAGGGCTGGAGCTGCAGGAGCAGCTAATTCAGGGGCTGGAGCATTTGCAGGAACAGCTAATTCAGGGGCTGGAGCATTTGCAGGAGTGTCTGCTAGAACAAGGGCTGGAGCATTTGCAGGAGCAACTAGTACAGGAGCATTAGCATTTGCTTTAGCTGGTGCTAGGTTGGAGGAGCATTAGTAGGTGTGGCACCAGGTACAGGACCCAGAACAAAGACAGGTGCAGTGTAGTGGATTAGCTCTGTTGGAAAAATAATTTAAAAAAAAGACCATCCTCCTATTAAACGGTTGTCACTATCACAATCTGCCCTTGGTAAAGAGATTTTATGACATCATGTTGATTTATTGATTTTTTGTGAATCACCCTTTTAAGATAATAATCAATTAGCTATGTTTATTTCTTATTTTGTTAGCAGTGTAATTATGATTATGATGAATTTTGATGCTAAACACTGTTAAAGGTTGCATTTATTCTCATTATAGGCAAAACAAACCCATAAACCTTTGTTTTATGGAGTAGGTTATTTATTATGTCTTTGTGTTGGTATAAAAGGGATATTGTGGGGTAAATGAACCTGTAGCCCTGTAGTTCCAGGTTACTGAGTGCTTTAATTGAAAGAAGGAACATGGACTAAATATACAAACCGCCCTTGCCCTTATCAGTTAGTGTTAGCTAGCATTTCGCATTCTGTCTTGCTCTTTTTCCTGACAGCACTCACTGACCTTGAGCAACCCTGGAATACTGCTTTAATTGGGGGCTACCCTAAGTTCTTTACAAGGAATTTAATCTCTTACAAATGAAAAATAAAATTAACTTTTAAAATGAAGGTTTATATCTTCTTGGTGCTTTGTATAGCCTATTACATTTTTTCCATGGTTTAAGCATAATTTTTGTAATTATTACCAGGTTAGCAAAAATCGTCAATCATTCTTAACAGGTGAAGAGAATCACAAACATCAACCGGGAAAAAATGAGAAAATGTCACTGCGGAGGGCTTTAATCAGTATGAGACACTGGGCTTGTTTGAAATGGCTTTATGAAGGAAAACTTCGCTCTGATTGGCTTGAATCTCCCTTTACAAAAATTATGTATTTCATTTTGTTCTTCCATGCACAAACATTTTTCCATAACTTTAGGAATACTGTGATTTCTGACATAAATGGTACTGAAAGCCTACTCTGTTAATTGATGTGGTTTTGTGACCATATGGCAAACTTACAGACTTACAGTCTGAATGTGCTAGGCCTACAAATGAGACATTTTGAATGCATGTCATTGTGGTTAATCATCAAATTTAGGCTATTTCAGCAGCCATCATGTTTAATATAATGAGTATAAAAGGAATTTAAACTGTATTTAATGCAAACAAAATTCTGCAGTACCTCCCGCGAGTCACAGTGTTTAAACTGCAGGTAGATGTGTTCAGCTCCTCCTGCTGAGCTCTGTCGCCCTTCCTATTTAAACCAGCAGATCTTCAACTTGAATGTGCCTTTTTTTTTTTTTTTTTTTTTTTTTTTTATTTATACAGCGCCTTTTACAATAGTATTGTCTCATGGCGCTTCACAGAAGGAGCACCCAAGAGCAACAGGGGCAAGGAAAAACTCCCTTATGTTCAGTTAATCTAGGCAGAAACCTTGGGCAGATCCACGACTCAAGGGCCTTGATCGAGAGCCTTCAACCTTTTGGAAACACTGCCACCGCCTGGATAAAGAAACATCAACAACCACACTACCTGATGCAACATGCCTGCATACTGTGGCATTACGTTTAGTTTTACCAATATTCCTACATCTGATTCAGGTTTAATTTTCAACACAATACATGAAATGTTGCTGATCCGTTGTAGCCTGACAAACCAGACAATAACATCAAAATGTATAGTCTGGCTATGACAGATAGACCAGGCTCAATAAGGGGCAGAATCAGCGACTGTCTTTCAAACTGCTTCACGCTGTTTGTTTATAGTGTTGTTTATAGTTTATAGTGGTTTACCTGCTGAGCAAAACTAGCTATTTGTTACTGCTAGTTTACTTCTAGATTTCTAGTCTAGGCCAATCTTTTGCTTGAGGTAAAGTTTAAGACAAAAGTTAACTTCAGTTTTATTTTCAATGAGTGAAAAAAAGTTGCGTAGGCTACCTGTTGGACACCTGGATGACTAAGGATGGTTGATGGAGTGCGCTCATGACTTACATTCTACAACTGAAAAAAATTTCTCACATGAGTTGGTTGTCAAAACCTTTGACTGTAAACTTTGCATTTGTCTATATTTCTGTTTTATTACTCTCTTTATATTCCAGCCATAGTCCAAACTCTGAAACAATGAAGTAAATAGAATGAATTGCAACTAGTTTAGATAACCAGCCAAAATGTAATTCTGGGGTAATGTACACCTTCTTTATTTCTATTTTTTCCTAAGCTAAAATGAACTAAAATGATCTATTTTATATCATGAGTTATGTTTGCTTACTTGCAGTATTAGCCTACACTATTTTCATTGAGTAACAGTGAGAAACACATGTGAAATTAAATGTTAACAGTGAACATTTTGGGATGCACTACCTGTTTCATATGAGGCGCCAAATCATCTCCGTTGAAAACCAGCCCTTTAATTACATTGAAATACATTAGAAAACTATGGATAGTCCATGGGATGGAGGAAGTTGGGACAAGTGTCAATACATGTTAAATCACATCTACAGGGTATAAACGCTTAGAAAATATACCGTTTTTGCTGTTTAACCTGTTTCCTTGTTTGGTTTTCAAAGGGCATGGCTGAAACAGCTAGTGCATTATTTTCACATTCTCACATTTCCACAACATTTTCACTATTAACATTCAAATTCACTTACACATTCAGCAAGGCCAGAGCATGCAAAAAAGTTGGTTTCGTTGAGAGGTGTGGGGGGTGCACTCTGACCCTATTTGGCCCGTGGCCTATTAGTACATGCATGCAATTTATTATTAAAAATATATTTTAATAAAAAAATTTAAAAAGTACATAATTTATAATTGTTTGGTCTGGACTCACAGATTGGTCAGTAATGTTTACTGATGTGCTGACACAAAATTCGCTGCAAACTATATGGTTTTCAACAGGTTTTTTACCTCTCATTCTCAGCTGTGGACCTATTTTTTTAACTCCGCCTGAGAGTTTAAACCAATACAACTAATGATGGAAGTCACACTGCGGTGGTTCTTGTGTCAGTGTGTCACTGAACATTACAAGGATAGAAGAACATTTTATTGTAACATGCATATGGGGGGGGGGGGGGGGGGGGTAGGAATGAGCAGGATAAAGTGCAAATAGTGCATGAAGTACATATGGGTCGCCAAAGGCTGCATTAAGATGAGGGGTGGGGGTCAGGGCAAACAAGGTCTTTAGTTTAATGGTGGTGTAGAGGAATGTTATGTGTGGAGAGATGTGACATGAAGTCCATGAAGTAATGGGGGATGTATAAGTGTGTGTGTGTGTGTGTGTGTGTGTGTGTGTGTGAGTGAATGTATGCAAAGTCAGTATAGTGTTTATAGTTCGGATTGCCTAAGGACAGAAGCTCCTTCTGGTGGGGGGGATTATAATACTCCCATACATTAATAAGGAGCACCCAAGAGCAACAAGGGCAACCTTACTGAAACCTTACTGAACTGACCACTCGGTGAGTTTCATGTATTTACAAACAAAAGTTTCATGCATTTTAGAAAGATTGGAGCTGTGCACCTATGCAGCAATTCTGTAGGTGGGGGCACTACCGCAACAACCGAAAATTCTAATCTTAACCATTGTATTTCATCATAAACGATCAGAAAACAAAGCTTTTTAAAAAAAGGACCTGTCCTTTAGCCACCCCGCTATGACTCTAAACACTGATTGGAAAAGACTGACCAATAATAATTCCCAAAGTGTCCGCTCAGAATCCCTCCCCATCATCGAAACAGACCAATAGTATTGCTGAAAATCACCGATCCGGCAGATGTCTTCCGGTTTCTCAAAGCTTCCTCTTTTCCTCAGCTTTACGTTGTACGTTCATTCAGAGGTATGTATGCAAGACAATTCATTATTTTCATGTCAATGAAGACTTCCTTCCAGCTGTAATTATGTTGTAAGTGACGGTATAGTCAACCGCCTTGGGAATAAACAGTAATATTTCTTCAAAATGCACACATAGTGCATAGACTCCACAGGCTAATTAGCTAAGCTAGCACAGGGCAAACGGAGACCTCTCGTTAGCAATATCATGATGCTGAGAAACTGCAGAAGATATTCTTCTCTACCAGTTAACGATATGCATTAAATTAGGTTTGAGAAGATGGTTATTGTTGAATTTTGTTAAAACCGATGTTTCTTATTAATGGGCTCCCCAAGTATTTGGAAAGTAATGTTACAGTGTTAAGTTTCACCACAGCAAGAAAAATTTATTATCTAAATAGTAGGCTCTAACAATGCCTATCCTAAGTTGAATGAATCCTGTCGTAATTTCATAGTTGAAGAAGCCAGTTGTCAAATACCATCATACTGCTTGTTGGTAGCTTTGTACGTGCCTACAGATAACTGAATGTTTCAATACCTCACCACCACTGTCCTGTTTGCGTCTTGTTAGTCAAAGTTTCCTGTGCTGGCAACAGTGGATTCGGCTCCCTGATCTGGCTCAAATCCCATCTTTTGCTCATATCATTGCTCTTGGGTTAAAGTCTGATAATGGCTGGCTCTATAAACTGATCCCGTGTGTGTCTGTGTCTGTGTGTCAGACATGAGGCTGTTTTTCCTGCTGGCGGTGACCCTGGTGTCGCTGTGTGCCGTGCGCGGTGCTGAGAAGAAGAAACTGCAGATTGGCATCAAGAAGCGCGTGGAGAACTGCCCCATCAAATCCCGCAAGGGAGACGTGCTCAACATGCACTACACTGTAAGAGAATTCAACTTTTACTTGTACAGTTGCACAGAGAAGTGGAATTTGGTCTCCACTGAAGTTGTCATGTTTAATGTGCAAGCAGGGCTCAAAAATAGCACCAGGCATCAGCCAAATGCCACACATGCCCACAAGTACAGACACTTAAATATTTTTGTGTGTATGTATGTTTTATTACTTTGGTACATCATCACAGCTCTAGTCGTTTTCTAGGAGCAATTAAAAAAATATAGTCCCTGTGATGGCTCTTAAATGAGAGAGAAATGCATATTTATGAGGTTGCATGTTTAAGTGTGTTTTGTGTGTTCTGCTGTGTTCAGGGTAAACTGGAGGATGGGACAGAGTTTGACAGCAGCATCCCCAGGAACCAGCCATTCACCTTCACACTGGGAACCGGACAGGTTATTAAGGGCTGGGATCAGGGCCTGCTAGGGTGAGTGAACCTTTTCAGTACCGGTACTTTCTAGTGTGAACCTTTATAGTACTAGTATTTTCTACTGGTTAAAGCTAACCTTGTCAATACAAGTACTTTTTACAAGGGTGAGTAAATCTTTACCTTACCTGGGTTTGCTTCCTAAACCTGCCATTGCAATTTTATGTCACTTTGGATCAAAGAGCCAGCTAAATATCAGTCAACTTCGACTGGTAGAGAGGGAGTCTTTACAGTTTAGGCACTTTCTGTTTTGGTTTTTGAACCTTTCCACTTCCAGTTAAGGTTCACGCTCCCCAACAGCACTGGCACCCTACTTTCTGGTGATGCATGGGAAAACATCTTGAGTAATTGTTGCTGGGCAACAACATAACCGTTCCATGTTTTTCTGATTGGATGATATTAATAATCTGCCTTCTGATGATCGATCCAGAGTAAAAAATGATTCAGTGATCCAATGGTAATCCACCTGAACAAGGAAGCAGCATTGGCCAAAAGACTGGGTAATGATCCATAGAGCAGCTTTTTGAGCAGTGTCACTGGGGAGACAAATAACCTGGTCCATGTGGTGCTGATTGGGTGATCATTAAAATTTGCCAACTGATGATAAACGTTCTCCAAAAAAAACCTCATGGTAGTCAACATCAAGGGGAATGTTCCCAAACAATACTCAAGAATAATGCCTAGGAATATTGTTTAAAAAGTCTGCATTATCAGCTGTAGCGAAACTTTCCATAAGCATTGGTGAACCTTTCAAGTTCCAGTTTTGTATTTTATTGTAATAGTCCTGGTATTCTCTTTCGGGGTGAATTTGCACTGAATCTGCTATTTTCCACAGGAAGTGGTCAAATGGACAGGTTCAGAGTTATCTCAGGCCGTGTGTGTTTTGGACAGTGTTTTTGGTTGATGACTCATCAAAGCTAGCCTGACAAGCCAGACTATAACATCAGAATGCATAGTCTTGCTATGACCAAAAGGCCAGGTTCAATCCATGGGGCGGAATCAGCAGTTGTCTTTCAAACTGTCTGTCCGCAGTAGATAGCCTGATAAGCTACTGCAAGAGTACTTCTAGGCAACTCTCTACAAGGATAGAGTGATGTGATTGGTCCGACCACACTTGGGAGAACAGCTACTGAGGCCCTATGGTTTGTTCATAGACGTACTGCACATTTGTTGCTGCTAGGGTATGTCTAGATTTCAGGACTACATCAGAGCATTTCTAGAAGCTAATTTGAATTCAAACTCCTGTGAAGGGATTGAGCTTGGGGAAGTGAAACCCAATGACAGATGGCTATGGAAATTATTTAACGGTAACTACTGTTCTGAAAGGTTTCTGTTGTAGGCTAATCAAATTGCACTTGTCACTGAAGATGAATGAACTGAAAATTATTTTGGTATTTTATCCTCAGCACTTAAACGTGTAGAGTTTGTGTCGGATATATTGATCTTTCAAGGCGACTACCGTTGTTTAAAATACAAACATGATGTGAAACAGATGTGCACAATTTAATAAACAGATTTTTTTTTTTTTTTTTAAAGCAACTAGGTGTATGTTAGATTTATGTATCTTAGATTTATGTATCTTTTTCTATTTGCTCATAAGAGTTTACAAGAACATGTGTTTGGTGAGAGTGTGAGTTGTACGACAGCTTTGACTGACAGATTCTACCACCTGATTTGACAGCCTGATTTCTCACTTGAGTGGGCTGCTGTCTGGGAGTCCTACAAGATTCTCACAAATAAATTAGATTTCCGCCAGCTTTACGGACTTCACCTTTAAGTGTTTGACTCCACCTGAGGTGTTGGTAGAGAGTTGTTAATCTCTCTCAGATGTTTCTCGTGCAGGCCAACAGGCATGGTCACTACCTGTACCACAGAATTAGGCCAGTGTTCAGGAGTGTGTTTTGCAGTGTTGCTGTGGAAACATGCCTGCGTATGGTAGAGTATGTGTGTTGCACTGTCAGTCCCTTTGGTCACACACACGCACCAGCATAGAGTGTGTGTGTGAGGTTTGTGAGGAAAGTGTGTTACACCATCAGTCCTCCTAGATACAGCACAGCATACTGTGTGTGTTTGGCTGTGTGGCAGACCAGGCTACAACAAAGTGTTTTGGAGTCTGGACTAGAGCATGTGAGCGGAGCTGAGCAGTGAGACTCCTCGCTCAGAACGTGCTTCCTCCCCCCACACGCTCATTTGCTCAAATCCGGACCAGGCCGCTCCGCACCGCTCCGCTCCGCACCGCACCGCACCGCACCGCACCGCTCCGCACCGCACCGCTCCGCACCGCACCGCTCCGCACCGCACCGCACCGCTCCACACTCAGACCAAATTCCACCTGCTCAGCTCCGCGCTCCGCGCTCACGCCCATCTCCATGTATGGGCCTACACACAGATGCTCGTGGTGCATGCTTGATTCTAACGGGAGCGCATGCAAGGCTAACTGCAACATGCAGTGACGTATCAGCAATGTGCAGTGTATCAATGCAAGAAAATGGGAAGAAATGTTAAGAGGAAATGAAAGGCTAACTGCAACAAGCAGCGACGTATCAGCAGTGTGCAGTGTTTTAATCCGAGGAAATGTGAATAATGTTAAGAGGAAATGAGATTGTAGCCTCCCCTGCACATGAGAAGCCTGCGGATGAGCTGTTAACAAAAACAAAGCGAAGCCCAAGGTTGGAGTAGCACACTCTCATGTTTCCGAGAAATCCTTATTAGATTCCAAAATTAATATTTACTCACTGAAACAGTTTTGCCACATTGTTTTGCTTTAGGCAAATTAGTTTGATAGGAATAGTAGGCCTTCATTTGTATGAACTATCAGTTGCCTTTGTGAAATATTCTGTCAACTCCAGCCATCTCCATCGATGAGCATAACGTCTCATTATTTTAAGTGTTACTGTCTTGATAACTTTAGCAATTTGGGAGTGAAACTGAAGCGAGACAGAGTGACCACTACGGCCTCTAGAGAAAGAAACATCTCTCCTCATACAGCTCTGCTTACATGCTCTGGTCTGGACATAGCCAGGAGGCCAGCATATTGGACTGTGTGTGTGTGTGTGTGTGTGTGTGTGTGTGTGTGTGTGTGTGTGTGTGTGTGTGTGTGTGTGTGTGTGTGTGTGTGTGTGTGTGTGTGTGTGTGTGTTAAGCACACTGATTGGAGAGTGGGTCAGGCTGAGCTGGGCTGATTCAGTGTAAGCTGACAAGAGTGTGTGAGGTGAGGAGATGTGATTTTTAAGGATGTGTGTGTATGTGTGTGTGTGTGTGTGTGTGTGTGTGCATGCGCTGTGTGTGATATTTATGTGCGTGTTCCTCTGTTCAGGATTGTGTGTGTGTGTGTGTGTATGTGTGTGTGTGTTATTTATGTGTGCGTTCCTCTGTGCAAGATGTGTGTGTTTGTGTGTGTGTGTGTGAGATATTTATGTGTGTGTTCCTCTGTGCAGGATGTGTGAAGGAGAGAAGAGGAAACTAGTCATCCCTTCCGAGCTTGGTGAGCTGGAGCTTGTACACTTCAGCAGGCAGACACACACACACACACACACTCACCATCACCATGGTTTAGCATGATACCTAAAGACATTTAAACACTTTATGGGGAAATCAATTTTGTGTCATGAGTGTGTGGAATGTGTTTAACCAGATAATGTTTCTTTCTCTCCTAACCTTTCCCTGCATGTACTCTTATTCACACAGGCTATGGAGACAGAGGAGCCCCTCCTAAAATCCCAGGTAAAGAGTATTACATGTCTTGAATATTCTCAGCAGTTGAGAGTTAAAGGGATTGTCCAAAGTCATCAGCCCACAGTCCTGTTGTTCGAGATTGAAACAAGTGCTGTCAGTAAGAATAAGAATGAGAAGATTTAGCACAACACAGACCAAATTTGCAAATAGACAGCTAATGCTAACTTTAAAGAAGCACAGAAAAACATTACTGAAATGTTTCGCTGTCTGCTCATCAGTTAGCGTTAGCTGCTGTTTTGCTTCAATCAACACCGTCCCATATTTTCACATTCATATTCCTACCTACAGCACGCAGCAACCTCAAACAACAGGGCTGTGGATTGATAGATCTCAGATTATGGCTTTAACGAGGTCTCCTAACAATGTGGGTTATTGGGAGCCTTGTTTTGATAAGATCAAAGTGGTCAACCTAAAGAGTCCCAATGGTAAATCATTAAAAGCTCATGTGGTGTTGTTTGCACTGCTCTTGATGTTGTTGTCTGCTAGCATAAATTCCCCTCTCTGCCCACCAGGTGGTGCCACACTCATTTTTGAGGTGGAGTTGCTGAGCATTGAGAGGAGATCTGATTTATAACTGCGTCTCTGAGGCACTACTCCCCCCCCCACCCCTCCCTGTCAGTCTGCAGTCATATCAGTCGGCTGCAAACTCCACCCATCTTACCTGTCAGGTACTCATCACCCCAACACCTGGTGTGAAGATGGCAGCCATCAGTCAGACTGTGGTCTGTTTTAGCACCATCTAATTTCATTACGCAGCAGAGAGGTCTTTCCCACATCCCTCATCTCACTGTCACCGTCACACATCGTGTGAGTGTGTGTGTTTTGAGTAGTTTGACAAAAACACACAGCTGCAATAGGGGGATTCTCTGTGCACCATCATCTTTATTTTCAGTATTCCTTTGGACCACCTTAATACACAAACAAATAATTTGGACTAAATACGAAACATTTTTTTTTCTCTTTTGTAATAGCATTGAGATCAGTTTGACAAGGGTTCAGATACTTGTTCCTTTTGTTCAAAAAGAGTGATTCCTACTGGAATAAATATTTGATTTACAAACGAGTAGCATTGTCGCATTTGTTTTTATAAGTTACTCTGTCTACTGATATTCATATGTAGCATCCTACTTCCAAGTCGTTTATCACTGGTATGGTTCTACCCATGCACATGACACGCTTGGTAAAACTTTTATAAAAATGTAACAAAATTGGCAAATCCTCTCTTGAACGGGTATTGCTACTCTGCATCTGAACAGAATTTTAGCTCTGACTGCCACCATTCCCGTTATCACTAAGTGCAATCGATCATCTGAGTAGAAAAACAAAAAGAGCAGTAATCACAAATGCTGCTTGGGAAAAAAAACGTCTGTGACCGATAATTTAGCACCAAAATAACAATCCTACGGTTCTCCTACAGCTTCCTATGGAACACAAATGACAACAAAGTGACGCACATCTGGCCCAAATCAGCAACAATCAGTGATTCCCCTTTACAAGCATGTGACAAACCAGGGGTGTGTTTTCCTCAAAACCATAGTTGCTAACTAGCTAGCAACTTAGTTTGTTGAAAATGGGCAATTGCATTGCAAACAACAAAGTTGCAAACTGGTTATTTTGGGAAACACAGCCCAGGTTGACTAAGTTGACTAAGAGTACAGTAAGTGGTAAAACTAGTAATGGATGAGCACCATGGCATCGTTTTTTAAGCAAAACAAAGCCACAGGGCTCCTCTATTCAAAGATTTACGGCCTACTCTGAGATAACTACCCTTGGTTTGTCACTAAAACACATATTTGGAAGAGCTGACTGTCTCTGTTGCAATCAGGGTATCCAGCACACAAGCAAAGACACTTAAGAATATGCTTTAAATATGCCTACAGTTCAATCACCTTTGTCTTTCAAAGGTGCACTATGCCACTTCAGTTGTCAGAAAACAAGGCCTCTAGACCTGACATGAAGAAAGATGATAAGTTCTAGCAAAATGGGTTAAATGACAATGTTCACAAATATTGATGATGTACATCTTTGCAGTTTCATATGGTTTCAGCTCTTGTTTTATACATGTTTCTAGGCATGTAATCAAATGAATCAACTTGAAATCAAAATTAGGAAATGAAGTTTCCTTCCAAATGTGACTATCCAACCTCTGTTGGACAGAGACAGTGTATACTGCACCTCTGACATCCCTTAATTCCATTCAGTGTTATCTCCTCACTTTTCGGTGTAAGGCGGGAAATACAATACTAAAAAAACAAACGTTTTAATAGTTAACTTGAAGGAGTTTGGAGTCTTGCTCAACTTACAGTAAGCATGCTCCACAATGTCACATTGCTAGGTGACACTTGAGGAATCACAAAGAATGAAGAGTTACCCCCACTATCCCAAAATGCACCCTCCCCACCTATCCCCTTTCAATCACTATTGAACGTGATGCTAAGCTAACAAAGATGCTAATACAGCGCTCACATGGAGTACAGTGGAGATCAGAAAAGGTGTTTCTTTAACAAAAAACTGAACCAGAGAGACTGGACACTGGTGTAACCTGCAGCTAAGATCTGATTGGCTGGAACGCTTGGCCCTGGTCTCCATCTCACAAGCACAGTGGGATTCTGGGAGATTGGAGGAAGTCTGACATCATCCCCCCACATCCTACTGCCTTCCCACTTCTCCTCAGAGGCAGCAGGAGGACTGACGGTAAGAGAGAGAGGGATGGGTGGGTTGATGGCGGGTGCGGAGAGGGTCAAGGGGTGACCTCTCCTTTCTTCTGGGGGGTGCTGAGTTTCTGCATTCCTCGCACACGCTCCAGCAAGGCGGCAACAAAGTCCTGCAGAGAGGGAGAGAGGAAGCCGACTTCCTGGTTTACTCTGCTGGGCTGCTGGCAGAACAATGCAACATGTTCCGGAGATGAAACACACAACTGTGTAAACATTCTAGAACTTCACAACTGTTCTAATCTCAACAAACTTTACCTTCACTCAGGCCAAAAATATCAGCAATGAAAATGAGAACATGAATTTAACAGTCGACAAAATGAACAACTAGTAATGTTCAGTAAGACCATTTAGACCAACCTTGTAGGAAAGACAATATATACTAAATAACAAACATTTTTGGACTGCTAGAGGGGGACTACATTCAAAATACAAGAAAAATTCAAACTACAGGCAATATTCAAAATACAAGTAAAGTCAAAATGTGGACTGTAAACATTACAAAGATGAACAGCACTTTTGATATTTTGACTCATCTTGGATTTAAATACACCTTCTGACTGCATTTCTTCTGGCCAGAAGACAGACCAGTGGGTACGCTGTGACATCAGGATAACTGATGCTAAGTAGGTCTAGGCTTGGTCGTGGCTTGGATG
The DNA here is from genome assembly GCA_015244755.2 of Tenualosa ilisha. Lineage (NCBI taxonomy): Eukaryota > Metazoa > Chordata > Actinopteri > Clupeiformes > Clupeidae > Tenualosa > Tenualosa ilisha. The sequence continues at coordinate 12,153 of PYXC01002607.1, read as the reverse complement.
GGAGACCTGGGAAAACTGAGTTGCTGCTGGAAATGGTGTTGGTTGGCCAGTAGGAGGCAATCCCAATGCCCCAGCGCAACGAGGGGGAGACTGTACTGTAGAAACTGCCATGGGTGAGATGTTTACCTCTGCATTCAGAAACGATCCCATGGCACTCACAGTACGCAGTCCCCACAATCCCAACTCTCACACGCTCTACCTCAAGGGTGGGGTGGGTGCCCCCCACCCCACCCCACCAAGTGGGAAAACTAACTAACTACCTTGCTATAAATGTAAAAAGTTCCTTGAATGGGAGGTGAGTGTCTTGATCATGATTGTCTGACAGTAGACTGGTGAACCATCAAATAATTTGATTTTAACAAATCAAAAAGCAATTAAATATTAAAAATGTTTAACATATTTGCACAGTTAGCCAACTGATGCATTACAGTGCATCAGTAGGTACCAGGATGCTATCGAGTAGTCAACACAAAAACTGAACTGAATGGAATTTAATGAGGTAAGTAAATCTAGAGTTAGGACAGCTGAGGGCTCGTGCTCACAATTACTATACATACAGTAAGGAAAAAAGAGAAAAGTCAGCATGAACATTTAAGCAAAACATCTTGGATCTGTTTGCTTCAGGGTTTCAATTTACTCCTTATAATAAAACAATCAATCAGATTGTATTTCATAGTCCAGGGGTGTCCAAACATACAGCTGTGTCTTCAAACAGCAGAATGAATAGACACTCACTGCATCCTAGACTGGGAGTGGAGTGGAGTGGAGTTTGAGAGTATGAGAGTATGGCGACAGCCCGTTGACTCTTGAACTGGTCAGTGGTCTGGACTGAGTTGTTGAGCCTAAAGTGAGAGGTGAGATGCAGTCGAATTTGGCAAACTATGGGAAAAGGTAAGCTTTGTTAACTACGTGGTTGCTTGCCATTTTTGTTTACAATATATCCTGTGTTTTTAAACAGTTTTCTAGGTTTTTATTTTTTACAAAAATAGTTTAATTTCAACCAGGAGCATTCACCTTTGTTGGTCAAATCTGAATGTGCAGTTATCTCTAAGCTTAATTTAGCACTAGTCCTGCCTTTGTCTGGTAGGCCTATGCATCTAGTCCAGAGGAGTGCCTGATATGTGCAAAAGCACTCTGCCTGTCTGAGGTCTGAAGTCTGGATGCTATTGTGGGAGATGAAAACCTCTGACAGAGGGAAGAGGAAGGAAGTACTCACATCTGTGGGCTTAAAACAGTCTGCCAGCAACCCCTGCACAGACACAAGGACACACAAGGGTTATTTCCAACTGGGAGTTGCACAGAGACACAAGGACACGCAAGGGTAATTTCCAACTGGGAGTTTCCCAGATCCCATACCAAAGGTCATATACAGAAGTATCACAACTTTACTTACCAGGGCATTAATCACTAATCAAGAGGCAATACAAAATGTTTAGGAATTACAAGGTAAATTTTATATTGTGAAAATGATCACCTTAAAAGCTGAAACAGGCTGTTTTTGTGTAACTATTATAATGAGACTACGAAAGTGTGTTTATCATGTAAAAGAATAGAAGAAGAAAGTTTTTCATTGATATAGTTGAGTTGTTATTAAAATACTGATATGGTCAATACATCAGACTCCATATTATCCTGGCATGATACTTCATAGTTTATCCCATAAGTCTAATACATTAATACATACATACATACAGGCTGTTTTCAAAGGCAGTTACAATGAACTCTGACATGCTTTTACACAAACACAAACACAGTTGTTTTAAAAATTACTGAGGGACAGTCTAGAGACCCTGACCAAGGCAGAGGTAAAGCTCTGGGCTGGGCAAGCCTGGAACTTATCAGTATATGTAAGGGATAATGTATTTGTAACAGGATGTAACCCAGGACCCTGGTGTGTATGTGGTGGTCATTATACACAATAACTGACCTCTGAGCATTGGGAGGTCCCACTCAAAATTAATGGAAACTCCCTCAGCATTCTACAGAGCGGTATAATGAGATATAGTCAATACTATATATATCTATGGTTGGAGCAAAATAGAATGTCGCACATGCTCAGTACATAAAGTTAGTGGTCGCAGCACATCATTTCCAGTCAAACCGAATGGGTAACATTGATAAACTTAATAATTACTAAATTAAACACTGTTGATCCCTACAGTGGATATGCTAACGGTATGCTAATGTCCCACTGCTAGTGGTGAATAGCTTGAGGTTGAATAGAGCTGGGATTTAAACGAACCTTAACTTTGAGTGCCCTGTCTGCATCGCTGGGCAGGTCAAGGAGTTCATCCACATCGATTTCCAACTCAGGAACCTCTTCCTCCTGCCAAAGACACGCACGCACGCACGCACACACACACACACGCACGCACACACACGCACACACACGCACACACACACACACACAAGGAGAGAGTAAAGGAAAGCAGTGAGAGAGACATCCTGACACCCACTGACATCACTGGCTACAACCCCATACAACACAAACACACACACACACACTTCCATTATCTGAGCTTATAGTTTTTTCCTCTACAATGTTCTACAAAACAACAGGATGGGGTGTGTGTGTGTGTATGTGTTGTGCTAGTTTAAATGGCCAGGAGAGTATTGTTTACAGCCACCTGAACAGACAGAGAGACTGAGACACACACACACACACACACACAGACACAGACACACATACACACACACACAAAAAACAGGCTCCTAAAAACAGCTCTACCAATACACCAAGGCCCAAACCCATCAGCCAGATACCCAAAGCCCAGCGGAGTGTCCAAATACAGTTACCATGGCAGGGTGTGTGTGTGTTTGTGTGTGTGTTTCCTCTTTGTTCTCCTTTGTTGTCAGTCCCTCTCTCTTTGCTCTTGTCCTGCTCCAACCAGGTGGCGTGTCTCCTGATTAAAGCCATGCTGCTCTGAAGGCCGGTTCTGAGGTCCTGTTTGAAATCTCTGCTCTAAAGTGCACTTCTGTGTCTTGATTTCTCTTGAACGGACACAGCCACAGATGTCCCTGGGTTTATTAATAAGCGCAGGGCACCTTGACTTAGCCTCAGCTCTTTCTCTTACTTCAGCAAGGCATCACCAAGACCAAGGCCACAGGTTACACTCCTCGTAGACACACGCGCATATTGATGGAGCGTGTCGGTATCCCTACACTGAAAATGACCTTGGATAAAAGTGTGCTGAATACATCAATGTGAACATAAAAGTGGGTTTTCCAGCCACAGAGGAGATATGAGGAGAGAGGAGAGACACAGAGAGGTCCCTAGATGGGGGGTGATCTCATTCCTCACAAGAGCAGAAGATCCTGAGTGTCTCTTGTTTCTGCTTGATCACTGAGTCGTTATTCATTTCTGGTTTATTGTGTGCTATTGTCCTGACCTAGCCTAGCCATTTCACTGTTGGCTTCAGGTGCCAGACTTCCTCAGATTCCACTTGTTATTTCCGTGTGGCTCCAAGGAAAGGGCTGTATATAAACACAATGTTTGGAGGGGCTTTTGGGTCTGACATGTTTTGACTGCATGTTTTGAGTGCTGTTTAGCCTTTAGGGTAAAAACCGCAGTGCATATCTACAGTGAGGGCACGGCTCTCGGAGCACAGAACTCTGCTCCATGTTGCTGCTAAACATCCCTGTGTTGCTCAGCCTAAAAGCAACAAAGACAGGTCACATCTGTTTGTCTATTGCTGAACCCCTAATTCCAGCCTCCCTCTCTAGCTCAAGTTGTTGTTTATTATTTTGTCAGGAAAGAGCTTTTATCTTTTCCAGTTCTAAGGACCTTTATTTTTATTCAGTCTCCTTCCAGTGCATTTACATTAATTCCACACGTAACACACGTCTCAGATGTACAGACTGTGATGTTTTAATCCTTCATAAATTCCATACGTAACACACGTCTCAGATATACAGACTGTGATGTTTTAATCCTTCATAAATTCCACACGTAACACACGTCTCAGATGTACAGACTATGATGTTTTAATCCTTCATAAATTCCATACGTAACACACATCTTAGATGTACAGACTATGATGTTTTAATCCTTCATAAATTCCACACGTAACACACATCTCAGATGTACAGACTATGATGTTTTAATCCTTCATAAATTCCATACGTAACACACATCTCAGATGTACAGACTATGGTGTTTTAATCCTTCATAAATTCCATACGTAACACACATCTCAGATATACAGACTATGATGTTTTAATCCTTCATAAATTCCATACGTAACACACGTCTCAGATATACAGACTATGATGTTTTAATCCTTCATAAATTCCATACGTAACACACGTCTCGGACATACAGACTGATGTTTTAATCCTTCATAAATTCCATACGTAACACACATCTTGGATATACAGACTGTGATGTTTTAATCCTTCATAAATTCCATACGTAACACACATCTTGGACATACAGACTGTGATGTTTTAATCCTTCATAAATTCCACACGCAACACACGTCTCAGATATACAGACTGTGATGTCTGAATCTTCTCTAGCTTTGATCTTCTAATTCAGCTTTCCTGAAATCCACAGCAAATAAATAAAGTGGGCGGTGGTAGCGTAGCAGTTAAGGAACCTGGCTATCATGCAAGTAGCCTGAAAAGTTAGTAAGTGGCTTTGGATAAAAGCGTCTGCTAAATGCATAAATGTAAACGTAAATGAAGTGTCATAGCGAAACACCTTTCAGTTGTATTGGCAAAGGCTGTGATAGGCTAGCTCATCCCTCTCTTTGCATTTCTCAGAAAAGTGCACTGATAATTAAGTGTATGTGTGTATTGAGTGAGTGCAAAGGCTACCTCCCTTTATCTGTGGGAGCGGGGAAATGGGACGATTCCCTGGAGAAGCCAAGTCAACTCAATATAATTACATACTGTCAGCATGGCAGTGAAGAATGGCTCTGTGATCCTGCATATTAAACAGTGCTCTCTCTCTCACACACACACACACACACACACACACACACAGAGACTGCAGGGGCTCAGTGCTGTGTTGGTGTATGTTAGCAGGGTTATCAGCTTACACTCTGTGTGTCTGATCATCAGCCTTCCTAGAAGAGGATTTTGTAAACTGCGCTCAATGTCAGCCAACGCAGAAACCAAAGAAAATTAAAAGGCCTCCTGTGTGACATGATGTCTATAGTCTGGACTAAGGGAAAAAGGTTCTCATTTCTAGTAGGAGAACTAGTTCATGTGATCGAGGAGAAGTAAGGAACCTTGGATCATTTGAAAATAATCTTGTGAAGTCCAGTGCCAGGATTTTATGAGACTACAGCTGGCGCTTTCCTGAAAGTGTGCAGTATAAATAATGCAAATGAATGAACATGTTTCTTTAAACATGTTTCAAATATGGCATATGAAACATTTTTGGTTCATATTTAGACTATGGTGGGCCACTGTGGCTGGATGGCCATTTAGTCTCACTGTTAAAAACAGTCTACGGGGGGTGGGGGGGGGCGGGAGGTGCACTTTGCTTAATTAATTTATTTGCATCTGTGTAAAGTGCAGCCTCTGTATTCACTAGTATGAAGTATTTTGATAGTCCAGCACTCTCAGAAAGAGGCAGAGGAGGGAAGCTTGCTCTAGAGCCTGTAGTCCACAGGAGGGTTATTATCCGAATGGTCTAAAGCCTGTAGTCCACAGGAGGGTTATTATCCAAATGGCTGTAAATGGCTGTGGCTAAGTGAGTACCTCTTTCCATCCTGTGGTAACTAATCATTCAGTTCACTATTAATCACTACTGAACACACACACACACACACACACACACTTGCATTTGACTCTGAACGGACACGGACAAACACACACACACACACACACACACACACACACACACACACACACACACACACACACACACACACACACACCCTTGGTGGGAGCATGTGATAAGTGTTTTCTCCAGAACACCTGGGCAAATAATGGCAGTGCTGGCTGTGGAGTCGACCGCATCTGCCAGTGCCCACTGGAGTCAACTGATAAATCACCCTCACACTACTATCCAGGTGTTGCTGCAGAAGCCGTGTGTGTATGTGTGTGTGTGCATGTGTGTGTGTGTGTGTGTGTGTCTGTGTGTGTGTGTGTGTGTGTGTGTGCGTGTGTGTGCATGTGTGTGTGTGTGTGCATGTGTGTGCATGTGTGTGCATGTGTTCTCTACAGCAGCTATGATCACTGTTTACACGTACAGATGTCCAGGTCACACTGAGGTGTGTATCTCTACACTTCAACTAATGGAGGATGTATGTAATAAGGTTATAAGTCCAGCCATCATTTTGTCTGGGTGACAGCAATGTGACACACATGTACCATGCAAGGCATGATGGGAAAGAGTCCACAGTCATAAAGAGATGCTGATGTATGCAGGCCTGCTTGATCATTTACACGTTACTGTGAGTTGCCCATGTTATAACTATGCATAGCAAATAAATCTATCTGGAATCTTGAAGATGGAACATGCTTCAGGGGTTAGCCATGGCGACAGCAGCAAAGAGGAATTATTTCCCTCTTGTTTCATCCTCTGTTTTCAACTGTGTTTGAAAGATGTCAGGCTGGCTTAAAAGTTTGTCCTCTCAAAACGAGGGACATTGGTTGGAGAGAAGAGAGTTTGTGCTTGGAGCAAATGTCAGCTGAGGAGACTGGAACGCCGCACACACAGACCCAAAAGTGAACGAGACTGTGTGGAACACAAACAACACACACACACCACCGATTTTACGCTACAGTTGCCTTGTCAGAACTCATTACTGTGCCCTGGACTGCAGAGGCAAGGTTCAGCTTTTTTGGCTAAAGATGAACCAATTACTCTCTTGGTTACCTTTGAATTGGAGTGGATAACCTCTCTGATGCAGAGGGAACACTGTGACCCACTCATTTAACCAATCAAGAGAACAGTTCACTCAGAAGGGACAGGGTAATGGTAACTCTTACTTTGACAGACTTTTCTCTGAAGTGCAAGAAGTTCCTTCAGTCTATTTCCTTCATACTTGAAATGTTTAACCTTAATTCTTAATACCTCAATTTCCGTGGTAGTGTTCTAACCTAATTTCTTGTTTTTATCACAATGGAAACCCTTGCTTTGATTAAATAAATACAAGTCTCGAGAAGTCGGAAAAAATGACAACAGGCTGACCTGTAGCATATCATGACGTCATTCGTTTAGTGCATAAACCTCGCCTCTAGGTGGCGCAGTGACCGCGCTTGTGATCTCGCCTCTCTCCATCCCCATCCCCATCCCACCGCATCCCCAGGGGTTGTAAACGTGCGCTGGGTCTAGACGTAGACACGGCACCATGTATTATGCCATTAGTGAAGATTGCTCAATAAATTATTAACACGTAGGTGTCAAAGCGTGATGGCTCTTTTTAAAAAAGAGTCGCCTATAGGTCACTAACCTACATGGGAACCCCGCAGAGAGCCCTGTTGGGCCACATATAAAAGTACCTCTCTCATATGAGGAGGCCACCTATCCCAAGGCAATGGATAATTAACAGCAGGTCAAGTGAGCCAAGCAACAAAGGCCATCACTTTTTCCTCCCTCCTCTCACCTGCTACAGGTAACCATAGTCTTTGTGCAATTCAAAACATCCACCATACTAAAAGAAACAAACAATTTTTAGTACTCCCATGTAAAATTGGATTATGCAACAAAACGCTGTGGAATGCGTGAAGGCATGTCATATTATAAGTGGAAACGCATTAGCTCTGTCATAAAACCAGGACAATGGCCAATATGATTAACCTACTGTGTGAATACTAGTGTTGCTGTAGGGCTAAGTGGGATGGAACGGAAAAGACAAGGAGCGGCCGAATTTGGGCACGCGCCACCACCAAACGCCGGGCCAGGACTGGAACCGTGGCGGGGAAACGAACAGCAGAACGGAAAACTACCTCCGGTAGCGTACACTCTCTTTGTGTATTCGTGAAGATCCACTGCATCACCCTACGGCACTGACATTTAGGAGAAAAGACACTCAGCAACACCACTGGGTGGGTGATTCCCCTCGCCTCTTGTGCGCAGGGACAACAGAACAGACGCATAACGTCCCCCTATCTGCCGCACAAAGGACCCGAGAGAAAGGTAACTTACGGGGAGAGCAGTGCCAGGCGCGGCGCTCAGGTGCGAGATGTCTTTTTGTTTCAACCATCCTTAATGAGATAATCCTGCTCTGCCGCTGCCACGCCCTTCTTACTGTTCAAATTCCCACACCAGTAATAGCAGGCGAGTGTAGCGGGTGTATTTCAGCAAGTGACAGGAGAAACATAGGAATTTCTGATACACTAAGGATAAACTAAAAATACACTCAGGGCAGATCACAGAGAATGAAACAGTAGTGAATAATCAAAGTTAAGGCGACGTGCCAATGTATCTAGACTAAAAGACTAAGCAGACTGTGGCCTTGGCACAGAACCTTAAAAGGCTCACTGAGCCGAGCCGTCACCTGTGTTGGCCCAATGACAATGCAACACAAAGGCTTACCTCACAGTCGTACAACTGTGTGAGCTGTCCGACTATCCACTCCTCGAGGTTTAGTCTTTTTCTCAATTCTTTCCTGTCGTATTTGACTGTCACTCGCCCTTGTTTCTGGGGAACTTCGTCCTCCGTGCCCGGAGGGGTTTGGAAGTATACCCGAGGCTGAGGGGTCGTCTCCGGGCTGGTCACAGCTGCCATGGTCCTCCGCTTCTTCAGAAAAGCTGCCTACGCCTTGAAATTAGCAACAAGATCTTATTTGTCAGAGGAGTTCAAATGCTGAACTAATCTGTTGGCTATTGTTCTCCCTTGGCCTTCCATTGCATATTTGCAAACAGTTTTAAGACGTGCAGTCCTCGACCCTTAATGCAATGCTATCAGTTGCTCTATACCAAAATCCATTTGGGACTGAGACAATACAGTCAGTTTGAGAAATTATCTCGAAAGTGTACAACGTGTAAAACCACGTCCACCAGCAGCAAAGGGTTTGTCGGCTCGGCTATCTCACTCCTTGCGGCTGCACCGGACATAAAGTGACAGGCTCTTTTTCCCATGCCTCACATGCTTTATCAGTATAAATGTGATGGAAACTGTTTAATGAAAATGCAATGAGTATTTCTTGTCTCTCTAGGAATGTGTGCGTAAATTTCGAATGGCTTAGTAACCAAAAGCAAAGGCATGAAATATTTGCAGAGTATTGTTTGGCATGCACCACCCCCTATTATTTCCAATTGGACTGTCCCAACCAAATGTGCACTGCACGCTACATCCTTCCTTTCCTTCACAATTTTTCGCGTTTACAGTAACATCTTGCAGGGAAATAGATGTCATTCGCCTACATAACATATCTGTCTTATCACACAAATGAGTCTGTACGATGTATGTGGAATGTGCTCGTTTTGACCTTACTTATAACTTTTAACGTTTAAAATACTTTATAACCAAAGGTGTCCAAATGTTCTCATGAAATTAGCTTCCTTGACTCAGTAGTTACACATTCCAATGAAGCTAATTAACGCCGAAATAATGAATTGGCCTACAACCGGTTTTCATATACAGTCTGATTTGCGCCTTTGCCCATCCAAAGGCGCATAGATTTATGGGAATAGTAGTTCTGGAAGTATACCAGCCTGTACTGCGCATGCTCTTGCCAGTGGTCCAGTAGATGATTGTTACTGTGAATGGACCCAGTTAACAGTTAGGCTATATGGTTAATAGAATATCATTCTGATGATTTATTAAGGCAGCATCCCATTAAATATTTTTGCTTAGATTCTATAATAGTCATTTTTGAACTCAACTTTTGTCCGAACATCATGATACAATAAAGACAAGACAGAAAAAGGTTGAACGTGGAGCATAATGGACTATGGCATTGTTTACCAAATGAATGTAAAATAGATCTGACAATGTGACACCATTAAAAAATCCCAGATCTTATATTCCCTTTGAACTCAAATTTGATCTCATTTCTCTTTATTTTTTTAAATTAATTTCCATCAGTTGTTTCAGGACACGATTTCCAAAAATCAGCCATGAATGTGTTATTTCAGTAACATGATAACAGAAGCATTCAATTTTTGATGGGTAATGGTGTTCACGATTTCAGCAGCAAGCTTAGGATTGTTTCAGAGGTGATAATATACTGTTGAAATACTGTTAGTACTGTTGAGTAGTAGTGGTTGTATGTTACTGAGTGGGAATAACACTCTGTGCTGTATTTGCCAGTCTTCATGGCAACTCCTTGAGCAGACATATTGCCCACATGAGTCACACATACCCCCCCCCCACACACACACATACACTCTTGCACGCACGCTCACGCACACTGAAATAAACAATGTTGCAGAAGATGTTTGGTGAAAATCAGACTTGTCTTAATTCGAATGCTTTATCTTGCGATCAAGCACAGAAATGTACACATAATGTAAATTGCTGATGATGTAAGATGGTTATGCAAATGTAAACAGAAACCTCTACTGACACTGGTCATGTTAGTGTTGTGGAGGACACAGCCTGATAGAGTGATAGACGCCAGTCATAGGGACTGATAAAGGTGTTGTGGAGGACACAGACACTGATAGAGTGATAGACACCAGTCATAGGGGCTGATAAGGTGTGTGGAGGACACAGACACTGATAGAGTGATAGACTCCAGTCATAGGGGCTGATAAAGGTGTTGTGGAGGACACAGACACTGATAGAGTGATAGACTCCAGTCATAGGGCTGATAAAGGTGTGTGGAGGACACAGACACTGATAGAGTGATAGACGACAGTCATAGGGACTGATAAAGGTCCAGTCATAGGGACTGATAAAGGTCCAGTCATAGGGACTGATAAAGGTCCAGTCATGGGGACTGATAAAGGTCCAGTCATAGGGACTGATAAAGGTCAGTCATAGGGACTGATAAAGGTCAGTCATAGGGACTGATAAAGGTCCAGTCATGGGGACTGATAAAGGTCCAGTCATAGGGACTGATAAAGGTCAGTCATAGGGACTGATAAAGGTCAGTCCTAGGGACTGATAAAGGTCCAGTCCTAGGGACTGATAAAGATCCAGTCATAGGGACTGATAAAGGTCCAGTCCTAGGGACTGATAAAGGTCCAGTCATAGCAACTGATAAACGTCCAGTCATAGGGACTGATAAAGGTCCAGTCATAGGGACTGATAAAGGTCCGGCATTTTTCTAAAGGGTTCAGAATGTTTTTATTCTGCTTATTTTGCACATTTAAAAGTTGGCTGATCTGATGAGTAAAATAAAACAAAACAGAGAGCCTACAGAGCAGAGAGTCAAACAGGCTTACAGTATTTGGGGCCTCTACCTAAAAAAAGAAAAAAAAGAAAAAAAGAATAATTACATCATAAAATATGTAATATTCATGTATCAAAAGGACATTAAAAGTAATGTGAAACAAATTCATCACAAAAAGTGACAGCAATAAACACCTGAACGTGCACATTCTGCATGCAAGAGCAATAGTATCAAAATTACCACCAGAGGAACCAGTGGAACCAGTGGAACCAGTGGGATATATAGATCCAGACTAAGCAACCACTCTGCACGTCCAGAGAATCAGACCCTCTACCTCAAAAGAGACTCTGCAAAAAAGTCAAAAGTGCAGCATAAATGAGGAGGAAATGGGCAACTGATACCGCAGCTGATGCTGGTCATGTTACTATTGTGAAGGACACTGACTAACCAGTGACTACAGAGAACATGTGTCCAGTCATTGGGATTGACACCGGCCAGACATCCCTCTAAAAGGGCTCACTTTCAGACAAAGCAGCATTACTGGTCCAGTGAGTCAGAAGCCCCGTGTCACAAAAAAGAGCCGCAGAGCTGGGGGGGGGGGGGGGGGGGGGTGTAAACAGTGACACATCAAAGACAATTCTGATCTTTATTTTGATTTAGAGAGAGTTTTTGTGGACGGCCGTAGCCTACTGGTTATGGCCTTGGACTTGTGGAAGAGATTGAGCACTGCTCACTGCTGAGGTTCTCAGCTCCAGGTTAGTGTGTGCTTTATCTCACTGTGTGTTAACGGTGTGTGTGCGTCACTAATTCACAGATGGGATAAGTGCAGAGACCCAATTTCCCATACGGGATCAAAAGAGTATATATACTACACAATATATGCTATACTATGCTATACTAGATACTTATTATC
>PYXC01002606.1:0-115116 GCA_015244755.2 Tenualosa ilisha | reverse complement strand
TGTGTATCTCCATGAATTAAATATTACTGGAAAAACTGAATAAAATTGAGAACTCAATGAAAGCGCTGCCCAGCATATATTCAATGCCTCTGAAACACACTTCCAGTGAAAATGGATAATAACCACAGTTCTAGAATGTGTAGGTACGTTGTTGGAGATTGAAACTATTGTATTTTGTGTTCACCAGAATACAACAATAACAGAGAGAGGGTGCTGCTCTCCCATCCCAGCTGCTATTTACTCGTTTCCCCATCCTACTCCAACTGCCTCTCCGTGTGGCCTGCAGTCACCCCAGGACTCTGCAGGAAAGTCCCAGCTTCGCAAACATGACCCAAACATTGGCCCAAGGACCCTGGAGAAGCAGCATGCAACAGTGGGCTGAGCAGTACCAGCCCGTTTAGCTTCAGGCCTCACAAAAGTAAGTCCACCAAAGCAACCATATACAGCAAATAGAGAGGAGAGTGAAAGAGAGGACAGAGTGACAGATGACTGTCAGCTCAGCACAGAAACCGATACAGAGAGTGCAGAGAGTGAGAGTGACAGTGAGGATACTAGCAGTGATGAGGAAGATGCAGCCATGGACAAACTGCCCTCAAGAGGTACCAACAGCCCAGCTGTTACCAAACCATCAGAAATCACTGGGGACAAGGAATATGGGCAGCTGAGTCATTTCAGGAACATGGTTCTGACCACTGAAAAGAAACTAAAGTTAGTAAAACAACACTTAAAAGATTCACTGGCATCTTACCAAAAAGAGAAAGAGCAGCTGGAACTCAGGAAGAGCTGAAAGTGCAAGAGGATACATTAGAATATGGTCAGAGGATGATTGAACAAAAGCTGAAACAAGAGACAGCCAACCTCAAAGAATGCTTGTTTGGGTATAAAAAGGAGCTGGGCAAAGAGGAAAAGAAGGGAAACAGGGACAGGAGGTTCTTGAGAAAGAACATCAGAAAAAAAGCAAAGGAAGAACAAGTCAAGCAAAGAAAAGGAAGTGAAGAAAAACTGCAGAAGTGGCTTGCTGAAGAGAGAGAAGAGAAAAAGGCGGAGATTACAAGAGCTCGTACAGAGGAGAAAATACAGGACAAAGAGAGAAAAATGATTGAAAAATGGCAAAAGGTTGATGAGAAGAGGTTAAAGAGATAGCGTGAATTTGAGGAAAGCATCCGTGAAAATAACAGAAGATGTCTGAAAGAATTTCCAGATATAATACAATGTGCTACAACATCAAGCAGGCACCAAGACGTCTCCTGCAAGCCATGGTCACCTGTGAGTGTATCTGCCCAAAAGAAAAAGAGCCAGAATTCAAAATGACAACAGCCCAACATGTGATAAAGCGACGTAGGCAGCGAAGGGGAAAGGAAAGCAGGGAAGATTTTAGAAGAGAAGAGAGGAAGCTGATGGGCCGCAAAATACACAACGTGTGCTGTGTGCTATGTGAGTAGAAGCACCAGCAACACCAATTCACAGTCAGAGAAGAAAACAGCACCTCAAGAGAGAGCCATGCCTGGTAGACATTCACATCCTAAAGGCATAATCAAAGAAACAAATGAATGAATAGGTGCAGGTGGTCAATGTTACTTGCTCTCATGTTACTGGATGCAAAAAAGAAAGAAAGAAACACAATGGAGTTCCCAGGGGGAGGAGAGAAGGCATCTTCACTGGAATGGCTGCCATCAAACAATCAGGAACAGCTGTCATCAAAGCTCTATTAATGTGGTTTGGATGGGAACTGTTGGAACACTGTATCAGAGGTGAGCTGCATCTTTTATTACAAAAGCACATGTTCACCTCGTCAGGAATATTAAGTACTGTATGACTGAACACATCATATCATCAGAAAGACTTCTGCCTAAAGTCCGACAAACTACCATCACACAAAGTAGACTTTGAAACATACTTTGCTTTTTTCTAACTCACGTCTCAGACTAAATGTGTCCCGACCACACAAGAGTATCATACAACATGGCAGTCAGGAGCATATGCAGATTCAACTAGTATGGAGGCTGATTCTCATCACTCCTAGCATTTGTTTTGACCTGGTCCTGCTATCAGTGGTTAGTTGTGTAAGCGACCATCACTGTCTGGTAAGAAGTACAGGCAACATTATTGGTTGAGAGAAAGTAATTAGACTAACTTTTCCTGTTTCAGCTTCTCTCAAATGTTACTCTAGGAATCTGCTGTAACAGCAGCGGCCCAAGAAGGATGGGCTCCCCCAGAGGTCTGGGACCTCCCAAAGTTTCTTCCAGCTTCCAGATGGGAATTTTTCGTTACAATTGTCGCCTAAGGCTTGCTTTTGTGGGCATGAGGACAGTGCAGAATTTGATTTTATTGAACATACAGTATGATAAAGAAACATTCAAATGCTTTGCACATCCTCACAGTTATTTTCTTTCTTCTTCTTTTTTTTTTTGCAAATATTTGTCAGTGAGGTGTTAATTGCTGGCCAGTATTAAACAAACACCATACTGAATCCAGCAGTGGAAGTTGTGTCGGGGAGCCATTCTAAACAGTAAAGACAAATATATATGTTAAATAAAATAATTAATCAGCAAGACAATTAATCCACATGGACTCAGTAGTCAGCAGTCCTGTTTAAATTATACATGTTGGCAGGCTTTTTGTCGGTGACAATCTCAGTTCTGTCTTCTGTTTCACCTGCTTCAGTGGACAGTGCTGATTCTAAGTTTCTCTGTCTTAAATACACACATCTATAGTGTTGGATAGTAAACCGAGGTCACAGTTATGACATATATATTTTTGTCTGTTTCCTCCTAGGTGTAATGATGTATGATTAAAAGTGCATGACGTCAGAGTGGCCACATTTGTGGAGTGCTTATACTCCATGGTGGTACGGATGACTGCACTTGTGTGAGAGGGGATGTGTAAAAGTTGTTCCCTCTTTAAGTGTGTATTGGGTGAGCTTAGTGGAGTATTCACATAAATACATAAATAAAGTCTGTAAATGCTTGTCATCACTCATCCCACTTCCACTGCTCCCTGTCCCACAATAAGCACTGTGTTGCTTCAACCTTCTCCCCATTGTCCTTCATTTCTCTAGTAAGTCTAAGCCCACGTTGGCTCTTTCTTTATATCAGCAGCCATGACTCAGACATGATCTTTGCCCAGGACCATGGGCAGCTACCAAGCCCAACAAGATTATTGTCACTCAGAGCTCAGTCCTCCACGACTACTGAATCTATGATGCTTCATTCCACACCACCATTTGCATAGAGGAGAGTATTTGCATCAGTGATAGAGTTCAGTGCATTCTGGGGAGTTTTATAGTACAGCAAGTTCCCAGACAGCTTGGTGAAGTCATTCCTGATAATGTGTTCCAAAAGAAGTATGCTGTCTAAAGTAATATTTTTGTGGACGATTGTCTGCATTCCTGGTAAGATGCATTACAATGATTTTGGAGGACACAGGCTAATAGTAACCTTGCAAATGTAGATATGCTTTATTTTCTTTTTTCTTTTTTTTTCAGAATGCAGGGGTCAGTACACTGTGACTCAGACTCCATCAGTATTACCTGCTGTTTCTGGACAAACTGTCACTCTGAACTGTAAAGTCAGCACTAATGTCTATAACAACAACTGGCTGCACTGGTACCATCAGGTATCTGGAGAGCCTCCTAAACTCCTCATTTACTCAGCTACCAGTCGTCAGTCTGGCACTCCATCTCGATTCAGTGGCAGTGGATCTGGAACTGATTTCACTCTGACTATCAGTGGAGTCCAGGCTGAAGATGCAGGAGACTATTACTGTCAGAGTGTCCACATCCCTAGTAACTATGTGTTCACACAGTGATACAGAGCCGTACAAAAACCTCCCACTGTGAGAACACACATGACTGCACTTCTGCAGCTGAAACTTTCAGCAGGTGTGAGGGACATGTTTTCTGTCTTCAACATCTCTTAGTATGTAGTATTTACAATAACAATGGCAGGAAGTTCACTTTTTTATTTAAACACAGTGCCATTAAGTACCATTTATGTAACTTTACATACACATTAAATGATTTTACATAAACATTTGAAATCAGTACTTGTTAAAATAAACATTCTGTGTCCTCTGAAGCATCACAGAAACCTCTCTGAGTTAGAGTAGACTTGACAGCTCTGCTGCTGTTTGAGCCAACTGCACATCCTGGCTTGATCAAATGCATATTCCCTTACATTTGGTCTATGTGATTATGTAGTAAAAACATTATCCAGTGTATTCTGTCATATAGTGCCATTAATTTTATTTATAACCAAAAAATCTAAAACATCTCGTCCATACCGACAATATTGCATAGAAATAACTCAATGTAGACATGATTTTTTAATGACATATTTTCAGTGTGATTAACACAGACACCAAACATATTGTAAAAATAGCTTAACAGCTACTTAATTAGTAAAATCTTAATCAGACAGAAGTTGATAGGAAATAAAATAACCTGATGTAAATATACCAAACAAACTACATGGTTGCTGGATCATGTCAAACTCACCTTACTGTACAGTACTGTTACATCAGGACACTACTACAGTGAGTCTTGATAATAGCAGTGGATGTGTATTCTCATAAAGCCCCATAAAAGTCTGGGAAATGAAGTAAATTCCAACAGCGTCATGGTTCTACCAACTCACTCATCATTAATAACATGGTCATGCGGGCCCATTCTCTTATCTGTTATTCATCAGCATTTGCATGAGAAAACTTTGCATTGACACTATGGAGCTCTATGTTTCAGTGCTCAGGATGATATTTATAGATCCTCAAACTTCAAGTCTGCAGCTCATCAGCCAGAGAAATTGTCTTATTTTGGAGAAATGACTTCAATCACCGTAATCTTGACAATGCTCCTCTGTTTGCAAGGTTTTCATCATAAGAATCCTAAGAACTGTTTTTGATGACTCTTTCAGATGAGAAAAATATTTTATCCAACATATCAATGTCATAAGATGAATAACCAATCTTGTACTGATTTCACAGGATCCAGAGGTCAGTACACTGTGACTCAGACTCCAGTGGTGAAAGCTGTGTCTGTGGGGGACACGGCCATCCTGAGCTGTAAAGTCAGTAGTGCTGTGTACCTGCATAGTTCTTATGGACACAACCTACACTGGTACCTTCAGGTATCTGGAGAGCCTCCTAAACTCCTCATTTACTTAGCTAGCAGTCGGCAGTCTGGTACTCCATCTCGATTCAGTGGCAGTGGATCTGGAACTGATTTTACTCTGACTATCAGTGGAGTCCAGGCTGAAGATGCAGGAGATTATTACTGTCAGAGTTACCACAGTGGTGGAGTGTTCACACAGTGATACAGAGCTGTACAAAAACCTCCCCCAGTGAGAACACACATGACTGCACTGCTGCAGCTGTGAGTCTCTGCAGATGCTTTGGAGTTCATCATAGTGCAGCGAGGGAGCATGACACTTATCTTTTGCAAAGTCCGAAATACACACATTTATAGTGTTGGATGTCCATCAACAGTGGACTCATTACGCTGTACACGTTGAAGATGCAGAAGATTAGTGGCCTACTGTAAGGAGAGAGTTCACACAGTGACACACATGACTGATTTGCCAATGACTGGGTGCAATGGTGATGGTGCCACACAATGGCAGCCTGATATCGCAGCTCCCACTGTTGTTTCCACCCATTTTCACATTTCTTTTCACCTTTTGTTGTGCTGGATCATGCCTTTGAATCATCTGTTACTTTTTGTTTGGTTATTAGTCATTCTCAACAATTTGGAAACTGTTGCCATTTTCGCTGAGCTTTTCTATTCAAATAATGCACTGTGACAGATCTGTTTGCATTTACAATTACACATTTAGCAGACGCTTTTATCCAAAGCAACTTACATTTGTCAGCTATCAATTACATCAGGGCCAGTCTCCTTAAGTGCCTTGCTTAAGGGCAGCCAGGATTCAAACCCACAATTTTCCAGTCTATCTGCATGCTAGCCAGGTTCCTTAACCACTGCACCACCACTGCAGTGTTTGCCAATGAGATGAAGCTCTAGCTTCGTCTGTCTTAATAAAGGGGACAGTAAGACGTGGAAGAGCGGCATAGAGGATCGTTCACCCATGGCTCAGGTGGGTCCATGTGTCTGCAGAGGGCTAATTCTGCTGGCCAGGTTCAGTGAAAAACGGCCCTGCCGACCGATCGCTTTGGCTGTGTGGTGGTTTCTATTCTCACATGGGTGGGCCAAGTGATGCCATCTTCATAACCACTTTGGCTGAAGACAAGCCTATCCCATATGCATTTCCTCTGTCCTGACTTCAAAGTAGCCACAGTCTCTAGAAGGTGCTGGATACAAACTGACTCACCACATTTGTAGGCTACATGGATCCTCATCCCATATGGACTAATTTATTTCCTTTTGGTTTTGCTGTATCTTTCTTTATCTCTTTTATTGAACTAATAATCTAATTCATGCAATTTCACCACATGCCTTACATTAGTATTTCAATGTATGTGACAAATAAACTCCTTGATCCTTGATTGAGTTTTTAAGTGTATAGTGCATAAGTCTAGGGGACCTCTCACATAAATACACGAATAAATAAAAGACAGGCCAGGGCAGTTCAAAAAAATCTGTAAAGGTTTCTGTCACCGTCACTCTGTCACTCACCCCACTTCTAATGGCATGACATTTAAACCCTTTTTACCTGTCCCATACCAAAAAGCCTGTTTTGGCAAAGCCTCCAACCCTCTCCACACTGCCCCTAATTTTACTAGTAATTCTAAGCCCACATTGGCTTTATCTTTATGTCAGCAGCCATGACTCACACAAGGCTGGTGACATACATCTCCACTGTAGGTATACACAGGACCATGAACAGCTACCAAGTTAAGCAAACTTGTTCTCATTGCTCAGGCCTCAGTAGGTACCATTCCAGTTGGCCAAATACAGAATCTATGTTTGTTTGTTAATTTGCATTAATGATAGAGTTCAGTGCATTCAGGGAATTTTTATAATGCAGCCAGTTCCCAGACAGCTTAGTAAAGTCATTCCTAATAATGGGTTCCAAAATTAGTGTGTTGTCTAAAGTAACATTGTTATGGATAGTTGTCTGCATTCATAGTAAGATGCACTGCTATGATTTTGGAGGACATTGACTACTAACCTTGTAATTTTAGATATGCTTTATTTTCTTGCTTTTTTCCCCTCCTTCTTCTCAGTGTGATACAGAGCCATACAAAACACTCCCTCAATGAGTACACACATGACTGCACTACTGCAGCTGAGAATTTCAGCAGGTGAGAGGGGGCTGTATACATTAATTTAGAATATTATATAAGTCTTCTGTCTTCAACATCTTTTTGCCAAACCTTTAATAATGGCAAGATAAATATACTTATATAACATTTTCGCCACAAGTATATTTCAATAATTTTTGTACCTATTCTTCAGAAGGAACAAACACCACAGTGCCATTAAATACTATTTAGGGGATTTTATTTTGATACAGGAACATTTGAAATCATTACTTCTTGAAGTACTCATTCTCCATCTCCACTCTGAGATGAGATACAGTCGCTGGTAGCAGACAAGCCTGAATCACAGACAATTCCACTGAATTGAAAAAACATCCAGAAGAAACCTCACAACTTATTATTTACTTCGGCAGTACGTCTTAATCGGCACGTAGATTCCCTGATTATCCTTCCATTATCAGTGACTTTCAGGTGACAGGAGATTTAGTACTGCTGGAGAGACCTCACACTGGGGCTGGGGCAAACAGAGGCTGCACAGAAACCTCTATGACTCAGAGTACAAATAACATCTCGTCTGCTGTGCATGTTGCAAGTACTCACTTGATAAAATGCATATTCCCTTTAAATATGGTATACATAAATCTGTCACTGAAACATCAGACAGAAAACCTGCTTATCTATATTGAGATGTCATTTGGCATTTCACAATCAAGACTGTACAAAGATAACACAATGTCAACATAAGTTCATTATGATACAATTTGTTCTATCATTAATGTAGACACCAAACATGTCTTATAAGAGCAGCTGAACACATACTTAAATCATAAAATCAAAACCTAACTTCTTAAGACATGCTTTGAAGAGAAAGAAAATAAAATGACACAGTTGTTTCAAAACAGAAACAACCTGAATAGTTGCTGGATGATGTCAAACTCACAATTCTGTAGGATTATTCCAGGGTGCTACTAAAGTCAGGAAGTTTTGACACTGGTGGATGCGTATTCACACAAAGTACCATAAAACTCACTCAAGTGGTAGACTTGATGTCACTCTGCAGTTGTACCTTAGTTGACACCAAATAGCTCCATAGCAGCAACAAAACATTGTTGTTGGAGTTGGAGTTTCTCACAAAACATTGTTGGAGTCTTAGCAGCTCACTCATCATTAATAATATGTTCAGTTGCTGTTAGTCAGGATTTGCATGAGAATGAAAACTGTGCATTGGTAGCATGGCCTCTATGCTTCAGTGCTCAGGATGATATTTATAGGTCCACAAACTTGAACACCTCATGGATGAGATAGATTCTGGTATTTTATAGAGATGGTTCCAATCACATTGATCTTGACCCTGCTCTCCTGTTTACAAGGTATGTTTTAACTCTTCTTGATGTTGACAGCAATGTTGTCCTGAGAGCTGGTTTACTGATATTTCATTCAGACAAATGTTTTCAGGCATGTAAAGACTAATCAAATTTATATTGTATTCACAGGATCCAGAGGTCAGTCCTCAGTGACTCAGACCCCTGTGGTGAAAGCTCTATCTGTGGGGAACACGGCAATCCTGAGCTGTAAAGTCAGTAGTGCTGTGTACAGGTACCGTGATGGAGATCAAGGACTTTTTTGGTATCATCAGAAGCCTGGAGAAGCTCCTAAGCTCCTGATTAGGTATGTAAGCAAACGTGATAGTGGAATTCCATCAAGATTTCAAGGGATTGGATCTCAAATGGACTTCACTCTGACCATCACTGGAGTTCAGACTGAAGATGCAGGATATTACCACTGCAAAAGTCTCCATAACCTCAACAGTGTGTGGGTGTTCACACAGTGATACAGACCCTTAGAAAAACCTCCATCTGGTGACTACACTAGATGGTCACTGTTCTAGTCACGCACAGTATCTAGTAACGGATGTCTAGGGACACTTGCGTAAAGCGAGTGGATTAATTACGCTGGATCAAATGTAGCTGGACCTCCTTAAGCAGACTTATGGCTTTAAAAGTTGGCATATGTCAGCCAACAAGAATAAAACCACAAGATACCGTCTATGTAAAGCTTGTCTTTCTGTCAGAGAAATATAAACTACACATAAATGTGTAGATTCTGCACATTTTTCAGTTCAGTCAAAAGGCATTTCTCACATGGTGGAGAGAACCCTCTCGGACAACCATCTTCTGCGGGTCTTTCAGAACAGGTTTCTTGTAGTAACAGACATGCATAGGAGAAGTGAAGAGCAAGTGAGCAGTAGGCCCTTGTGTGCAGTTGTGCTGTGCAGCTCTTGATACCATTGTCAAACAAGGATTTAGTTTTTGTTTTTCTCTACCTGAAACAGATCCGAACACGTGAGGGAAGTACATCCTTATCCCCCTTTGACACTGTTCTTAAGCCAGCGCCCGAGATGGTCCCTCCAGATGGATTTGTTTCATGGGAGCTGCTGGCACCAACGAAAATACTGTGACATCTGAGTGCCAAGGAAGAATTCCATACCAGCAGGACATTGTGCAGATTTTCCCTGGACCATCAACCCACAGCTCAAGACCTTGGCCAGTTATCATCCCCTTTCCTCCGCTGCACTCAACACAGCCTCAACCTGGCTCTCGCCTTTTTGTGTATCCACAAACACATGGAAGCTTGAGACCAACTCATAATGTACCAACACAGCCAAAACCATGTGCTGCTACTGAGGTATGATGAGTATTTTTTTTTTTCAGACAGACTGTACATTAAGTTGGGTTGTCATTAGGTGGTTAAACTAATTATTAAAATCAAGTTCTTACCATTCCAGAATGATTTGTTTACTGTACGTATTTTATATTGAAATTCCTATTTCATAACATCAGGTTGTCAGTAGAGAGAACTAATCACTGTGTATCTCCATGAATTGCATATTACTGGAAAAACAATAAAATTGAGAACTCAATCAAAGCCCTGCCCAGCATATATTCAAGGCCTCTGAAACACACTTCCAATGAAAATGGATAATCACCACAGCTCTAGAATGTGTAGGTATGTTGTTGGAGATTGAATCTATTGTATTTTGTGTTCACCAGAATACAACAAAGACAGAGAGAGGGTGCTGTTCTCCCATCCCAG
This sequence comes from Tenualosa ilisha, assembly GCA_015244755.2. NCBI lineage: Eukaryota > Metazoa > Chordata > Actinopteri > Clupeiformes > Clupeidae > Tenualosa > Tenualosa ilisha. The sequence goes on along the minus strand of PYXC01002606.1, from coordinate 104,808 downwards.
CTGCTATTTACTCGTTTCCCCATCCTACTCCAACTGCCTCTCTCCATGGCCTGCAGTCACCCCAGGACTCTGCAGGAAAGTCCCAGCTTCGCAAACATGACCCAAACATTAGCCCAAGGACCCTGGAGAAGCAGCATGCAACAGTGGTCTCAGAAGTACCAGCCCCTTTAGCTTTAGGCCTCACAAAAGTAAGTCCACCAAAGCAATAATATACAGCAAATAGAGAGGAGAGTGAAAGGGAGGACAGAGTGACAGATGACTGTCAGCTCAGCACATGAACCGATACAGAGAGTGCAGAGAGCGAGAGTGACAGTGAGGATACTAGCAGTGATGAGGAGGATGCAGCCATGGACAAACTGCCCTCAAGAGGTACCAACAGCCCAGCTGTTACCAAACCATCAGAAATCACTGGGGACAAGGAATATGGGCAGCTGAGTCAGTTCAGGAACATGTTTCTGACCACTGAAAAGAAACTACAGTTGGTAAAACAACACTAAAAAGAAGCACTGGCATCTTACCAAAAAGAGAAAGAGCAGCTGGAACTCAGGAGGAAAGAATATCAAAAATAGAAGAAATTCATGCTGGCTGACAAAGACAAAGACAAAGAAGGTTAAGGAGGAGCTGAAAGTGCAAGAGGATACATTAGAATATGGTCAGAGGAGGATTGAACAAAAACTGAAACAAGAGAGAGCCAACCTGAAAGAATGCTTGTTTGGGTATAAAAAGGAGCTGGGCAAAGAGGAAAAGAAGGGAAAACAGGGACAGGAGGTTCTTGAGAAAGAACATCAGAAAAAAAGCAAAGGAAGAACAAGTCAAGCAAAAAAAGGAAGTGAAGAAAAAACTGCAAAAGAGGCTTGCTGAGGAGAGAGAAGAGAAAAAGGCGGAGATTACAAGAGCTCATACAGAGGAGAAAATACAGGACAAAGAGAGAAAAATGATTGAAAAATGGCAAAAGGTTGATGAGAAGAGGTTAAAGAGATAGCGTGAATTTGAGGAAAGCATCCGTGAAAATAACAGAAGATGTCTGAAAGAATTTCCAGGTATAATAGAATGTGCTACAACATCAAGCAGGCACCAAGACGTCTCCTGCAAGCCATGGTCACCTGTGAGTGTATCTGCCCAAAAGAAAAATAGCCCGAATTCAAAATGACAACAGCCCAACATAATAAAGCGACGTAGGCAGCGAAGGGGAAAGGAAAGCAGGGAAGATTTTAGAAGAGAAGAGAGGAAGCTGATGGGCCGCAAAATACACAACGTGTGCTGTGTGCTATGTGAGCAGAAGCACCAGCAACACCAATTCACAGTCAGAGAAGAAAACAGCACCTCAAGAGAGAGCCATGCCTCGTAGACATTCACATCCTAAAGGCATAATCAAAGAAATAAATGAATGAATAGGAGCAGGTAGTCAATGTTACTTGCTCTCATGTTTCGTGGTGCAAAAACGCGAGAAAGAAACAAAATGGAGTTCCCAAGGGGAGGAGAGAAGGCATCTTCACTGGAATGACTGCCATAGAACACTCTGGAACAGCTGTCATCAAAGCTCTATTAATGTCGTTTGGATGGGAAGTGTTGGAACACTGTATCAGAGGTGAGCTGCATCTGCATGTAGGAAAGTGTAAAGCTATTGTATCTGGGGCCACATTATCGCTTTTATTACAAAAGCACATGTTCACCACACCAGGAATATTAAGTACTGTATGACTGAACACAACAAATCATCAGAGAGACTTCTGCCTAAAGTCTGACAAACTACCATCACACAAAGTAGACTTTGAAATATACTTTGCTATACTATATCTCAGACTAAATATGTCCCGATCACACAAGAGTATCATACAACATGGCAGTCAGGAGCAAAGCAGATCAACTAGTGGATGCTGATCTCTCAGCCCCAGCAGGAACTCTCACAACTAAAAGGTAGAAATTGTAATGTTAAGTGTTAATTTCATATATGAACAGCAAAACATAAATTGTGCTTCATTCACTCACACTAGCATTTGTTTTGTATTTTAACCTGTTGTTCCAGCCTATATCAGTGGTTAGATGTGTAAGCAGACCATCACTGTTTTCAGTAGGTATTGGAAGATCATCCATGCTGTCTGGTAAGGAGTACAGGCAACATTATTGGTAGAGAGAAAGTAATTAGACTGACTTTTCCTGTTTCAGCTTCACTCAAATGTTACTCCAGGAATCTGCTGTAACAGCAGCGGCCCAAGAAGGATGGGCTCCCCCAGAAGTCTGGGTCCTCCCAAGGTTTCTTCCAGCTTCCAAATGGGAGTTTTTCCTTACCACCGTCTCCTAAGGCTTGCTTTTGTGGGCATGAGGACAGTGTAGAATTTGATTTTATTGAACATACAGTATGATAAAGAAAAACATTCAAATGCTTTGCACATCTTCACAGTTATGTTTTTTCTTCTTTTTTATTTTGTAAATATTTGTCAGTGAGGTGGCTGGCCAGTATTAAACAAACGCCATACTGAATCCAGCAGTGAAAGTTGTGTGGGGGAGCCATTCTAAACAGTAAAGTCAAATATATATCTTAAATAAGACAATTAATCCACATGGACTCAGTAGTCAGCAGTCCTGTCTAAATTATACATGTTGGCAGGCTTTTTGTCAGTGACATTCTCAGTTCTGTCTTCTGTTTCTAATATGTATTACATTGGCAATGTGATCTACCTGCTTCAGTGGACAGTGCTGATTCTAAGTTTTTCTGTCCTAAATACACACATTTATAGTGTTGGATAGTAAACCTAAGTCACAGTTATGACATATATTTTTTTGTCTGTTTTCTCCTAGGTGTAATGATTTATGGTTAAAAATGCATGATGTCAGAGTGGCCACATTAGTGGAGTGCTTATACTCCATAGTGGTACGCATGACTGCGCGTGTGTGAGAGGGGATGTGTAAAAGTTGTTCCCTCTTTAAGTGTGTAGTGGGTGAGCTTAGAGGAGTATTCACATAAATACATGAATAAAGTCTGTAAACGCTTGTCATCACTCATCCCACTTCCACTGCTCCCTGTCCCACAATAAGCACTGTGTTGCTTCAACCTTCTCCCCATCGTTCTTCATTTCTCTAGTAAGTCGAAGCCCACATTGGCTCTTTCTTTATGTCAGCAGCCATGACTCAAACATGATCTTTAACCAGGACCATGGGCAGCTACCAAGCCCAACAAGATTATTGTCACTCAGAGCTCAATCCTCAATACGTGACACTCTAAAGGGCCGACAACTGAAGCTATGATGCTTCATTCCACACCACCATTTGCATAGAGGAGATAATTTGCATCAGTGACAGACTGGATCTGGAACTGATTTCACTCTGACTATCAGTGGAGTCCAGGCTGAAGATGCAGGAGATTATTACTGTCAGAGTGCCCACTACGCCAGTAAATGGGTGTTCACACAGTGATACAGAGCTGTACAAAAACCTCCCACTGTGAGAACACACATGACTGCACTTCTGCAGCTGAAACTTTCAGCAGGTGTGAGGGGCTTGTTTTCTGTCTTCAACATCTCTTAGTATGTAGTATTTACAATAACAATGGCAGGAATTTCACTTTTTTATTTAAACACTGCCATTAAGTACCATTTATGTAACTTTACATACACATTAAATGATTTTACATAAACATTTGAAATCAGTACTTGTTAAAATAAACATTCTGTGTCCTCTGAAGCATCACAGAAACCTCTCTGAGTCAGAGTAGACTTGACAGCTCTGCTGCTGTTTGAGCCAATTGCACATCCTGGCTTGATCAAATGCATATTCCCTTAAATTTGGTCTATGTGATTATGTAGTAAAAACATTATCCAGTGTATTCTGTCATATAGTGCCATTAATTTTATTTATAACCAAAAAATCTAAAACATCTCGTCCATACCGAGATTATTGCACAGAAATAACTCAATGTAGAAATGATTTTTTAATGACATATTTTCAGTGTGATTAACACAGACACCAAACATATTGTAAAAATAGCTTAACAGCTACTTAATTAGTAAAATCTTAATCAGACAGAAGTTGATAGGAAATAAAATAACCTGATGTAAATATACCAAACAAACTACATGGTTGCTGGATCATGTCAAACTCACCTTACTGTACAGTACTGTTACATCAGAACACTACTACAGGGAGTCTTGATAATAGCAGTGGATGTGTATTCTCATAAAGCCCCATAAAAGTCTGGGAAATGAAGTAAATTCCAGCAGCGTCATGGTTCTACCAACTCACTCATCATTAATAACATGGTCATGTGGGCCCATTCTCTTATCTGTTATTCATCAGCATTTGCATGAGAAAACTTTGCATTGGAACTATGGAGCTCTATGTTTCAGTGCTTAGGATGATATTTATAGATCCTCAAACTTCAAGTCTGCAGCTCATCAGCCAGAGAAATTGTCTTATTTTGGAGAAATGACTTCAATCACCGTAATCTTGACAATGCTCCTCTGTTTTATTTATTCATGTATTTATGTGAGAGGTCCCCTAGACTTATGCACTATACACTTAAAAACTCAATCAAGGATCAAGGAGTTTATTTGTCACATACATTGAAATACTAATGTAAGGCATGTGGTGAAATTGCATAAATTAGAGTATTAGTTCAATAAAAGAGATAAAGAAAGATACAGCAAAACCAAAAGCAAATAAATTAGTCCATATGGGATGAGGATCCATGTAGCCTACAAATGTGGTGAGTCAGTTTGTATCCAGCACCTTCAAGAGACCGTGGCTACTTTGAAGTCAGGACAGAGGATATGCATATGGGATAGGCTTGTCTTCAGCCAAGGTGGTTATGAAGATGGCATCACTTGGCCCACCCATGTGAGAACAGAAACCACCACACAGCCAAAACGATCGGTTGGCAGGGCCGCCTTCGACTGAACCTGGCCAGAGGAAATTAGCCCTCTGCAGGCACATGACCCACCCGAGCCATGGGTGAACGATCCTCTACGCCGCTCTTCCATGTCTCACGGTCATCTTCACAGCCTCGGTTCCAGTTTCCCTCCACTCTGCCTCTGCCACACACAGCAAAAGAAGATGAAGCATCTCCGCAGATGAAGCTAGAGCTTACTTCAAGAAGCACTCACTCACAAGCAAATATTGCGGTGGTGGTGCAGTGGTTAAGGAACCTGGCCGGCATGCAAGTAGACTGGAAAATTGTGGGTTTGAATCCTGGCTGCCCTTGAGCAAGGCACTTAGGGAGACTGGCCCTGATGTAATTAATAATTGACAAATGTAAGTTGCTTTGGATAAAAGCGTCTGCTAAATGCATAAATGCAAACAGAACAGTTGCAGTGCATTATTTGAATAGAAAAGCTCAGCGAAAATGGCAACAGTTTCCAAATTCTTGAGAATAACTAATAACCAAACAAAAAGTAGTCCAGCACAACAAAAGGTGAAAAGAAATGTGAAAATGGGTGGAAACAACAGTGGGAGCTGCGATATCAGGCTGCAATTGTGTGGCACCATCACCATTGCACCCAGTCATTGGCAAATCAGTCATGTGTGTCACTGTGTGAACTTACAGTAGGCTACTAATTTTCTGAATCTTCAACGTGTACAGCGTAATCAATCCACTGTTGATGGACACTACAAATGTGTGTATTTAGGACTTTGCAAAAGATAAGTGTCATGCTCCCTCGCTGCACTATGATGAGCTCCACAGCATCTGCAGAGACTCACGGCTGCAGCAGTGCAGTCATGTGTGTTCTCAATGAGGGAGGTTTTTGTACAGCTCTGTATCACTGTGTGAACACATCACCACTGTGGTAACTCTGACAGTAATAATCTCCTGCATCTTCAGCCTGGACTCCACTGATAGTCAGAGTGAAATCAGTTCCAGATCCACTGCCACTGAATCGAGATGGAGTGCCAGACTGCCGACTGCTAGCTAAGTAAATGAGGAGTTTAGGAGGCTCTCCAGATACCTGAAGGTACCAGTGTAGGTAGTGTCCAAAAGAACTATCCCAGTACACAGCACTACTGACTTTACAACTCAGGATGGCCGTGTCCCCCACAGACACAGCTTTCACCACTGGAGTCTGAGTCACAGTGTACTGACCTCTGGATCCTGTGAAATCAGTACAAGATTGGTTATTCATCTTATGACATTGACATGCTAGATAAAATATTTTTCTCATCTGAAAGAATCATCAAAATCAGTTCTTGAGAAAATATCCTCGAGAGGATATGATGAATACCCTGCAAACAGAGGAGCATTGTCAAGATTACGGTGATTAATGTCATCGCTACAAAATAAGACAATTTCTCTGGCTGATGAGCTGCAGACTTGAAGTTTGAGGATCTATAAATATCATCCTGAGCACTGAAACATAGAGCTCCATAGTGCCAATGCAAAGTTTTCTCATGCAAATACTGATGAATAACAGCTAAGAGAATGGCCCACATGACCATGTTATTAATGATGAGTGAGTGGGAAGAATCATGACGCTGTTGGAATTTACTTCATTTCCCAGACTTTTATGGTGCTTTATGAGAATACACATCCACTGCTATTATCAAGACTCCCTGTAATAGTGTCCTGACGTAACAGTACTATACAGTAAGGTGAGTTTGACATGATCCAGCAGCCATGTAGTTTGTTTGGTATATTTACATCAGGTTATTTTATTTCCTATCAACTTCTGTCTGATTAAGATTTTACTAATCAAGTAAGTGAGAGTGAGCATGACACTTATCTTCAGATAAGTCCGAAATACACATATTTATAATGTGAATTTCCATCAACAGTAAACCTAGGTCATCGTTATGGCTCTTCCTCCAAAGTGGAATGATTACACAGTACAAGTTAAAGATGCAGAAGATTGGTAGGCTACTTTCAGGAGAGAGTTTACACAGTGACACTCGACTGATTGCTGCGACTGATCTGTTTGCCAAAGCTCGAGCTTCACCGGGCACCCCTATCTGCCGAGCTGCGGCTATGACATGCATGGTGGAGCATTGTTCACCCATGGCTTGATAGGGGTCCATGTGCCTGCAGAGGGCTGCATTCCGCTGTCCGGGTTTAGTGGATGGCGGCCCTACCTACCGATTGTTTTGGCTGTGCGGTGGTCTCCATTCTCACATGCGTTGGTCAAGTGATGCTATCTCCATAACCACCTTGGCTAAAGACGATACGCGACGTCACTCCTCCGTCCTGACATCAAAGTAGCCACTGTCTCTGGAAGGTGTTGGATACAAGCTGACTAACCACGTCTGAGTCTGTAGGCTACATGGGTCATGATCCCATGGACCGATGCCCCTTTATTTTAATACTCTAACTTATGCAACTTCACTACATGCCTCACATTAGTATTTCAATGTACGTGTATAAATAAAATAAACTCCTTGATCCTTCATTGAGTTTTTAAGTGTATAGTGCATAAGTGTAGGGGACTTTTCACATATATACACAGGCCAGGGATGTTCAAAAAAATATCTGTAAAAATTTCTGTCGCCGTCACTCTGTCACTCCACCCACTTCTACTGGTATGACATTTAAACCCTTTTTACCTGTTCCATGCCAAGCAGCCCAATGTTGGAAAACCTCCAACCTTCTCCCCACTGCCCTTAATTTCACTAGTAATTCTAAGCCCACATTGGCTTTATCATTATGTCAGCAGCCATGACTCACACATGGCTGCTGACACACATCTCCACTATAGGTATACCCAGGCCCATGGACAGCTACCAAGTTAAGCAAACCTATTCTCATTGCTCAGGCCTCGATAGGTACCATTCCAGTTGGCCAAATACAGAATCTATGTTTGTTTGTTAAGTTTCATTAATGATAGAGTTCAGTGCATTCAGAGGATTTTTATAATGCAGCAATTTCCCAGACAGCTTTGTAAAGTCATTCTTGATAATGGGTTCCAAAATTAGTATGCTGTCTAAAGTAACATTGTTATGGATAGTTGTCTGCATTCATAGTAAGTTACAATGCTATGATTTTGGAGGACATCGACTACTAACCTTGTAATTTGAGATATGCTTTATTTTCTTGCTTTTTTTCCCCTCCTTTTTCTCAGTGTGATGCAGAGCCATACAAAACACTCCCTCAGTGAGTACAGACATGACTGCACTGCTTCAGGTGAGAATTTCATCAGTTGTGAGGGGGCTGTATACATTAATTTAGAATATTATACATGTCTTCTGTCTTCAACATCTTTTGCTGAACCTTTAATAATGCCAGGATAAACATACTTATATAACATTTTCCCCACAAGTTCATTTCAATATTTTTTGTACCTATTCTTCACAAGGAAAAAACACCACAGTGCCATTAAATAGTATTTAGGGGATTTTATTTTGATCCAGGAACATTTGAAATCATTACTTCTTGAAGTAATCATTCTCCATCTCCACTGAGATACAGTCGCTGATAGCAGACAAGCCTGAATCACAGACAATTCCACTGAATTGAAAAAAACATCCAGAAGAAACCTCACAACTCATTATTTACTTCGGCAGTACGTTTTAATCGGCACGTAAATTCCCTGATTATCCTTCCAATATCAGTGACTTTCAGAGGACGACAGGAGATTTTAGTACCGCAGGAGAGACCTCACACTGAGGCTGGGGCAAACAGAGGCTGCACAGAAACCTCCATGACTCAGAGTACAAATAACAGCTCCTCTGCTGTGCATGTTGCAAGTACTCACTTGATTAAATGCATATTCCCTTTAAATATGGTATACATAAGTCTGTCATCGAAACATCAGACAGAAAACCTGCTTCTATCTATATTGAGACGTCATTTGGCATTTCACAATCAAGACTGTACAAAGATAGCACAATGTCAACATAAGTTCATTGTGATACAATATGTTCTATCATTAATGTAGACACCAAACATGTCTTATAAGAGCAGCTGAACACATACTTAAATCATAAAATAACTTATTAAGACATAGAAGATAAGAAAATAAAATGACATAGTTGTTTAAAAACAGAAACAACCTGAATATATGTGTACATGAACAGCAAAACGTAAATTGTGCTTCATTCACTAAAAAACTAGCATTTGTTTTGTATTTGAACCTGTTGTTGCAGCCTATATCAGTGGTTAGATGTGTAAGCAGACCATCACTGTTGTCAGTAGGTATTGGAAGATCGTCCATGCTGTCTGGTAAGGAGTACAGGCAACATTATTGGTAGAGAGAAAGTAATTAGACTGACTTTTCCTGTTTCAGCTTCTCTCAAATGTTACTCCAGGAATCTGCTGTAACAGCAGCGGCCCAAGAAGGATGGGCTCCCCCAGAAGTCTGGGTCCTCCCAAGGTATCTTCCAGCTTCCGTCTCCTAAGGCTTGCTTTTGTGGGCATGAGGACAGTGCAGAATTAGATTTTATTGAACATACAGTATGATAAAGAAAAACATTCAAATGCTTTGCAAATCCTCACAGTTATTTTCTTTCTTCTTTTTTTTCTGTAAATATTTGTCAGTGAGGTGGCTGGCCAGTATTAAACAAACGCCATACTGAATCCAGCAGTGGAAGTTGTGTGGTGGAGCCATTCTAAACAGTAAAGTCAAATATATATGTTAAATAAAATAATTAATAAATCATCAGCAAGACAATTAATCCACATGGACTCAGTAGTCAGCAGTCCTGCCTAAATTATACATGTTGGCAGGCTTTTTGTCGGTGACAATCTCAGTTCTGTCTTCTGTTTCTAATATGTATTTGAGATACATTGCTAATGTGACCTACCTGCTTCAGTGGACAGTGCTGATTCTAACTTTTTCTGTCCTAAATACACAAATTTTTAGTGTTGGATAGTAAACCTAGGTCACAGTTATGACATATATATATTTATCTGTTTTCTTCTAGGTGTAATGATTTATGGTTAAAAATGCATGATGTCAGAGTGTCCACATTAGTGGAGTTCTTATACTCCATGGTGGTACGCATGATTGTAAGAGGGGATGTGCAGAAGTTGTTCCCTCTTTAAGTGTGTATTGGGTGAGCTTAGTGGAGTATTCACATAAATACATGAATAAAGTCTGTAAATGCTTGTCATCACTCATCCCACTTCCACTGCTCCCTGTCCCACAATAAGCACTGTGTTGCTTCAACCTTCTCCCCATTGTCCTTCATTTCTCTAGTAAGTCTAAGCCCACGTTGGCTCTTTCTTTATGTCAGCTGCCATGACTCAGACATGATCTTTGCCCAGGGCCATGGGCAGCCACCAAGCCCAACAAGATTATTGTCACTCAGAGCTCAGTCCTCCACGACTACTGAATCTATGATGCTTCATTCCACACCACCATTTGCATAGAGGAGAGAATTTGCATCAGTGATAGAGTTCAGTGCATTCTGGGGAGTTTTATAGTACAGCAAGTTCCCAGACAGCTTGGTGAAGTCATTCCTGATAATGTGTTCCAAAAGAAGTATGCTGTCTAAAGTAATATTTTTGTGGACGATTGTCTGCATTCCTGGTAAGATGCATTACTATGATTTTGGAGGACACAGGCTACTAGTAACCTTGCAAATGTAGATATGCTTTATTTTCTTTTTTCTTTTCTTTTCAGAATGCAGGGGTCAGTACACTGTGACTCAGACCCCATCAGTATTATCTACTGTTCCTGGACAAACTGTCACTCTGAACTGTAAAGTCAGCAGTAATGTCTATGGCAACAACTATCTGCACTGGTACCATCAGGTATCTGGAGAGTCTCCTAAACTCCTGATGACTTATGTTAGCAGTCGTCAGTCTGGCACTCCATCTCGATTCAGTGGCGGTGGATCTGGAACTGATTTCACTCTGACTATCAGTGGAGTCCAGGCTGAAGATGCAGGAGATTATTACTGTCAGAGTGCCCACTATGCCAGTAAATGGGTGTTCACACAGTGATACAGAGCCGTACAAATACCTCCCACTGTGAGAACATACATGACTGCACTTCTGCAGCTGAAACTTTCAGCAGGTGTGAGGGACATGTTTTCTGTCTTCAACATCTCTTAGTATGTAGTATTTACAATAACAATGGCAGGAAGTTCACTTTTTTATTTAAACACAGTGCCATTAAGTACCATTTATGTAACTTTACATACACATTAAATGATTTTACATAAACATTTGAAATCAGTACTTGTTAAAATAAACATTCTGTGTCCTCTGAAGCATCACAGAAACCTCTCTGAGTTAGAGTAGACTTGACAGCTCTGCTGTTGTTTGAGCCAACTGCACATCCTGGCTTGATCAAATGCATATTCCCTTACATTTGGTCTATGTGATTATGTAGTAAAAACATTATCCAGTGTATTCTGTCATATAGTGCCATTAATTTTATTTATAACCAAAAAATCTAAAACATCTCGTCCATACCGACAATATTGCACAGAAATAACTCAATGTAGACATATTTTCAGTGTGATTAACACAGACACCAAACATATTGTAAAAATAGCTTAACAGCTACTTAATTAGTAAAATCTTAATCAGACAGAAGTTGATAGGAAATAAAATAACCTGATGTAAATATACCAAACAAACTACATGGTTGCTGGATCATGTCAAACTCACCTTACTGTACAGTACTGTTACATCAGGACACTACTACAGGGAGTCTTGATAATAGCAGTGGACGTGTATTCTCATAAAGCCCCATAAAAGTCTGGGAAATGAAGTAAATTCCAACAGCGTCATGGTTCTACCAACTCACTCATCATTAATAACATGGTCATGTGGGCCCATTCTCTTATCTGTTATTCATCAGCATTTGCATGAGAAAACTTTGCATTGACACTATGGAGCTCTATGTTTCAGTGCTCAGGATGATATTTATAGATCCTCAAACTTCAAGTCTGCAGCTCATCAGCCAGAGAAATTGTCTTATTTTGGAGAAATGACTTCAATCACCGTAATCTTGACAATGCTCCTCTGTTTGCAAGGTTTTCATCATAAGAATCCTAAGAACTGTTTTTGATGATTCTTTCAGATGAGAAAAATATTTTATCTAGCATGTCAATGTCATAAGATGAATAACCAATCTTGTACTGATTTCACAGGATCCAGGGGTCAGTACACTGTGACTCAGACTCCAGTGGTGAAAGCTGTGTCTGTGGGGGACACGGCCATCCTGAGCTGTAAAGTCAGTAGTGCTGTGTACTGGTATAGTTCTACTGGACACTACCTACACTGGTACCATCAGGTATCTGGAGAGTCTCCTAAACTCCTCATTTATTTAGCTAGCAGTCGGCAGTCTGGCACTCCATCTCGATTCAGTGGCAGTGGATCTGGAACTGATTTCACTCTGACTATCAGTGGAGTCCAGGCTGAAGATGCAGGAGATTATTACTGTCAGAGTTACCACAGTGGTGGAGTGTTCACACAGTGATACAGAGCCGTACAAAAACCTCCCTCAGTGAGAACACACATGACTGCACTGCTGCAGCTGCGAGTCTCTGCAGATGCTGTGGAGCTCATCATAGTGCAGCGAGAGTGAGCATGACACTTATCTTCAGATAAGTCAGAAATACACACATTTATAGTGTTGGATGTCCATCAACAGTAAACCTAGGTCACAGTTATGGCTCTTCCTCCAAAGTGGAATGATTACATAGTACAAGTCTGAGATGCAGGAGATTGGTAGGCTACTTTCAGGAGAGCGTTTACACAGTGACACCCATGACTGATTACTGCAACTGATCTGCTTGCCAAAGCTCGAGCTTCACCGGGCACCCCCATCTGCAGAGCTGCAGCTATGACATACGTGCTGGAGCATCACTCACCCATGGCTTGATAGGGGTCCATGTGCCTGCAGAAGGCTGCGTTCCACTGTCCGGGTTTAGTGGAAGGTGGCCCTACCTACCGATTGTTTTGGATGTGCGGTGGTCTCCATTCTCACATGCGTTGGCCAAGTGATGCCATCTCCATAACCACCTTGGCTAAAGACGATACGCGACGTCATTCCATGGACCGATGGCCCTTTATTTTAATACTCTAACTTACGCAACTTCACTACCTGCCTTACATTGGTATTTCAATGTACATGTATAAATAACATAAACTCCTTGATCAAGTTTTTAAGTGTGTAGTGCATAAGTCTAGGGGACCTTTCACACAAATACATGAATACATAAAGACAGGCCAGGGCAGTTCAAAAAAATATCTGTAAAAGTTTCTGTCACCATCACTCTGTCACTCACCCCACTTCTACTGGTATGACATTTAAACCCTATTTACCTGTCCCATCCCATAGCCCAGTGTTGGAAAACCTCCAACCTTCTCCCCATTAGACGAGCCAACATTGGCTTTATCGTTGTCAGTAGCCATGACACACATGATCTCCACTGTATGGACAGCTACCAATTTAGGCAAGCTTATTTTCAGTGCTCAGGCCTCAATAGGTATATATATTATATATATATATATATATATATATATATATATATATATATATATATATATATATATATATATATATATATATGGAAATACTCTCATATCTCTTGTCTGTGAAGATTCTCATTCATCCAGGTCATCTTAGTCAAAAGAGCTTAGTTGTAGGCAAGTGGATTTCTTATTGAGCTTGACAACGTTTCATCTGTTACAACAGACTTCGTCAGGTCTAATTCTGGTGTGGGAAGAGGTACTATTTATCTCTGGAGGAACCTCTTGGGCCCGCCCCTTGGTCCAGGTATGAATTGGCCTGAGAGTCGTTAAGGTTTTCACACTTCTCCAGAGTCCAGGTGTTGGAATGTCCTGATGGGCCATTAGATGGGCCATCAGGACAGTGATTGTACCTTCTAGGGTGGGACCTCAAAGGAGCGTGGTACATATTAGATAACTATGGACAGAGAGCACAACAGATTCTTCACAGAACTCAACAATAGCTTCTCAATGAAAGGATAAGATAGGTGCACTTCACCCTAGAGACACTGAAAGACAAAGAAGTACAAGAAGTAATTACATTTGTGAAGAAGGCACAATTAACTCAGCACACCAAAAGTAAAGAGAGACAGTACAGGAAATTCAATATCCTCCAAGACAAGAGACACAATGCCACCACACAGTGCACTCAGCAGAAACAGGGACAGAGGGAGACCTCCTCCCAGACAGGCCAGTCTAATTTGGTGAAGAACCTGTCTGACAGGGAGCTCACCAAATCTGAAATGGATGTGTTAGCGAAAGGACTCAACTTTGCCATCTAACCAAATCAGACACCAACAGTAGACCTCATCACAGCCACGGAATCAGTCATCACGAACAACAAGATACCCAAACCAGAAGCTGATCAAATCAGGATGAAAGTGTCTGCAGCATTTACGAGTGCAAAGACACCACCGTCTAATCTCACCTACCTGGAGAGGAAAGCCATTACCTCCCTAAGTAAGGAGGAGAACATCATAATACTCCCAGCAGATAAGGGCAGATGCACAGTGGTGGACAAACTACTCAGTGGACATAGACACCTATGAGAGACTGAAGAGGGACCCAACCAACAGCTACAAGACAAAAATAGTAAACCAACTGAAAGAACTGAAGGAAGCAGGAGCCATTAAACAATGGACTTACTACCGGTTGTATCCAGGAGAATCTAGCCCATGCATATATGGCCTCCCCAAGATCTACAGGGAAGGGGCCCCCCTCAGACCTATTGTCGGCAGCATCAACTCAGTCACCTACAACATTGCCAAACATCTTGTAGTGATCCTCTCTCCACTGGTAGGAAACACCCCCCATCACATCCAGAACTCAATGGGTTTCACCAGAAAACTCAGCGCACTGACACTGGACCCTGATGCAACCATGGTATCCTTTGATGCCACATCACTGGTCACCTGCATCCCCACAACAGAAGCAGTGGAAGCAGTAAGGAACAGACTTAAAAAGGACAAATTGCTGCATGCCAGAACGACTCTCACCCCAGATCAAATTTGCTCACTGCTGGAACTTTGCCTCACAACCACCTATTTCAAGTACAGTGGTGGATTTTACAGACAAAAACATGGAAGTGCCATGGGGTCTCCAGTGTCACCCATAGTGGCAAATTTATACATGGAATTGGTGGAACAAGACGCCTTGATCTCATTCAGAGGAAAAACACCCACTCAGTGGTTTAGATTTACATTTACATTTACATTTAGGCATTTAGCAGACGCTTTTATCCAAAGCGACTTACAAAAGAGGATAACATTCAAGTTTAGATATGTGGATGACACCTTTTCTCTCATCAAAAGCCACGTGGTAGAGGCATTCACCAAACACCTAAACTCGGTCAACAATTACATCAAATTCACCAGGGAAGACACCAAGGACAATAAACTTGCTTTCCTAGACTGCGAGATACAGGCGGAGGAGAGTGGCAGCCTTAGTACAGAGGTCTACAGGAAGCCCACACACACAGCCCAGTACCTGCTGTTTGATTTCCACCACCCACTGGAACAGAAGCTAGGTACTAGGAGGAAGATTGAACAAAAACTGAAACAAGGGAGAGCCAACATGAAAGAATGCTTGATTGGGTATAAAAAGGAGCTAGGCAAAGAGGAAAAGAAGGGAAAACAGGGACAGAAGGTTCTTGAGAAAGAACATCAGAAAAAAAGCAAAGGAAGAACAAGACAAGCAGAGAAAAGGAAGTGAAGAAAAAACTGCAGAAGAGGCTTGCTGAGGAGAGAGAAGAGAAAAAGACAGAGATTACAAGAGCTCGTACAGAGGAGAAAATACAGGACAAAGAGAGAAAAATGATTGAAAAATGGCAAAAGGTTGATGAGAAGAGGTTAAAGAGACAGCGTGAATTTGAGGAAAGCATCCACGAAAATAACAGGAGATGTCCGAAAGAATTTCCTGATATAATAGAATGTGCTACAACATCAAACAGGCACCAATACGTCTCCTGCAAGCCATGGTCACCTGTGAGTGTATCTGCCCAATAGAAAAAGAGACCGAATTCAGAATAACAACAGCCCAACATGTGATAAAGCGACGTAGGCAACAAAGGGGAAAGGAAAGCAGGGAAGATTTTAGAAGAGAAGAGAGAAAGCTGATGGGCCGCAAAATACACAACATGTGCTATGTGCTATGTGAGCAGAAACACCAGCAACACCAATTAACAGTAAGAGAAGAAAACAGGACCTCAAGAGAGAGCCATGCCTGGTAGACATTCACATCCTAAAGGCATAATCAAAGAAGCAAATGAATGAATAGGAGCAGGTGGTCAATGTTACTTGCTCTCATGTTTAGTGGTGCAAAAGAGCAAGAAATAAACATAATACAATTCCCAGGGGGAGGAGAGAAGGCATCTTCACTGGAATGGCTGCCATCAAACACTCAGGAACAGCTGTCATCAAAGCTCTATTAATGTGGTTTGGATGGGAAGTGTTGGAACACTGTATCAGAGGTGAGCTGCATCTGTATGTAGGACAGTGTAAAGCTGTTGTGTCTGGGTCCACATTATCACTTTTATTACAAAAGCACATGTTCACCTCGTCATGAATATTAAGTCCTGTATGACTGAACACAACAAATCATCAGAAAGACTTCTGCCTAAAGTCCGACAAACTACCATCACACAAAGTAGACTTTGAAATATACTTTGCTATACTATATCTCAGACTAAATGTGTCCCGACCACACAAGAGTATCATACAACATTGCAGTCAGGAGCAAAGCAGATCAACTAGTGGATGCTGATCTCTCAGCCGCAGCAGGAACTGTCACAACTAAAAGGTAGAAATTGTAATGTTAAGTGGTAATTTCATATATGAACTGCAAAACATAAATTGTGCTTCATTCACTCAAAAACTAGCATTTGTTTTGTATTTTGACCTGTTGTTTCTTCCTATATCAGTGGTTAGATGTGTAAGCAGACCATCACTGTTGTCAATAGGTATTGGAAGATCATCCATGCTGTCTGGTAAGGAGTACAGGCAACATTATTGGTTGAGAGAAAGTAATTAGACTAACTTTTCCTGTTTCAGCTTCTCTCAAATGTTACCCTAGGAATCTGCTGTAACAGCAGCGGCCAAAGAAGGATCCCCCAGAAGTCTGGGTCCTCCCAAGGTTTCCTGCAGCTTCCAGATGGGAGTTTTTCCTTACCACTGTCGCCTAAGGCTTGCTTTTGTGGGCATGAGGACAGTGCAGAATTTGATTTTATTGAACATACAGTATGATAAAGAAAAACATTCAAATGCTTTGCACGTCTTCAGAGTTATTTTCTTTCTTCTTTTTTTTTGTAAATATTTGTCAGTGAGTTGGCTGGCCAGTATTAAACAAACGCCATACTGAATCCAGCAGTGAAAGTTGTGTGGGGGAGCCATTCTAAACAGTAAAGTCAAATATATATGTTAAATAAAATAATTAATAAATTATCAGCAAGACAATTAATCCACATGGACTCAGTAGTCAGCAGTCCTGTCTAAATTATACATGTTGGCAGGCTTTTTGTCGGTGACAATCTCAGTTCTGTCTTCTGTTTCTAATATGTATTTGAGATACATTGGCAATGTGATCTACCTGCTTGAGTGAACAGTGCTGATTCTAAGTTTTTCTGTCCTAAATACACACATTTATACTGTTGGATAGTTAACCTAGGTCACAGTTATGACATATATATTTTTGTCTGTTTTCTTCTATGTGTAATGATTTATGGTTAAAAATGTATGACGTCAGAGTGTCCACATTAGTGGAGTGCTTATACTCCATGGTGGTACGCATGACTGCACGTGTGTGAGAGGGGATGTGTAGAAGTCTTTCCCTCTTTAAGTGTGTAGTGGGTGAGCTTAGAGGGGTATTCACATAAAAATATGAATACATTTTGTAAAAGCTTGTCATCACTCATCCCACTTCAACTGCTCCCTGTCCCACAATATGCACTGTGTTGCTTCAACCTTCTCCCCATTGCCCTTCATTTTTCTAGTAAGTCTAAGCCGACATTGGCTCTTTCTTTATGTCAGCAGCCATGACTCAAACATGATCTTTGCCCAGGACCATGGGCAGTTACCAAACCCAACAAGATTATTGTCACTCAGAGTTCAGTCCTCAATACGTGACACTCTAAAGGGCCGACGACTGAAGCTATGATGCTTCATTGTACACCCCCATTTGCATAGAGGAGATCAATTGCATCAGTGATAGAGTTCACTGCATTCAGGGGAGTTTTATAGTACAGCAAGTTCCCAGACAACTTGGTGAAGTCATTCCTGATAATGTGTTCCAAAAGAAGTATGCTGTCTAAAGTAATATTTTTGTGGACGATTGTCTGCATTCCTGGTAAGATGCATTACTATGATTTTGGAGGAAACAGGCTACTAGTACAACAGCTATCTGCACTGGTACCATCAGGTATCTGGAGAGTCTCCTAAACTCATCATTTATGTAACTAGCAATCGTCAGTCTGGCACTCCATCTCGATTCAGTGGCAGTGGATCTGGAACTGATTTCACTCTGACTATCAGTGGAGTCCAGGCTGAAGATGCAGGAGATTACTACTGTCAGAGTTACCACAGTGGTAGAGTGTTCACACAGTGATACAGAGCTATACAAAAACCTCCCTCAGTGAGAACACACATGACTGCACTGCTGCAGCTGTGAGTCTCTGCAGATGCTGTGGAGGTCATCATAGTGTAGCGAGAGTGAGCATGACACTTATCTTTTGCAAAGTCCTAAATACACACATTTATAGTGTTGGATGTCCATCAACAGTGGACTCATTACGCTGTACACGTTGAAGATGCAGAATATTAGTAGCCTACTGTAAGGAGAGAGTTCACACAGTGATACACATGACTGATTTGCCAATGACTGGGTGCAATGGTGATGGTGCCACACGATGGCAGCCTGATATTGCAGCTCCCACTCTTGTTTCCACCCATTTTTCAACTTACTTTTCACCTTTTGTTGTGCAGGATCATGCCTTTGAATCATCTGTTACTTTTTGTTTGGTTATTAGTCATTCTCAACAGTTTGGAAACTGATGCATTTTCGCTGAGCTTTTCTATTCAAATAATGCACTGCCACTGATCTGTTTGCATTTACATTTACATTTATGCATTTAGCAGACGCTTTTATTTAGAGCAATTTGTCAACTATCAATTACATCAGGGCGTCTCCCTATGCGCCTTGGTCAAGGGCAGCTAGGATGTCTACGTTGGCTCCAGTCAGACCCTTAATTGATGTTGACTCAATTACACTTCAAAATTTCACTATATTATGCTATTTAAGCTCTGAATCACACACACACACAGCTCAATCAGAGGCATGAGAGAATGTGAATCTTAGTCCTGTGACAATCAGGCTACAGATCTGCTAAAATTTGCATGGTCAGAGCTCAGCAATTTTCCATTCTCAGAATAGAAACCAGGTCCCACATAGTTTCATGAGCACACATGCACACACATACACACACGAGATAAGTGGCTTCAAACTCATTTACATTGTCAAGGTTCAGTGGTTTCAGTGCTCTCAGAACAGACATGAACCGTTAGCAGATGTGCACAACATTTCCAATTGTCTGAAACTGTATTTCACTTACTCTGCCAAGGGTACAGTATGTGCAATTTAATCTGCACTAAATGCAAGATCTTTTAAAATGTTAAAACGAATTTAATATGGCTCACAAGAAAGCTTTTATTTTTTTTTCAACATAATATTTTGCTACAGAAATTGATCAAGAATATTCTCACAAAGATTACATAAGCAATATCCTGTGAGTAAAGAAAACAGAAACAGCTGTAACTTCTTGCCAATAAAGACTATTTCCAACAGTATGCAAAAGTAGTTAAGTAAAACAAGACTTGTGATCATTATTATGATTATCAGACATCCAGACTACAGAGAATGGAAAATACTCTAGTCAGAGCATTCACCTCCCTTTATAACCTTGGTGACTGGAGACTGGGAGCCCTGTTTGGCCTCGCAGGTTACTGAGGCTCCCTTGGTCCACTCCTGGGAAGGTATAGTCAAACTGCTGCTCCAGCTATACAGGCCATTCTTCTCTGGACCCCAGCGACTGGTCACCCCAGTCCTGCTGTTCCCATCCACCTTCCAGCTGAGAGCCCAGTCTGAGGGGAAACCTCCATTGGCCAGGCAAACCAGTGTGGCGGTACTCTTAGAAAGCTCTTCTCTGGAGGGGGGCAAGACTGTGACTTTGGGGATGGTGTTACCTGAATGGCAGAGGGAGGTGTCAAGGGAAGAGTGAAAGAGTAAAGACATTAAATGACATTAAATGATGTTGCAGAGGGGTTTACAATATACATCATAAGATATGCATTGTTGATTAGTAGATTTCAGCAATTATCTCATAACTATAGCCTTTTACAGATGATAGTTCTTTATAAACCTATAGAGAGATAAAAAAAAAAAAAGATTTGTGAAAAGATGAGGTAAAAATCTCCAAACAAAACAGACTAGGTAGCTTGAAATTAGCTCAAATTTAACAACTACTAGCTTCAAAAAAAGTCAACTACTTACTTCCAACTTCAAGTCTGGTGTCACTCAAAAATCCAAATGCGTACAGCTTATTGCCCATTATTCTAAATTCAGTTACACGCTCCTACATATCTATCTATCCTTAACAATACTTCATCTGAATCAAAGATTGGTTTGAATGAGATGAAACGTCTATAGACAAACCCACCTTATTTCATCATTCTGCCTTTCATAATTATAATCGGCTGCAATCGTTACAAACGTCAGCAAATCATTATAGACTAATTATATATACACTATACCTTTTCACTAAAAACATATACTGCAGGGTTTTTTTATCTGCTAGCCTATTAAAATCTACTCCTGATCTACTACTAAAAAAATCTTGCAGATGTCCGCAACTACCTCATCTCATGACATACCTATTCCTAGAGCCCCTGTTTGCAGATGAAATGTTCGCTTTTAGACAGAAAGAAAGATTCTTTTTTTTTTTTTGAGTCAAAAGAATGGAAAAGACTAGGCGATATAGTCAACGTGTTAAAAAATAATCACTTACTTCCAATTTCAAGTCTTGTGCCGCTTCCAAAAGTGTACCACAGTGATAGAAACTCTATAAGCGGCCGAACAAAAATCTACATCCAAGCGCACACAACTACATTTCTCGTTTTTCTAAACCGTTCTGTTCGACAGCAACGCTGCACGTACAGCAGCTGCTGTACAAGTGTTCAATAGGTCGACATTAAACTGCTATATGTAGGCCTATCTTACTTACTAATTTACTGATTAATCCTAACCTTTTTTTGAAGCGTGTGACGACTATGCTTAAAAGCAAGAACAAAGCAGTGTAACACCGAGAATACATAGTCTATTACCTGGTAAAATAATAACCGACTGTAATATTGGTAGCCTGTTTTTGTTTAAGATGGCCTAATTAGTAGTCTAATTTTAAAATTGTAGGCCTGTTACTTACGGTTTTATATTCTAAAAGACGTATTGCGAGCAGTTTCATTTCAGCAATAAGAGAAGAAAAGCCTGAAAGCACAGCATAAAATAAGTTCTACTTACTTCCAATTTCAAGCCTTGTGCCGCTACCAAAAGTCCACCACAGTGATACAAATTAATTCAGAGGCTGTACAAAAACCTCCTCCCTCCTCAGTAACGTGTCTACATTTATGGAGCGCATTGATCCATGTACCGTGCGTAATGAATAGTTTTAAATGTTTTTTGAAAACAATATAAAATATGTAGGCCTATTCTATGCAACAAAAGACAGAAAGTTTTCTACGATATATTTTTTTCACAAATACGACTACTCTGACCTGATCCATAAAGGCACGGTCAAAAATTAATTAAATTTCAGCACAGTGGACAGCGACTAGCAGACGCGGGCAATGACATGGAGTGAGACAGGTGACAGGTCTGTGGATGAAACAAACCAAGGAATACCCTTGGGCTATTTTATCATCATTTACAAGGAATTCCAGGATTCCAGGATGCTACTATTGGGAGCCCTGACATGACTGGTGGACCACAAGGCACCATAAAATCGCAAACAAATGATCAACTCGATTTCACAATAGTGTGAAGCACCTCCAACACCAACACAACCACCAAAAATGTTTGGGTAATGAAATCTGTTCCAACTGTGTCATGTAATAGCTTCCATATAATATACATAACACGTTCAATGTATGCCCATAGCTATTAACAGTCAGTATTTACATGACAATACGTTGGACTAGCATGAACTCCATGCTTCAGCTCTCAGCATATTTAGAGATCCTGAAACCTTAATCATGTCAATGCACCATTGTTTCCAAGGTATGCATCTGCTCTGCTTGTTCTGAACAACGCTTTCCTGAAAGCAGTCCTTCATGATTGTCAATCAGGCACTCCATCTCTGTTCAGTGGCAATGGATCTAGAACTGATTTCAGTTTGACCATCAGTCAGATGTCCAGGCTGAAGATGCAGGAAATTAATACTGTCAAAATGTCCACAGTGATCCCATGTTCACACAGTGATACAGAGCCTTACAAAAATCTCCCTCTGTGAGAACATACATGACTACACTACTGCAGCTGTAAGTCTCTGCAGATGCTGTGGAGGTCATCATAGTGCGGTGAGCGTGAGCATAACACTTACCTTCCTTAAAGTCCTAATACACACATTCATAGTTGGATTTCTATCAATAGTAAACCTAGATTACAGTCATGACTCTTCATATGTAATTCCTCATTGGTGGAATGATTTTAGAGTCCAGGCTGAAGATGCAGGATATTAGTGTCATATGGTAGAACTGTTGCATTTTATTCACAGGATCCAGGTCAGTACACTGTAACTCAGACTCCAGTTGTGGAAGCTGTATCTGTGGGGGACACGGCCATCCTGAGCTGTGAAGTCAGTAGTGCTGTGTGCATGGATATTGCCTATCAACACTACTTTCACTGGTTACATCAGGCATCTGGAGAGTCTCCTAAACTCCTAATTTATTTAGCTATCAGTCTTTAGTCGGGCACTCCATCTTGCATTCACTCCACTTTCACTGCTGTGTGCCCTTCATTTCACTAGTAAGATTAGTAGCCTACTTCAAGGAGAGAGTTCACACGATGACACACATGACTGATTTGTCAATGAGTGGGTGCAATGGTGATGGTGCCACACAATGGCAGCCTGATACTGCAGCTCCCACTCTTGTTTCCACCCATTTTTCAACTTTCTTTTCACCTTTTGAATTACCTGTTTCTTTTTGTTTGGTTATTAGTCATTCTCAATAGTTTGGAAACTTTTCCATTCAAATAATGCACAGCGACTGATCTGTTTGCCTGCGAGATGAAGCTCTAGCTTCACTGAGCACCTCCATCTGCGGAACTGCTGCATCTTATTTTGCTGACAGTTTTTTGCTGTATGTGACAAATAAACTCCTTGAGCCTTGAGTTTTTCAAGTGTGTAGTGCATATGGAACCTTTTCACCTGTCCCATTCCAAGCAGCCAAGCAGGTGTTGCAAAACCTCCAACCCTCTCCTTATTGTCCTTCATTTCTAACTCTAAGCCCACATTGGCTCTATCTTTATGTCAGCAGCCATCACTCTGACATGATCTCCACTGTAGGTATTCCCAGGTCCATGGATAGCTACCAGTTTAAGCAAGCTTATTCTCCGTGTTCTGGCCTCAATAGGTACCATTCCAATAGGCCCACTACTGAATCTATATTTGTTTGTTCCACACCACCATTTGCATAGAGGAGATCGTTTGCATCAGTGATAGAGTTCAGTGCATTCAGAAGATTTTTATAGCACAGCAAGTTCCCAGACAACTTGGTGAAGTCAATCCTGATAATGTGTTCCAAAAGAAGTATGCTGTCTAAAGTAATATTTTTGTGGACGATTGTCTGCATTCCTGGTAAGACGCATTACTATGATTTTGGAGGACACAGACTATTAGTAACCTTGCAAATGTAGATATGCTTTATTTTCTTTTCTCTTTTCTTTTCAGAATGCAGGGGTCAGTACACTGTGACTCAGACTCCATCAGTATTATCTACTGTTCCAGGACAAACTGTCACTCTGAACTGTAAAGTCAGCAGTAATGTCTATAGCAACAACTGGCTGCACTGGTACCATCAGGTATCTGGAGAGTCTCCTAAACTCCTGATGACTTATGTTAGCAGTCGTCAGTCTGGCACTCCATCTCGATTCAGTGGCAGTGGATCTGGAACTGATTTCACTCTGACTATCAGTGGAGTCCAGGCTGAAGATACTGGAGATTATTACTGTCAGAGTTACCACAGTGGTGGAGTGTTAACACAGTGATACAGAGCCTTACAAAAACTTCCCTCAGCGAGAATACAAATGACCACTGCTGCAGTTGAAACTTTTAGCAGGTGTGATTAGGTTGTTTTGCTTCTTAAACATCTCTTATTTGCAAGAAAAATATGAAATTTTCCCTCAAGTTCAGTTTAATTTTTTTTTTCACACACACTCACTTAGTCACACTGTCATTAAGTACCATTACCGTGATTTTACATTAACATTTAGTGACTTTATATAAACATTCGTGTATTCTGTCTCGTTGACATTAATTTATTCAAAACAACAAACAAAAATCAAATGCAAACAAAAGCTTGTCCATACTGTGTAACCATAACACAGTGTAAGCATGATATAGTTATGATACATTTTCAGCATAACTCATGCAGATACCAAACATGTACTGTAAAAATAGCTGAACACCTACTTGATTTATAACATCCTAACTTAAGATATAAGCTGATTAGGAAATAAAATAACATGATGTAAATACACTGAACAAACTGAATGGTTGCTAGGTAACGTCAAACTCACTTTACTGTAGGATTATTCCCAGATGCTACTACTTTCAGGGAGTCTTGTTACTACATGGATGTACATTCCCACAAAGCACCATATAAGGCTGGGTACATCTATTCCAGCAATATCATGGTTCTACCAGCTAAACTCAGTATGAATAACGTGCAATGATGGCCCATTCTGTTAGCTCTTACTAGTTGGTATTTGCATAAAAAACTTTGCATTGGCAGCATGAACTCTGTGCTTCAGTGCTCAGGATGATATTTATAGATCCACAAACATCAACATAACACCTTCTCAGTGAGAAACATTGTGGTATTTTGTAGCGATGACTTCAATCACCTTAATCTTGACAGTGTTCCTCTGTTTTCAGGGTATGCATCACCTCTTCTTGACAATATTTTCCTAATAGCTGTTTTTGATGCTTCTTTCAGATGAGAAACTATTGTATGGAAACAAGTAAAGATCATAAGATGAACAGCCAATCTTTTATTGATTTCACAGGATCCAGAGGTCAGTACAGTGTAACTCAGACTCCAGTGGTGAAAGCTGTGTCTGTGGGGGACACGGCCATCCTGAGCTGTAAAGTCAGTAGTGCTGTGCAGTGGAATTTTCTTGAAGGACACTACCTACACTGGTACCATCAGGTGTCTGGAGAGCCTCCTAAACTCATCATTTATTTAGCTAGCGGTCGTCAGTCTGGCACTCCATCTCGATTCAGTGGCAGTGGATCTGGAACTGATTTCACTCTGACTATCAGTGGAGTCCAGGCTGAAGATGCAGGAGATTATTACTGTCAGAGTTACCACAGTGGTGGAGTGTTCACACAGTGATACAGAGCCGTACAAAAACCTCCCTCAGTGAGAACACACATGACTGCACTTCTGCAGCTGAAACTTTCAGCAGGTCTGAGGGGCTTGTTTTCTGTCTTCAGCCTCTCTTAGTATGTAGTATTTACAATAACAATGGCAGGAAGTTCACTTTTTTATTTAAACACAGTGCCATTAAGTATCATTTATGTAACTTTACATACACATTAAATGATTTTACATAAACATTTGAAATCAGTACTTGTTAAAATAAACATTCTCTGGCCTCTGAGGCATCACAGAAACCTCTCTGAGTTAGAGTAGACTTGACAGCTCTGCTGCTGTTTGAGCCAACTGCACATCCTAGCTTGATCAAATGCACATTCCCTTAAACTTGGTCTATGTGATTATGTAATAAAAACATTATCCGGTGTATTCTGTCATATAGTGCCATTAATTTTATTTATAGCCAAAAATCAAAATCATCTCATCCATACCGAGAATATTGCTCAAAAATAACTCAATGTAGGCATGATTTTTTTATGACATATTTTCAGTGTGATTAACACAGACACCAAACATATTGTAAAAATAGCTTAACAGCTACTTGATCAGTAAAATCTTAATCAGACATAAGTTGATAGGAAATACAATAACCTGATGTAAATATACCAAACAAACTACATGGCTGCTGGATCATGTCAAACTCACCTTACTGTACAGTACTGTTACGTCAGGACACTACTACAGGGAGTCTTGATAATAGCAGTGGACGTGTATTCTCATAAAGCACCACAAAAGTCTGGGAAATGAAGTAAATTCCAACAGCGTCATGATTCTTCCCACTCACTCATCATTAATAACATGGTCATGTGGGCCCATTCTCTTATCTGTTATTCATCAGTATTTGCATGAGAAAACTTTGCATTGGCACTATGGAGCTCTATGTTTCAGTGCTCAGGATGATATTTATAGATCCTCAAACTTCAAGTCTGCAGCTCATCAGCCAGAGAAATTGTCTTATTTTGTAGCAATGACATTAATCACCGTAATCTTGACAATGCTCCTTTATTTGCAGGGTATTCATCATATCCTCTCGAGGATATTTTCTCAAGAACTGATTTTGATGATTCTTTCAGATGAGAAAAATATTTTATCTAGCAAGTCAATGTCATAAGATGAATAACCAATCTTGTATTGATTTCACAGAATCCAGAGGTCAGTACACTGTGACTCAGACTCCAGTGGTGAAAGCTGTGTCTGTGGGGGACACGGCCATCCTGAGCTGTAAAGTCAGTAGTGCTGTGTACAGGTACCGTGATGGAGATCAAGGACTTTTTTGGTATCATCGGAAGCCTGGAGAAACTCCTAAGCTCCTGATTAGGTATGTAAGCAAGCGTGACAGTGGAATTCCATCAAGATTTCAAGGGAGTGGGTCTCAAATGGACTTCACTCTTACCATCACTGGAGTTCAGATTGAAGATGCAGGATATTACCACTGCAAAAGTCTCCATAACCTCAACAGTGTGTGGGTGTTCACACAGTGATACAGACCCTTAGAAAAACCTCCATCTGGTGACTACACTAGATGGTCACTGTTCTAGTCACGCACAGTATCTAGTAACGGATGTCTAGGGACACTTGCGTAAAGCGAGTGGATTAATTACGCTGGATCAAATGTAGCTGGACCTCCTTAAGCAGACTTATGGCTTTAAAAGTTGGCATATGTCAGCCAACAAGAATAAAACCACAAGATACCGTCTATGTAAAGCTTGTCTTTCTGTCAGAGAAATATAAACTACACATAAATGTGTAGATTCTGCACATTTTTCAGTTCAGTCAAAAGGCATTTCTCACATGTTAGGTGGAGAGAACCCTCTCGGACAACCATCTTCTGCCAGTCTTTCAGAACAGGTTTCTTGTAGTAACAGATATGCATAGGAGAAGTGAAGAGCAAGTGAGTAGAAGGCCCTTGTGTGCAGTTGTGCTGTGCAGCTCTTGATACCATTGTCAAACAAGGATTTAATTTTTGTTTTTGTCTACCTGAAACAGATCAGAACAAGTGAGGAAAGTACACCCTCTTCCCCCTTAAACACTGTTCTTAAGCCAGCGCCCGAGATGGTCCCTCCAGGGTCCATATGGATTTGTTTCATGGGAGCTGCTGGCACCAACGGAAACACTGTGACATCTGAGTGCCAAGCAAGAATTCCATACCAACAAGACATTGTGCAGATTTTCCCTGGACCATCAGCCCACAGCTCAAGACCTTGCCCAGTTATCATCCCGTTTCCTAAGGTGCCATCTCCTCACAGGGCGGACTGCACTGCCTTTCCTCCGCTGCACTCAACACAACCTCAACCTGGCCTTGCCTTTTTGTGTATCCAGAAGCACATGGAAGCTTGAGCCCAACTTATAATGTACCAACACAGCGAAAACCATGTGCTGCTACTGAGGTATGATGAGTGTTTCTTTTTTTTTCAGAGTTGGGTTGTGATCAGGTGGAAAACTAACTAATTATTGAAATCAAGTCCTTACCATTCCAGAATGATTTGTTTACTGTATGTGTTTTGTATTGAAATTGCCATTTCATAATATCAGGGAACATGGTGTTTGTCAGTGGAGAGAACTCATCACTGTGTATCTCCATGAATTAAATATTACTGGAAAAACTGAATAAAATTGAGAACTCAATGAAAGCGCTGCCCAGCATATATTCAATGCCTCTGAAACACACTTCCAGTGAAAATGGATAATAACCACAGTTCTAGAATGTGTAGGTACGTTGTTGGAGATTGAAACTATTGTATTTTGTGTTCACCAGAATACAACAATAACAGAGAGAGGGTGCTGCTCTCCCATCCCAGCTGCTATTTACTCGTTTCCCCATCCTACTCCAACTGCCTCTCCGTGTGGCCTGCAGTCACCCCAGGACTCTGCAGGAAAGTCCCAGCTTCGCAAACATGACCCAAACATTGGCCCAAGGACCCTGGAGAAGCAGCATGCAACAGTGGGCTGAGCAGTACCAGCCCGTTTAGCTTCAGGCCTCACAAAAGTAAGTCCACCAAAGCAACCATATACAGCAAATAGAGAGGAGAGTGAAAGAGAGGACAGAGTGACAGATGACTGTCAGCTCAGCACAGAAACCGATACAGAGAGTGCAGAGAGTGAGAGTGACAGTGAGGATACTAGCAGTGATGAGGAAGATGCAGCCATGGACAAACTGCCCTCAAGAGGTACCAACAGCCCAGCTGTTACCAAACCATCAGAAATCACTGGGGACAAGGAATATGGGCAGCTGAGTCATTTCAGGAACATGGTTCTGACCACTGAAAAGAAACTAAAGTTAGTAAAACAACACTTAAAAGATTCACTGGCATCTTACCAAAAAGAGAAAGAGCAGCTGGAACTCAGGAAGAGCTGAAAGTGCAAGAGGATACATTAGAATATGGTCAGAGGATGATTGAACAAAAGCTGAAACAAGAGACAGCCAACCTCAAAGAATGCTTGTTTGGGTATAAAAAGGAGCTGGGCAAAGAGGAAAAGAAGGGAAAACAGGGACAGGAGGTTCTTGAGAAAGAACATCAGAAAAAAAGCAAAGGAAGAACAAGTCAAGCAAAGAAAAGGAAGTGAAGAAAAACTGCAGAAGTGGCTTGCTGAAGAGAGAGAAGAGAAAAAGGCGGAGATTACTAGAGCTCGTACAGAGGAGAAAATACAGGACAAAGAGAGAAAAATG
Organism: Tenualosa ilisha; assembly: GCA_015244755.2. Taxonomy (NCBI): domain Eukaryota; kingdom Metazoa; phylum Chordata; class Actinopteri; order Clupeiformes; family Clupeidae; genus Tenualosa; species Tenualosa ilisha. The sequence goes on along the minus strand of PYXC01002606.1, from coordinate 75,560 downwards.
ATTGAAAAATGGCAAAAGGTTGATGAGAAGAGGTTAAAGAGATAGCGTGAATTTGAGGAAAGCATCCGTGAAAATAACAGAAGATGTCTGAAAGAATTTCCAGATATAATACAATGTGCTACAACATCAAGCAGGCACCAAGACGTCTCCTGCAAGCCATGGTCACCTGTGAGTGTATCTGCCCAAAAGAAAAAGAGCCAGAATTCAAAATGACAACAGCCCAACATGTGATAAAGCGACGTAGGCAGCGAAGGGGAAAGGAAAGCAGGGAAGATTTTAGAAGAGAAGAGAGGAAGCTGATGGGCCGCAAAATACACAACGTGTGCTGTGTGCTATGTGAGTAGAAGCACCAGCAACACCAATTCACAGTCAGAGAAGAAAACAGCACCTCAAGAGAGAGCCATGCCTGGTAGGCATTCACATCCTAAAGGCATAATCAAAGAAACAAATGAATGAATAGGAGCAGGTGGTCAATGTTACTTGCTCTCATGTTTACTGGTGCAAAAAAGAAAGAAAGAAACACAATGGAGTTCCCAGGGGGAGGAGAGAAGGCATCTTCACTGGAATGGCTGCCATCAAACAATCAGGAACAGCTGTCATCAAAGCTCTATTAATGTGGTTTGGATGGGAACTGTTGGAACACTGTATCAGAGGTGAGCTGCATCTTTTATTACAAAAGCACATGTTCACCTCGTCAGGAATATTAAGTACTGTATGACTGAACACATCATATCATCAGAAAGACTTCTGCCTAAAGTCCGACAAACTACCATCACACAAAGTAGACTTTGAAACATACTTTGCTTTTTTATAAACTCACGTCTCAGACTAAATGTGTCCCGACCACACAAGAGTATCATACAACATGGCAGTCAGGAGCAATGCAGATCAACTAGTGGAGGCTGATCTCTCAGTCCCAGCAAGAAGCTCTCATAACTAAAATATAAAAATTGTAATGTTAAGTGTCAATTTCATATATGAACAACAAAACATAAATTGTTCTTCATTCACTCAAAAACTAGCATTTGTTTTGTATTTTGACCTGTTGTTCCTGCCTATATCAGTGGTTAGTTGTGTAAGCAGACCATCACTGTCTGGTAAGAAGTACAGGCAACATTATTGGTTGAGAGAAAGTAATTAGACTAACTTTTCCTGTTTCAGCTTCTCTCAAATGTTACTCTAGGAATCTGCTGTAACAGCAGCGGCCCAAGAAGGATGGGCTCCCCCAGAGGTCTGGGACCTCCCAAAGTTTCTTCCAGCTTCCAGATGGGAGTTTTTCGTTACAATTGTCGCCTAAGGCTTGCTTTTGTGGGCATGAGGACAGTGCAGAATTTGATTTTATTGAACATACAGTATGATAAAGAAACATTCAAATGCTTTGCACATCCTCACAGTTATTTTCTTTCTTCTTCTTTTTTTTTTTGCAAATATTTGTCAGTGAGGTGTTAATTGCTGGCCAGTATTAAACAAACACCATACTGAATCCAGCAGTGGAAGTTGTGTCGGGGAGCCATTCTAAACAGTAAAGACAAATATATATGTTAAATAAAATAATTAATCAGCAAGACAATTAATCCACATGGACTCAGTAGTCAGCAGTCCTGTTTAAATTATACATGTTGGCAGGCTTTTTGTCGGTGACAATCTCAGTTCTGTCTTCTGTTTCACCTGCTTCAGTGGACAGTGCTGATTCTAAGTTTCTCTGTCTTAAATACACACATCTATAGTGTTGGATACTAAACCGAGGTCACAGTTATGACATATATATTTTTGTCTGTTTCCTCCTAGGTGTAATGATGTATGATTAAAAGTGCATGACGTCAGAGTGGCCACATTTGTGGAGTGCTTATACTCCATGGTGGTACGGATGACTGCACTTGTGTGAGAGGGGATGTGTAAAAGTTGTTCCCTCTTTAAGTGTGTATTGGGTGAGCTTAGTAGAGTATTCACGTAAATACATGAATAAAGTCTGTAAATGCTTGTCATCACTCATCCCACTTCCACTGCTCCCTGTCCCACAATAAGCACTGTGTTGCTTCAACCTTCTCCCCATTGTTCTTCATTTCTCTAGTAAGTCTAAGCCCACGTTGGCTCTTTCTTTATATCAGCTGCCATGACTCAGACATGATCTTTGCCCAGGACCATGGGCAGCTACCAAGCCCAACAAGATTATTGTCACTCAGAGCTCAGTCCTCCACGACTACTGAATCTATGATGCTTCATTCCACACCACCATTTGCATAGAGGAGAGAATTTGCATCAGTGATAGAGTTCAGTGCATTCTGGGGAGTTTTATAGTACAGCAAGTTCCCAGACAGCTTGGTGAAGTCATTCCTGATAATGTGTTCCAAAAGAAGTATGCTGTCTAAAGTAATATTTTTGTGGACGATTGTCTGCATTCCTGGTAAGATGCATTACTATGATTTTGGAGGACACAGGCTAATAGTAACCTTGCAAATGTAGATATGCTTTATTTTCTTTTTTCTTTTTTTTTCAGAATGCAGGGGTCAGTACACTGTGACTCAGACTCCATCAGTATTACCTGCTGTTTCTGGACAAACTGTCACTCTGAACTGTAAAGTCAGCACTAATGTCTATAACAACAACTGGCTGCACTGGTACCATCAGGTATCTGGAGAGCCTCCTAAACTCCTCATTTACTCAGCTACCAGTCGTCAGTCTGGCACTCCATCTCGATTCAGTGGCAGTGGATCTGGAACTGATTTCACTCTGACTATCAGTGGAGTCCAGGCTGAAGATGCAGGAGATTATTACTGTCAGAGTGTCCACATCCCTAGTAACTATGTGTTCACACAGTGATACAGAGCCGTACAAAAACCTCCCACTGTGAGAACACACATGACTGCACTTCTGCAGCTGAAACTTTCAGCAGGTGTGAGGGACATGTTTTCTGTCTTCAACATCTCTTAGTATGTAGTATTTACAATAACAATGGCAGGAAGTTCACTTTTTTATTTAAACACAGTGCCATTAAGTACCATTTATGTAACTTTACATACACATTAAATGATTAAAACATTTGAAATCAGTACTTGTTAAAATAAACATTCTGTGTCCTCTGAAGCATCACAGAAACCTCTCTGAGTTAGAGTAGACTTGACAGCTCTGCTGCTGTTTGAGCCAACTGCACATCCTGGCTTGATCAAATGCATATTCCCTTACATTTGGTCTATGTGATTATGTAGTAAAAACATTATCCAGTGTATTCTGTCATATAGTGCCATTAATTTTATTTATAACCAAAAAATCTAAAACATCTCGTCCATACCGACAATATTGCATAGAAATAACTCAATGTAGACATGATTTTTTAATGACATATTTTCAGTGTGATTAACACAGACACCAAACATATTGTAAAAATAGCTTAACAGCTACTTAATTAGTGAAATCTTAATCAGACAGAAGTTGATAGGAAATAAAATAACCTGATGTAAATATACCAAACAAACTACATGGTTGCTGGATCATGTCAAACTCACCTTACTGTACAGTACTGTTACATCAGGACACTACTACAGTGAGTCTTGATAATAGCAGTGGATGTGTATTCTCATAAAGCCCCATAAAAGTCTGGGAAATGAAGTAAATTCCAACAGCGTCATGGTTCTACCAACTCACTCATCATTAATAACATGGTCATGCGGGCCCATTCTCTTATCTGTTATTCATCAGCATTTGCATGAGAAAACTTTGCATTGACACTATGGAGCTCTATGTTTCAGTGCTCAGGATGATATTTATAGATCCTCAAAGTTCAAGTCCACAGCTCATCAGCCAGAGAAATTGTCTTATTTTGGAGAAATGACTTCAATCACCGTAATCTTGACAATGCTCCTCTGTTTGCAAGGTTTTCATCATAAGAATCCTAAGAACTGTTTTTGATGACTCTTTCAGATGAGAAAAATATTTTATCTAGCATGTCAATGTCATAAGATGAATAACCAATCTTGTACTGATTTCACAGGATCCAGAGGTCAGTACACTGTGACTCAGACTCCAGTGGTGAAAGCTGTGTCTGTGGGGGACACGGCCATCCTGAGCTGTAAAGTCAGTAGTGCTGTGTACCTGCATAGTTCTTATGGACACAACCTACACTGGTACCTTCAGGTATCTGGAGAGCCTCCTAAACTCCTCATTTACTTAGCTAGCAATCGTCAGTCTGGCACTCCATCTCGATTCAGTGGCAGTGGATCTGGAACTGATTTTACTCTGACTATCAGTGGAGTCCAGGCTGAAGATGCAGGAGATTATTACTGTCAGAGTTACCACAGTGGTGGAGTGTTCACACAGTGATACAGAGCTGTACAAAAACCTCCCCCAGTGAGAACACACATGACTGCACTGCTGCAGCTGTGAGTCTCTGCAGATGCTTTGGAGTTCATCATAGTGCAGCGAGGGAGCATGACACTTATCTTTTGCAAAGTCCGAAATACACACATTTATAGTGTTGGATGTCCATCAACAGTGGACTCATTACGCTGTACACGTTGAAGATGCAGAAGATTAGTGGCCTACTGTGAGGAGAGAGTTCACACAGTGACACACATGACTGATTTGCCAATGACTGGGTGCAATGGTGATGGTGCCACACAATGGCAGCCTGATATCGCAGCTCCCACTGTTGTTTCCACCCATTTTCACATTTCTTTTCACCTTTTGTTGTGCTGGATCATGCCTTTGAATCATCTGTTACTTTTTGTTTGGTTATTAGTCATTCTCAACAATTTGGAAACTGTTGTCATTTTCGCTGAGCTTTTCTATTCAAATAATGCACTGCGACAGATCTGTTTGCATTTACAATTACACATTTAGCAGACGCTTTTATCCAAAGCAACTTACATTTGTCAGCTATCAATTACATCAGGGCCAGTCTCCCTAAGTGCCTTGCTTAAGGGCAGCCAGGATTCAAACCCACAATTTTCCAGTCTATCTGCATGCTAGCCAGGTTCCTTAACCACTGCACCACCACTGCAGTGTTTGCCTGTGAGATGAAGCTCTAGCTTCGTCTGTCTTAATAAAGGGGACAGTAAGACGTGGAAGAGCGGCATAGAGGATCGTTCACCCATGGCTCAGGTGGGTCCATGTGTCTGCAGAGGGCTAATTCTGCTGGCCAGGTTCAGTGAAAAACGGCCCTGCCGACCGATCGCTTTGGCTGTGTGGTGGTTTCTATTCTCACATGGGTGGGCCAAGTGATGCCATCTTCATAACCACCTTGGCTGAAGACAAGCCTATCCCATATGCATTTCCTCTGTCCTGACTTCAAAGTAGCCACAGTCTCTAGAAGGTGCTGGATACAAACTGACTCACCACATTTGTAGGCTACATGGATCCTCATCCCATATGGACTAATTTATTTCCTTTTGGTTTTGCTGTATCTTTCTTTATCTCTTTTATTGAACTAATAATCTAATTCATGCAATTTCACCACATGCCTTACATTAGTATTTCAATGTATGTGACAAATAAACTCCTTGATCCTTGATTGAGTTTTTAAGTGTATAGTGCATGTTTAGGGGACCTCTCACATAAATACACGAATAAATAAAAGACAGGCCAGGGCAGTTCAAAAAAATCTGTAAAGGTTTCTGTCACCGTCACTCTGTCACTCACCCCACTTCTAATGGCATGACATTTAAACCCTTTTTACCTGTCCCATACCAAAAAGCCTGTTTTGGCAAAGCCTCCAACCCTCTCCACACTGCCCCTAATTTTACTAGTAATTCTAAGCCCACATTGGCTTTATCTTTATGTCAGCAGCCATGACTCACACAAGGCTGGTGACATACATCTCCACTGTAGGTATACCCAGGACCATGGACAGCTACCAAGTTAAGCAAACTTGTTCTCATTGCTCAGGCCTCAGTAGGTACCATTCCAGTTGGCCAAATACAGAATCTATGTTTGTTTGTTAATTTGCATTAATGATAGATTTCAGTGCATTCAGAGGATTTTTATAATGCAGCAAGTTCCCAAACAGCTTAGTAAAGTCATTCCTGATAATGGGTTCCAAAATTAGTATGTTGTCTAAAGTAACATTGTTATGGATAGTTGTCTGCATTCATAGTAAGATGCATTGCTATGATTTTGGAGGACATTGACTACTAACCTTGTAATTTTAGATATGCTTTATTTTCTTGCTTTTTTCCCCTCCTTCTTCTCAGTGTGATACAGAGCCATACAAAACACTCCCTCAATGAGCACACACATGACTGCACTACTGCAGCTGAGAATTTCAGCAGGTGAGAGGGGGCTGTATACATTAATTTAGAATATTATATAAGTCTTCTGTCTTCAACATCTTTTTGCCAAACCTTTAATAATGGCAAGATAAATATACTTATATAACATTTTCGCCACAAGTATATTTCAATAATTTTTGTACCTATTCTTCAGAAGGAACAAACACCACAGTGCCATTAAATACTATTTAGGGGATTTTATTTTGATACAGGAACATTTGAAATCATTACTTCTTGAAGTACTCATTCTCCATCTCCACTCTGAGATGAGATAGAGTCGCTGGTAGCAGACAAGCCTGAATCACAGACAATTCCACTGAATTGAAAAAACATCCAGAAGAAACCTCACAACTTATTATTTACTTCGGCAGTACGTCTTAATCGGCACGTAGATTCCCTGATTATCCTTCCATTATCAGTGACTTTCAGATGACAGGAGATTTAGTACTGCTGGAGAGACCTCACACTGGGGCTGGGGCAAACAGAGGCTGCACAGAAACCTCTATGACTCAGAGTACAAATAACATCTCGTCTGCTGTGCATGTTGCAAGTACTCACTTGATAAAATGCATATTCCCTTTAAATATGGTATACATAAATCTGTCACTGAAACATCAGACAGAAAACCTGCTTATCTATATTGAGATGTCATTTGGCATTTCACAATCAAGACTGTACAAAGATAACACAATGTCAACATAAGTTCATTATGATACAATTTGTTCTATCATTAATGTAGACACCAAACATGTCTTATAAGAGCAGCTGAACACATACTTAAATCATAAAATCAAAACCTAACTTCTTAAGACATGCTTTGAAGAGAAAGAAAATAAAATGACACAGTTGTTTCAAAACAGAAACAACCTGAATAGTTGCTGGATGATGTCAAACTCACAATTCTGTAGGATTATTCCAGGGTGCAACTAAAGTCAGGAAGTTTTGACACTGGTGGATGCGTATTCACACAAAGTACCATAAAACTCACTCAAGTGGTAGACTTGATGTCACTCTACAGTTGTACCTTAGTTGACACCAAATACCTCCATAGCAGCAACAAAACATTGTTGTTGGAGTTGGAGTTTCTCACAAAACATTGTTGGAGTCTTAGCAGCTCACTCATCATTAATAATATGTTCAGTTGCTGTTAGTCAGGATTTGCATGAGAATGAAAACTGTGCATTGGTAGCATGGCCTCTATGCTTCAGTGCTCAGGATGATATTTATAGGTCCACAAACTTGAACACCTCATGGATGAGATAGATTCTGGTATTTTATAGAGATGGTTCCAATCACATTGATCTTGACCCTGCTCTCCTGTTTACAAGGTATGTTTTAACTCTTCTTGATGTTGACAGCAATGTTGTCCTGAGAGCTGGTTTACTGATATTTCATTCAGACAAATGTTTTCAGGCATGTAAAGACTAATCAAATTTATATTGTATTCACAGGATCCAGAGGTCAGTCCTCAGTGACTCAGACCCCTGTGGTGAAAGCTCTATCTGTGGGGAACACGGCAAGAGCTGTGAAGTCAGTAGTGCTGTGTACAGGTACCGTGATGGAGATCAAGGACTTTTTTGGTATCATCAGAAGCCTGGAGAAGCTCCTAAGCTCCTGATTAGGTATGTAAGCAAACGTGATAGTGGAATTCCATCAAGATTTCAAGGGATTGGATCTCAAATGGACTTCACTCTGACCATCACTGGAGTTCAGACTGAAGATGCAGGATATTACCACTGCAAAAGTCTCCATAACCTCAACAGTGTGTGGGTGTTCACACAGTGATACAGACCCTTAGAAAAACCTCCATCTGGTGACTACACTAGATGGTCACTGTTCTAGTCACGCACAGTATCTAGTAACGGATGTCTAGGGACACTTGCGTAAAGCGAGTGGATTAATTACGCTGGATCAAATGTAGCTGGACCTCCTTAAGCAGACTTATGGCTTTAAAAGTTGGCATATGTCAGCCAACAAGAATAAAACCACAAGATACCGTCTATGTAAAGCTTGTCTTTCTGTCAGAGAAATATAAACTACACATAAATGTGTAGATTCTGCACATTTTTCAGTTCAGTCAAAAGGCATTTCTCACATGGTGGAGAGAACCCTCTCGGACAACCATCTTCTGCGGGTCTTTCAGAACAGGTTTCTTGTAGTAACAGACATGCATAGGAGAAGTGAAGAGCAAGTGAGCAGTAGGCCCTTGTGTGCAGTTGTGCTGTGCAGCTCTTGATACCATTGTCAAACAAGGATTTAATTTTTGTTTTTCTCTACCTGAAACAGATCCGAACACGTGAGGGAAGTACATCCTTATCCCCCTTGGACACTGTTCTTAAGCCAGCGCCCGAGATGGTCCCTCCAGATGGATTTGTTTCATGGGAGCTGCTGGCACCAACGAAAATACAGTGACATCTGAGTGCCAAGGAAGAATTCCATACCAGCAGGACATTGTGCAGATTTTCCCTGGACCATCAACCCACAGCTCAAGACCTTGGCCAGTTATCATCCCCTTTCCTCCGCTGCACTCAACACAGCCTCAACCTGGCTCTCGCCTTTTTGTGTATCCACAAACACATGGAAGCTTGAGACCAACTCATAATGTACCAACACAGCCAAAACCATGTGCTGCTACTGAGGTATGATGAGTATTTTTTTTTTTTCAGACAGACTGTACATTAAGTTGGGTTGTCATTAGGTGGTTAAACTAATTATTGAAATCAAGTTCTTACCATTCCAGAATGATTTGTTTACTGTACGTATTTTATATTGAAATTCCTATTTCATAACATCAGGTTGTCAGTAGAGAGAACTAATCACTGTGTATCTCCATGAATTGCATATTACTGGAAAAACAATAAAATTGAGAACTCAATCAAAGCCCTGCCCAGCATATATTCAAGGCCTCTGAAACACACTTCCAATGAAAATGGATAATCACCACAGCTCTAGAATGTGTAGGTATGTTGTTGGAGATTGAATCTATTGTATTTTGTGTTCACCAGAATACAACAAAGACAGAGAGAGGGTGCTGTTCTCCCATTCCAGCTGCTATTTACTCGTTTCCCCATCCTACTCCAACTGCCTCTCTCCATGGCCTGCAGTCACCCCAGGACTCTGCAGGAAAGTCCCAGCTTCGCAAACATGACCCAAACATTAGCCCAAGGACCCTGGAGAAGCAGCATGCAACAGTGGTCTCAGAAGTACCAGCCCCTTTAGCTTTAGGCCTCACAAAAGTAAGTCCACCAAAGCAATAATATACAGCAAATAGAGAGGAGAGTGAAAGGGAGGACAGAGTGACAGATGACTGTCAGCTCAGCACATGAACCGATACAGAGAGTGCAGAGAGCGAGAGTGACAGTGAGGATACTAGCAGTGATGAGGAGGATGCAGCCATGGACAAACTGCCCTCAAGAGGTACCTGTCAGACACAGACAGGTGGAGGCAGTAGATAAACTCAGATACTTTATTAACACAAGAACTGGGGAAATAACAAAAGCCGTGTCCGTTACTCTAACGGAGAAATGAAAAGAACAATGCACAAAGGCAAGGGGCAAAACTAACACACAGGAGATGTAGGCGAAACACAACCGTAACAAAGACACGAACAAGATAAATCGAGAGGGAGAATATTCACGGGGAAGTCTAGGCTTACGCGGGAGGTGATGCCGGAGATCACGGAAGACGAAGGGAGCATACGAGGAAACAGGAGACAAGGTAATAGCGACGAGACCAGACACCGAGTGAAGCGGGAGGGAGGCTTAAGTAGAGTGGAGACCAGGTGACACTAATCAAAACTCAGGTGAAGGTGATCGGGCTTGAAGAGGTGAGTGCAAACGAGGAGATGAGCTGTGAGACCGTGGCGTAGAGTGAGGGGCGTGGCCGTGACCAGATCCGATGCGGACCTGACATTACCCCCCCCCCCGGGCCGCTCCTGGAGTACGACGGCCCGGGCGCCGGGTACGCCGGCTGGGGCGACCCGGCCTCGGGGAGCGGGACGGTCCGGATGCTCCGCGTGGAAGGCGGTGAGCAGGTTGGGGTCCAGGATGTCCTCCCTCGGGACCCACGAACGTTCCTCCGGACTGTACCCCTCCCAATCCACCAGATACTCCAGGCGACCTCGACGGCGCCTGGAGTCGAGGACGGAGTCGACCACATACGCCGGGCCGTCGTCCAACAGGAGCGGCAAAGGAGGCCCAGGCCGCGCATCGGGAGCTGCGGAGAGAGGAGAAACATGGTGAGGTGCGTGATAAGGTTTAAGTAGTGACACATGGAAAGTTGGGTGAAGGCGGTAGTGAGGGGGCAAACGTAACTTAAAAGTGACCGGGTTGACCTGCTGCACGATGTCGAAGGGACCGATGAACCGGGGGCTGAGCTTCCTAGAGGGCAGTCGGAGGCGGATGTCCCGAGTGGAGAGCCAGACCTTCTGGCCAACCTCATAGGTGGGTGTGGGCCCTCTCCGCGCGTCAGCGTGGCGTCGGAAGCGTTGGACTGCCCTCTGGAGCTGCTGATGTGCCTTTTCCCAGACCCTACCACTCTCCCGGTACCAGTCCTCCACGTTGACCACCGCGGAGGGTTCGGTGTGCCAGGGGAAGAGGGGTGGCTGGTAGCCGAGTGTGCACTGAAACGGGGTGAGTTCAGTGGAGCGTTGGCGTAGGGAGTTCTGCGCGTATTCGGCCCAGGGTAGGAAGTGGCTCCACCGGTTCTGGTGATGAGAGCAGACGGTGCGTAGGAACCGGCCGATCTCCTGGATCTTCCGCTCCGTCTGGCCGTTGGTCTGTGGGTGGTACCCCGACGTGAGGCTGACGGCCACACCCAGGCGCCCTAAGAAGGCCCGCCAGAATCGGGATATGAATTGGGGTCCCCGATCGGACACCACGTCCTCGGGTAACCCGAAATGGCGGAAGACATGGGTGAACACTGCCTCGGCGGTCTCCGCCGCCGAGGGGATAGACTTCATGGGGACGAGTTTGCATGATTTCGAGAACCGGTCTACAACCACTAAAACACAAGTAAAATCATTAGACTTGGGCAGATCAGTAATAAAATCGACGCCTAGGTGTGACCATGGCCTCTGGGGTACCGGGAGAGGCTGGAGCTTACCCTCTGGGAGATGTCGGGGAGTCTTTGCCATGGCACACTCAGCACAACCAGCCACATACCTCTGGACGTCGCGGTGCATCTGCGGCCACCAGTACCGATCGCGGAGGAGAGAGAGGGTCTGGGCAGCCTCCGGATGGCCAGTGCCCAGGGAGGTATGGAGGCTTTCAAGCACCTCCTGTCGAAGCCCGGCGGGCACAAACTGACGATCGGCCGGGGTCTCTGGGGGCGCTGGTTCCTGGGCCACCGCCTGGGCGACACGGTTGTCCAGAGCCCACTGGATCGGGCTCACGATGAGATGTGCCGGCAGGATAGGCTCGTGGGACTTGGGTGAGTCCGCATCCCCGTGGACTCTGGACAGCGCGTCGGCCACGACGTTCTTGGACCCCGGCCTGTAAGACAGAACAAAGTCAAAGCGGGTGAAGAATAGTGCCCACCGGGCCTGACGAGGATTCAGCCGCTTGGCCTCACGTAGGTAGGCCAGGTTCTTGTGGTCAGTGAGGACACGAAAGGGGTGTTGGGCTCCCTCCAGCCAGTGGCGCCACTCCTCCAAAGCAAGTTTAACGGCGAGCAGTTCCCGGTTTCCGATGTCATAATTCTGCTCGGCCGGGGTAAACTTGCAGGAAAAGTAGGCGCACGGATGTAGTCTGGCTGGAGATCCGCTTTCCTGGGACAGGACCGCACCTGCACCGGTTGTGGAGGCGTCTGCCTCCACGACGAAGGGCTTGGTAGGGTCCGGGAGCGTGAGGAGAGGAGCCGAAGCGAAGGAGGCCTTGAGGTCCTGGAGCGCCCGCGCCGCCTCGGGGGACCATTGGAGGGTCTTGGGCTTGGACCGCAGGAGGTTGGTGAGAGGAGCGACCACTAGGCTGTATTTTTCTGTTTTTTCTATATTTCTGATAAAACGTCGATAAAAGTTGGCGAAGCCTAACAAGCGTTGCAGTTCCTTGACCGTAGTGGGAGCCGGCCAGTGGAGTACGGCGTCAACCTTCCCCTGGTCCATCTTGACGCCCTGGGCGGAGATGTTGTACCCCAAGAACTGGACCTGGCGTTCGTGGAAGACGCACTTCTCCGCCTTGAGGTAGAGGTGGTGTTCACGGAGCTTGCGGAGTACCTGTGCCACATGCTGTTGGTGTTCGGCCTCGTTCCGGGAATAGATTAAGATGTCGTCGATGTAGACGAGGACGAACCGATGGAGAAATTCCCGGAACACCTCATTCATGTAGGACTGGAATACGGAGGGGGCGTTGGCTAGCCCGTAGGGCATAACCCGATATTCGTAATGACCATTGGGGGTGATGAAGGCCGTCTTCCACTCATCCCCCTCACGTATTCTGATGAGGTTGTAGGCACTCCGCAGGTCTAGCTTCGTGAACACCACCGCACCACGAAGCTGTTCCAAGGCGGCCGGGACCAGGGGAAGAGGATGGCGGAACTTTACTGTGATCCGATTCAGGGCTCGGTAGTCGATGCAAGGTCGCAGTCCTCCGTCCTTCTTGGCCACAAAGAAGAAGCTGGAGGCGGCGGGCGAGACCGACGGGCGGATGTACCCCTGGCGCAAGGCCTCCCGGATGTATTCCTCCATGGCCGCTTGCTCAGGCAAGGACAGCGGGTAGACCCTACCCCTAGGCACTGGCTCTCCCGGCAGCAGGTCAATGGCGCAATCCCAGGGCCGGTGAGGCGGGAGTTGTGCGGCGCGTGCAGGACAGAACACCTCGGCGAAGTGACGGTATTCGTGGGGGATGACGGTGCTACGGGCCGAGTGAGGGCTTTCGACTGACGTGGATCCCACCACCAGGGAGGAGTGACTGTGACGGGACCTAGGAACAGGGAGACAAGACAAACACTGATTACGACATGAAGCACCCCACTTTAAGATTTCTCCGGTGGCCCAATCCACCACCGGAGCATGCTGAACCAACCATGGGCGGCCCAGGATAAGGTCCACGGTGGCCTCCTCGAGGACCAGAAAGTCTATACTCTCCTTGTGGCTGGCGCCAATCTGGAGCGTCAGGGGGCCCACGGCATGCCGGATGGTCCGTCGGGTCATGGGCCGACCCACCACGGAGTGCACGACGTAGGGGTGGGGGCTCTCCCGACGCGGTAGCTTCAGGCGTCGGCAGAGGGAGCCGGCTATGAAGTTCCCGGCGGAGCCAGAGTCGAGGAGGGCCCGGGCTGAGAGGGAGACATTGGTGGTAGACAGGGTTATGGTGATCAACAAGGGAGATAAAATGGACGGTTGCAGACTGGTTCCACTCACCTGGACGCGAGACGGGCGCACAGGGCAAGCGCGGATGTGGTGTCCGGAGGCCCCACAGTAGAGACACAAGCCCTGTTCGACCCGCCTGCGTCGTTCGGCGGGAGTGAGCTTGACAGAATCGACCTGCATGGGGGTCTCGGGCGTGGAGTCGGCAGGAGCGGGTCGGGGGTGCTGCGGAGCGGCGCGGGAGACTGGTGGTAGGCAGCCCTCTCTCCGGTGCGCCACCCGAATAGCGAGCTGGATAAAACGCTCCAGGCCGACGGAGTCATCATATGCCGCCAGGTGGAGGCGTAGGGCGGGTTCCAGGCCCAGGCGGAAGGTGGTGAGCAGGGCTGGTTCGTTCCACCCACTGGCGGCGGCGAGGGTTCGGAAGCGGAGAGCGTAGTCGGTGATGCTGGTTTTGCCCTGCTTCAGGTGGTGTAGTTGTTCCTGGACGGCGGAGTCGCCGACCGGAGCCTGGAAGACCTCACGGAAGTGTTTCATGAAGGCGTCCACGGATTGTGTGGTGGGTCCCGCCTGCTGCCAGACACTCTCTGCCCACTGGAGGGCCCGGCCGTCCAGGCGCGAGATGACATACGCCACTTTGCCACGTTCAGTGGGGAAACGGCGCGGGTCCATCTCCAGGGCGAGAGTGCACTGCAGCAGGAACCCACCACAGGCCTCCGGGTCTCCGGAGTAAGGCGGGGGATCCGGAGTGGGCGCGACGACGCTGACTGGCGGCGTCACATGAGTTAACAGACTATGACGTAGTTCGTCAACCAAAGCTCGAAAGGGGTCGGGGTTACGAGCCTCCATGATTATTTTAAAGGTCTGGTCTTCTGTCAGACACAGACAGGTGGAGGCAGTAGATAAACTCAGATACTTTATTAACACAAGAACTGGGGAAATAACAAAAGCCGTGTCCGTTACTCTAACGGAGAAATGAAAAGAACAATGCACAAAGGCAAGGGGCAAAACTAACACACAGGAGATGTAGGCGAAACACAACCGTAACAAAGACACGAACAAGATAAATCGAGAGGGAGAATATTCACGGGGAAGTCTAGGCTTACGCGGGAGGTGATGCCGGAGATCACGGAAGACGAAGGGAGCATACGAGGAAACAGGAGACAAGGTAATAGCGACGAGACCAGACACCGAGTGAAGCGGGAGGGAGGCTTAAGTAGAGTGGAGACCAGGTGACACTAATCAAAACTCAGGTGAAGGTGATCGGGCTTGAAGAGGTGAGTGCAAACGAGGAGATGAGCTGTGAGACCGTGGCGTAGAGTGAGGGGGCGTGGCCGTGACCAGATCCGATGCGGACCTGACAGTACCAACAGCCCAGCTGTTACCAAACCATCAGAAATCACTGGGGACAAGGAATATGGGCAGCTGAGTCATTTCAGGAACATGGTTCTGACCACTGAAAAGAAACTAAAGTTAGTAAAACAACACTTAAAAGATTCACTGGCATCTTACCAAAAAGAGAAAGAGCAGCTGGAACTCAGGAGGAAAGAATATCAAAAATAGAAGAAATTCATGCTGGCTGACAAAGACAAAGACAAAGAAGGTTAAGGAGGAGCTGAAAGTGCAAGAGGATACATTAGAATATGGTCAGAGGAGGATTGAACAAAAACTGAAACAAGAGAGAGCCAACCTGAAAGAATGCTTGTTTGGGTATAAAAAGGAGCTGGGCAAAGAGGAAAAGAAGGGAAAACAGGGACAGGAGGTTCTTGAGAAAGAACATCAGAAAAAAAGCAAAGGAAGAACAAGTCAAGCAAAAAAAGGAAGTGAAGAAAAAACTGCAAAAGAGGCTTGCTGAGGAGAGAGAAGAGAAAAAGGCGGAGATTACAAGAGCTCATACAGAGGAGAAAATACAGGACAAAGAGAGAAAAATGATTGAAAAATGGCAAAAGGTTGATGAGAAGAGGTTAAAGAGATAGCGTGAATTTGAGGAAAGCATCCGTGAAAATAACAGAAGATGTCTGAAAGAATTTCCAGGTATAATAGAATGTGCTACAACATCAAGCAGGCACCAAGACGTCTCCTGCAAGCCATGGTCACCTGTGAGTGTATCTGCCCAAAAGAAAAATAGCCCGAATTCAAAATGACAACAGCCCAACATAATAAAGCGACGTAGGCAGCGAAGGGGAAAGGAAAGCAGGGAAGATTTTAGAAGAGAAGAGAGGAAGCTGATGGGCCGCAAAATACACAACGTGTGCTGTGTGCTATGTGAGCAGAAGCACCAGCAACACCAATTCACAGTCAGAGAAGAAAACAGCACCTCAAGAGAGAGCCATGCCTCGTAGACATTCACATCCTAAAGGCATAATCAAAGAAATAAATGAATGAATAGGAGCAGGTAGTCAATGTTACTTGCTCTCATGTTTCGTGGTGCAAAAACGCGAGAAAGAAACAAAATGGAGTTCCCAAGGGGAGGAGAGAAGGCATCTTCACTGGAATGACTGCCATAGAACACTCTGGAACAGCTGTCATCAAAGCTCTATTAATGTCGTTTGGATGGGAAGTGTTGGAACACTGTATCAGAGGTGAGCTGCATCTGCATGTAGGAAAGTGTAAAGCTATTGTATCTGGGGCCACATTATCGCTTTTATTACAAAAGCACATGTTCACCACACCAGGAATATTAAGTACTGTATGACTGAACACAACAAATCATCAGAGAGACTTCTGCCTAAAGTCTGACAAACTACCATCACACAAAGTAGACTTTGAAATATACTTTGCTATACTATATCTCAGACTAAATATGTCCCGATCACACAAGAGTATCATACAACATGGCAGTCAGGAGCAAAGCAGATCAACTAGTGGATGCTGATCTCTCAGCCCCAGCAGGAACTCTCACAACTAAAAGGTAGAAATTGTAATGTTAAGTGTTAATTTCATATATGAACAGCAAAACATAAATTGTGCTTCATTCACTCACACTAGCATTTGTTTTGTATTTTAACCTGTTGTTCCAGCCTATATCAGTGGTTAGATGTGTAAGCAGACCATCACTGTTTTCAGTAGGTATTGGAAGATCATCCATGCTGTCTGGTAAGGAGTACAGGCAACATTATTGGTAGAGAGAAAGTAATTAGACTGACTTTTCCTGTTTCAGCTTCACTCAAATGTTACTCCAGGAATCTGCTGTAACAGCAGCGGCCCAAGAAGGATGGGCTCCCCCAGAAGTCTGGGTCCTCCCAAGGTTTCTTCCAGCTTCCAAATGGGAGTTTTTCCTTACCACCGTCTCCTAAGGCTTGCTTTTGTGGGCATGAGGACAGTGTAGAATTTGATTTTATTGAACATACAGTATGATAAAGAAAAACATTCAAATGCTTTGCACATCTTCACAGTTATGTTTTTTCTTCTTTTTTATTTTGTAAATATTTGTCAGTGAGGTGGCTGGCCAGTATTAAACAAACGCCATACTGAATCCAGCAGTGAAAGTTGTGTGGGGGAGCCATTCTAAACAGTAAAGTCAAATATATATCTTAAATAAGACAATTAATCCACATGGACTCAGTAGTCAGCAGTCCTGTCTAAATTATACATGTTGGCAGGCTTTTTGTCAGTGACATTCTCAGTTCTGTCTTCTGTTTCTAATATGTATTACATTGGCAATGTGATCTACCTGCTTCAGTGGACAGTGCTGATTCTAAGTTTTTCTGTCCTAAATACACACATTTATAGTGTTGGATAGTAAACCTAAGTCACAGTTATGACATATATTTTTTTGTCTGTTTTCTCCTAGGTGTAATGATTTATGGTTAAAAATGCATGATGTCAGAGTGGCCACATTAGTGGAGTGCTTATACTCCATAGTGGTACGCATGACTGCGCGTGTGTGAGAGGGGATGTGTAAAAGTTGTTCCCTCTTTAAGTGTGTAGTGGGTGAGCTTAGAGGAGTATTCACATAAATACATGAATAAAGTCTGTAAACGCTTGTCATCACTCATCCCACTTCCACTGCTCCCTGTCCCACAATAAGCACTGTGTTGCTTCAACCTTCTCCCCATCGTTCTTCATTTCTCTAGTAAGTCGAAGCCCACATTGGCTCTTTCTTTATGTCAGCAGCCATGACTCAAACATGATCTTTGCCCAGGACCATGGGCAGCTACCAAGCCCAACAAGATTATTGTCACTCAGAGCTCAATCCTCAATACGTGACACTCTAAAGGGCCGACAACTGAAGCTATGATGCTTCATTCCACACCACCATTTGCATAGAGGAGATAATTTGCATCAGTGACAGACTGGATCTGGAACTGATTTCACTCTGACTATCAGTGGAGTCCAGGCTGAAGATGCAGGAGATTATTACTGTCAGAGTGCCCACTACGCCAGTAAATGGGTGTTCACACAGTGATACAGAGCTGTACAAAAACCTCCCACTGTGAGAACACACATGACTGCACTTCTGCAGCTGAAACTTTCAGCAGGTGTGAGGGGCTTGTTTTCTGTCTTCAACATCTCTTAGTATGTAGTATTTACAATAACAATGGCAGGAATTTCACTTTTTTATTTAAACACTGCCATTAAGTACCATTTATGTAACTTTACATACACATTAAATGATTTTACATAAACATTTGAAATCAGTACTTGTTAAAATAAACATTCTGTGTCCTCTGAAGCATCACAGAAACCTCTCTGAGTCAGAGTAGACTTGACAGCTCTGCTGCTGTTTGAGCCAATTGCACATCCTGGCTTGATCAAATGCATATTCCCTTAAATTTGGTCTATGTGATTATGTAGTAAAAACATTATCCAGTGTATTCTGTCATATAGTGCCATTAATTTTATTTATAACCAAAAATCTAAAACATCTCGTCCATACCGAGATTATTGCACAGAAATAACTCAATGTAGGCATGATTTTTATATGACATATCTTCAGTGTGATTAACACAGACACCAAACATATTGTAAAAGCTTAACAGCTACTTGATTAGTAAAATCTTAATCAGACAGAAGTTGATAGGAAATAAAATAACCTGATGTAAATATACCAAACAAACTACATGGTTGCTGGATCATGTCAAACTCACCTTACTGTACAGTACTGTTACATCAGAACACTACTACAGGGAGTCTTGATAATAGCAGTGGATGTGTATTCTCATAAAGCCCCATAAAAGTCTGGGAAATGAAGTAAATTCCAGCAGCGTCATGGTTCTACCAACTCACTCATCATTAATAACATGGTCATGTGGGCCCATTCTCTTATCTGTTATTCATCAGCATTTGCATGAGAAAACTTTGCATTGGAACTATGGAGCTCTATGTTTCAGTGCTTAGGATGATATTTATAGATCCTCAAACTTCAAGTCTGCAGCTCATCAGCCAGAGAAATTGTCTTATTTTGGAGAAATGACTTCAATCACCGTAATCTTGACAATGCTCCTCTGTTTTATTTATTCATGTATTTATGTGAGAGGTCCCCTAGACTTATGCACTATACACTTAAAAACTCAATCAAGGATCAAGGAGTTTATTTGTCACATACATTGAAATACTAATGTAAGGCATGTGGTGAAATTGCATAAATTAGAGTATTAGTTCAATAAAAGAGATAAAGAAAGATACAGCAAAACCAAAAGCAAATAAATTAGTCCATATGGGATGAGGATCCATGTAGCCTACAAATGTGGTGAGTCAGTTTGTATCCAGCACCTTCAAGAGACCGTGGCTACTTTGAAGTCAGGACAGAGGATATGCATATGGGATAGGCTTGTCTTCAGCCAAGGTGGTTATGAAGATGGCATCACTTGGCCCACCCATGTGAGAACAGAAACCACCACACAGCCAAAACGATCGGTTGGCAGGGCCGCCTTCGACTGAACCTGGCCAGAGGAAATTAGCCCTCTGCAGGCACATGGACCCACCCGAGCCATGGGTGAACGATCCTCTACGCCGCTCTTCCATGTCTCACGGTCATCTTCACAGCCTCGGTTCCAGTTTCCCTCCACTCTGCCTCTGCCACACACAGCAAAAGAAGATGAAGCATCTCCGCAGATGAAGCTAGAGCTTACTTCAAGAAGCACTCACTCACAAGCAAATATTGCGGTGGTGGTGCAGTGGTTAAGGAACCTGGCCGGCATGCAAGTAGACTGGAAAATTGTGGGTTTGAATCCTGGCTGCCCTTGAGCAAGGCACTTAGGGAGACTGGCCCTGATGTAATTAATAATTGACAAATGTAAGTTGCTTTGGATAAAAGCGTCTGCTAAATGCATAAATGCAAACAGAACAGTTGCAGTGCATTATTTGAATAGAAAAGCTCAGCGAAAATGGCAACAGTTTCCAAATTCTTGAGAATAACTAATAACCAAACAAAAAGTAGTCCAGCACAACAAAAGGTGAAAAGAAATGTGAAAATGGGTGGAAACAACAGTGGGAGCTGCGATATCAGGCTGCAATTGTGTGGCACCATCACCATTGCACCCAGTCATTGGCAAATCAGTCATGTGTGTCACTGTGTGAACTTACAGTAGGCTACTAATTTTCTGAATCTTCAACGTGTACAGCGTAATCAATCCACTGTTGATGGACACTACAAATGTGTGTATTTAGGACTTTGCAAAAGATAAGTGTCATGCTCCCTCGCTGCACTATGATGAGCTCCACAGCATCTGCAGAGACTCACGGCTGCAGCAGTGCAGTCATGTGTGTTCTCAATGAGGGAGGTTTTTGTACAGCTCTGTATCACTGTGTGAACACATCACCACTGTGGTAACTCTGACAGTAATAATCTCCTGCATCTTCAGCCTGGACTCCACTGATAGTCAGAGTGAAATCAGTTCCAGATCCACTGCCACTGAATCGAGATGGAGTGCCAGACTGCCGACTGCTAGCTAAGTAAATGAGGAGTTTAGGAGGCTCTCCAGATACCTGAAGGTACCAGTGTAGGTAGTGTCCAAAAGAACTATCCCAGTACACAGCACTACTGACTTTACAACTCAGGATGGCCGTGTCCCCCACAGACACAGCTTTCACCACTGGAGTCTGAGTCACAGTGTACTGACCTCTGGATCCTGTGAAATCAGTACAAGATTGGTTATTCATCTTATGACATTGACATGCTAGATAAAATATTTTTCTCATCTGAAAGAATCATCAAAATCAGTTCTTGAGAAAATATCCTCGAGAGGATATGATGAATACCCTGCAAACAGAGGAGCATTGTCAAGATTACGGTGATTAATGTCATCGCTACAAAATAAGACAATTTCTCTGGCTGATGAGCTGCAGACTTGAAGTTTGAGGATCTATAAATATCATCCTGAGCACTGAAACATAGAGCTCCATAGTGCCAATGCAAAGTTTTCTCATGCAAATACTGATGAATAACAGCTAAGAGAATGGGCCCACATGACCATGTTATTAATGATGAGTGAGTGGGAAGAATCATGACGCTGTTGGAATTTACTTCATTTCCCAGACTTTTATGGTGCTTTATGAGAATACACATCCACTGCTATTATCAAGACTCCCTGTAATAGTGTCCTGACGTAACAGTACTATACAGTAAGGTGAGTTTGACATGATCCAGCAGCCATGTAGTTTGTTTGGTATATTTACATCAGGTTATTTTATTTCCTATCAACTTCTGTCTGATTAAGATTTTACTAATCAAGTAAGTGAGAGTGAGCATGACACTTATCTTCAGATAAGTCCGAAATACACATATTTATAATGTGAATTTCCATCAACAGTAAACCTAGGTCATAGTTATGGCTCTTCCTCCAAAGTGGAATGATTACACAGTACAAGTTAAAGATGCAGAAGATTGGTAGGCTACTTTCAGGAGAGAGTTTACACAGTGACACTCGACTGATTGCTGCGACTGATCTGTTTGCCAAAGCTCGAGCTTCACCGGGCACCCCTATCTGCCGAGCTGCGGCTATGACATGCATGGTGGAGCATTGTTCACCCATGGCTTGATAGGGGTCCATGTGCCTGCAGAGGGCTGCATTCCGCTGTCCGGGTTTAGTGGATGGCGGCCCTACCTACCGATTGTTTTGGCTGTGCGGTGGTCTCCATTCTCACATGCGTTGGCCAAGTGATGCTATCTCCATAACCACCTTGGCTAAAGACGATACGCGACGTCACTCCTCCGTCCTGACATCAAAGTAGCCACTGTCTCTGGAAGGTGTTGGATACAAGCTGACTAATCACGTCTGAGTCTGTAGGCTACATGGGTCATGATCCCATGGACCGATGCCCCTTTATTTTAATACTCTAACTTATGCAACTTCACTACATGCCTCACATTAGTATTTCAATGTACGTGTATAAATAAAATAAACTCCTTGATCCTTCATTGAGTTTTTAAGTGTATAGTGCATAAGTGTAGGGGACTTTTCACATATATACACAGGCCAGGGATGTTCAAAAAAATATCTGTAAAAATTTCTGTCGCCGTCACTCTGTCACTCCACCCACTTCTACTGGTATGACATTTAAACCCTTTTTACCTGTTCCATACCAAGCAGCCCAATGTTGGAAAACCTCCAACCTTCTCCCCACTGCCCTTAATTTCACTAGTAATTCTAAGCCCACATTGGCTTTATCATTATGTCAGCAGCCATGACTCACACATGGCTGCTGACACACATCTCCACTATAGGTATACCCAGGCCCATGGACAGCTACCAAGTTAAGCAAACCTATTCTCATTGCTCAGGCCTCGATAGGTACCATTCCAGTTGGCCAAATACAGAATCTATGTTTGTTTGTTAAGTTTCATTAATGATAGAGTTCAGTGCATTCAGAGGATTTTTATAATGCAGCAATTTCCCAGACAGCTTTGTAAAGTCATTCTTGATAATGGGTTCCAAAATTAGTATGCTGTCTAAAGTAACATTGTTATGGATAGTTGTCTGCATTCATAGTAAGTTACAATGCTATGATTTTGGAGGACATCGACTACTAACCTTGTAATTTTAGATATGCTTTATTTTCTTGCTTTTTTTCCCCTCCTTTTTCTCAGTGTGATGCAGAGCCATACAAAACACTCCCTCAGTGAGTACAGACATGACTGCACTGCTTCAGGTGAGAATTTCATCAGTTGTGAGGGGGCTGTATACATTAATTTAGAATATTATACATGTCTTCTGTCTTCAACATCTTTTTGCTGAACCTTTAATAATGCCAGGATAAACATACTTATATAACATTTTCCCCACAAGTTCATTTCAATATTTTTTGTACCTATTCTTCACAAGGAAAAAACACCACAGTGCCCTTAAATAGTATTTAGGGGATTTTATTTTGATCCAGGAACATTTGAAATCATTACTTCTTGAAGTAATCATTCTCCATCTCCACTCTGGGATGAGATACAGTCGCTGATAGCAGACAAGCCTGAATCACAGACAATTCCACTGAATTGAAAAAAACATCCAGAAGAAACCTCATAACTCATTATTTACTTCGGCAGTACGTTTTAATCGGCACGTAAATTCCCTGATTATCCTTCCAGTATCAGTGACTTTCAGAGGACGACAGGAGATTTTAGTACCGCAGGAGAGACCTCACACTGAGGCTGGGGCAAACAGAGGCTGCACAGAAACCTCCATGACTCAGAGTACAAATAACAGCTCCTCTGCTGTGCATGTTGCAAGTACTCACTTGATTAAATGCATATTCCCTTTAAATATGGTATACATAAATCTGTCATCGAAACATCAGACAGAAAACCTGCTTCTATCTATATTGAGACGTCATTTGGCATTTCACAATCAAGATTGTACAAAGATAGCACAATGTCAACATAAGTTCATTGTGATACAATATGTTCTATCATTAATGTAGACACCAAACATGTCTTATAAGAGCAGCTGAACACATACTTAAATCATAAAATAACTTATTAAGACATAGAAGATAAGAAAATAAAATGACATAGTTGTTTAAAAACAGAAACAACCTGAATATATGTGTACATGAACAGCAAAACATAAATTGTGCTTCATTCACTAAAAAACTAGCATTTGTTTTGTATTTGAACCTGTTGTTCCAGCCTATATCAGTGGTTAGATGTGTAAGCAGACCATCACTGTTGTCAGTAGGTATTGGAAGATCGTCCATGCTGTCTGGTAAGGAGTACAGGCAACATTATTGGTAGAGAGAAAGTAATTAGACTGACTTTTCCTGTTTCAGCTTCTCTCAAATGTTACTCCAGGAATCTGCTGTAACAGCAGCGGCCCAAGAAGGATGGGCTCCCCCAGAAGTCTGGGTCCTCCCAAGGTATCTTCCAGCTTCCGTCTCCTAAGGCTTGCTTTTGTGGGCATGAGGACAGTGCAGAATTAGATTTTATTGAACATACAGTATGATAAAGAAAAACATTCAAATGCTTTGCACATCCTCACAGTTATTTTCTTTCTTCTTTTTTTTCTGTAAATATTTGTCAGTGAGGTGGCTGGCCAGTATTAAACAAACGCCATACTGAATCCAGCAGTGGAAGTTGTGTGGGGGAGCCATTCTAAACAGTAAAGTCAAATATATATGTTAAATAAAATAATTAATAAATCATCAGCAAGACAATTAATCCACATGGACTCAGTAGTCAGCAGTCCTGCCTAAATTATACATGTTGGCAGGCTTTTTGTCGGTGACAATCTCAGTTCTGTCTTCTGTTTCTAATATGTATTTGAGATACATTGCTAATGTGACCTACCTGCTTCAGTGGACAGTGCTGATTCTAACTTTTTCTGTCCTAAATACACACATTTATAGTGTTGGATAGTAAACCTAGGTCACAGTTATGACATATATATATTTATCTGTTTTCTTCTAGGTGTAATGATTTATGGTTAAAAATGCATGATGTCAGAGTGTCCACATTAGTGGAGTTCTTATACTCCATGGTGGTACGCATGATTGTAAGAGGGGATGTGCAGAAGTTATTCCCTCTTTAAGTGTGTAGTGGGTGAGCTTAGAGGACTATTCACATAAATACATGAATAAAGTCTGTAAACGCTTGTCATCACTCATCCCACTTCCACTGCTCCCTGTCCCACAATAAGCACTGTGTTGTTTCAACCTTCCCCCCATTGCCCTTCATTTCTCTAGTAAGTCTAAGCCCACATTGGCTCTTTCTTTATATCAGCAGTCATGACTCAAACATGATCTTTGTCCAGGACCATGGGCAGCTACCAAGCCCAACAAGATTATTGTCACTCAGAGCTCAGTCCTCAATACGTGACATTTTGAAGGGCCGACAACTGAAGCTATGATGCTTCATTCCACACCACCATTTGCATAAAGGAGATCATTTGCATCAGTGATAAAGTTTTATAGTACAACAAGTTCCCAGACAACTTGGTGAAGTCATTCCTGATAATGTGTTCCAAGAGAAGTATGCTGTCTAAAGTAATATTTTTGTGGACGATTGTCTGCATTCATGGTAAGATGCATTACGATGATTTTGGAGGACACAGGCTACTAGTAACCTTGCAAATGTAGATATGCTTTATTTTCTTTTTTCTTTTCTTTTCAGAATGCAGGGGTCAGTACACTGTGACTCAGACCCCATCAGTATTATCTACTGTTCCTGGACAAACTGTCACTCTGAACTGTAAAGTCAGCAGTAATGTCTATAGCAACAACTGGCTGCACTGGTACCATCAGGTATCTGGAGATTCTCCTAAACTGCTGATGACTGATGTTAGCAGTCGTCAGTCTGGCACTCCATCTCGATTCAGTGGCAGTGGATCTGGAACTGATTTCACTCTGACTATCAGTGGAGTCCAGGCTGAAGATGCAGGAGATTATTACTGTCAGAGTGTCCACATCCCTAGTAACTATGTGTTCACACAGTGATACAGAGCCGTACAAAAACCTCCCTCAGTGAGAACACACATGACTGCACTTCTGCAGCTGAAACAGCAGGTGTGAGGGGCTTGTTTTCTGTCTTCAACATCTCTTAGTATGTAGTATTTACAATAACAATGGCAGGAATTTCACTTTTTTATTTAAACACTGCCATTAAGTACCATTTATGTAACTTTACATACACATTAAATGATTTTACATAAACATTTGAAATCAGTACTTGTTAAAATAAACATTCTGTGTCCTCTGAAGCATCACAGAAACCTCTCTGAGTCAGAGTAGACTTGACAGCTCTGCTGCTGTTTGAGCCAATTGCACATCCTGGCTTGATCAAATGCATATTCCCTTAAATTTGGTCTATGTGATTATGTAGTAAAAACATTATCCAGTGTATTCTGTCATATAGTGTCATTAATTTTATTTATAACCAAAAAATCTAAAACATCTCGTCCATACCGAGATTATTGCACAGAAATAACTCAATGTAGACATGATTTTTTAATGACATATTTTCAGTGTGATTAACACAGACACCAAACATATTGTAAAAATAGCTTAACAGCTACTTAATTAGTAAAATCTTAATCAGACAGAAGTTGATAGGAAATAAAATAACCTGATGTAAATATACCAAACAAACTACATGGTTGCTGGATCATGTCAAACTCACCTTACTGTACAGTACTGTTACATCAGAACACTACTACAGGGAGTCTTGATAATAGCAGTGGACGTGTATTCTCATAAAGCCCCATAAAAGTCTGGGAAATGAAGTAAATTCCAACAGCGTCATGGTTCTACCAACTCACTCATCATTAATAACATGGTCATGTGGGCCCATTCTCTTATCTGTTATTCATCAGCATTTGCATGAGAAAACTTTGCATTGGAACTATGGAGCTCTATGTTTCAGTGCTTAGGATGATATTTATAGATCCTCAAACTTCAAGTCTGCAGCTCATCAGCCAGAGAAATTGTCTTATTTTGGAGAAATGACTTCAATCACCGTAATCTTGACAATGCTCCTCTGTTTGCAAGGTTTTCATCATAAGAATCCTAAGAACTGTTTTTGATGATTCTTTCAGATGAGAAAAATATTTTATCTAGCATGTCAATGTCATAAGATGAATAACCAATCTTGTACTGATTTCACAGGATCCAGAGGTCAGTACACTGTGACTCAGACTCCAGTGGTGAAAGCTGTGTCTGTGGGGGACATGGCCATCCTGAGCTGTAAAGTCAGTAGTGCTGTGTACTGGCATAGTTCTTATGGACACTACCTACACTGGTACCTTCAGGTATCTGGAGAGCCTCCTAAACTCCTCATTTACTTAGCTAGCAGTCGACAGTCTGGCACACCATCTCGATTCAGTGGCAGTGGATCTGGAACTGATTTCACTCTGACTATCATTGGAGTCCAGGCTGAAGATGCAGGAGATTATTACTGTCAGAGTTACCACAGTGGTGGAGTGTTCACACAGTGATACAGAGCCTTACAAAAACCTCCCTCAGTGAGAACACACATGACTGCACTTCTGCAGCTGTGAGTCTCTGCAGATGCTGTGGAGTTCATCATAGTGCAGCGAGGGAGCACGACACTTATCTTTTGCAAAGTCCTAAATACACACATTTATAGTGTTGGATGTCCATCAACAGTGGATTGATTACGCTGTACACGTTGAAGATACACAAAATTAGTAGCCTACTGTAAGGAGAGAGTTCACACAGTGACACACATGACTGATTTGTCAAGGACTGGGTGCAATGCTGATGGTGCCGCACGATGGCAGCCTGATACTGCAGCTCCCACTCTTGTTTCCACCCATTTTTCAACTTTCTTTTCACCTTTTGTTGTGCTGGATCATGCCTTTGAATCATCTTTTACTTTTTGTTTGGTTATTAGACATTCTCAACCGTTTGGAAACTGCTGCCATTTTCACTGAGCTTTTCTA
Organism: Tenualosa ilisha; assembly: GCA_015244755.2. Classification (NCBI taxonomy): domain Eukaryota; kingdom Metazoa; phylum Chordata; class Actinopteri; order Clupeiformes; family Clupeidae; genus Tenualosa; species Tenualosa ilisha. The sequence goes on along the minus strand of PYXC01002606.1, from coordinate 48,165 downwards.
TTCAAATAATGCACTGCAACTGATCTGTTTGCAATTACATTTACATTTATGCAATTAGCAGACGCTTTTATTCAAAGCAATTTACATTTGTCAACTATCAATTACATCAGGGCCAGTCTCTCTAAGTGACTTGCTCAAGGGCAGCCAGGATGTCTACGTTGGCTCCAATCACACCCTTAATTGATGTTGACTCAATTACATCAGTTGGTAAATTTCACTATATTATGCTATTTAAGCTCTGAATCACACACACACACACACACACACACACACACACACACACACACACACACACACACACACACACACACACACACAGCTCAATCAGAGGCATGAGAGAATGTTTATCCATCTGTGAATCTTAGCCTTCTAACAGTCAGGCTACAGATCTGCTAAAATTTGCATGGTCAGAGCTCAGCAGTTTTACACTCTCAGAATAGAAACCAGGTCCCACATAGTTTCATGGGCACACATGCGCACACATACACACGCATCTTGAAGAGATAAGTGGCTTCAAACTCATTTACATTGGCAAGGTTCAGTGGTTTCAGTGCTCTCAGAACAGACATGAACCGTTAGCAGATGTGCACAACATTTCCAATTGTCTGAAACTGTATTTCACTTACTCTGCCAAGGGTACAGTATGTGCAATTTAATCTGCACTAAATACAAGATCTTTTAAAATGTTAAAACGAATTTAAACAAAATACAAATACTATGGCTCACAAGAAAGCTTTTATTTTTTTTTTCAACATAATATTTTCCTACAGAAATTGATCGAGAATATTCTCACAATGATTACATAAGCAATATCCTGTGAGTAAAGAAAACAGAAAAAGCTGTAACTTCTTGCCAAGAAAGACTATTTCCAACAGTATACAAAATTGGTTAAGTAAAACAAGACTTGTGATCATTATTATGATTATCAGACATCCAGACTACAGAGAATGGAAAATACTCTAGTCAGAGCATTCACCTCCCTTTATAACCTTGGTGACTGGAGACTGGGAGCCCTGTTTGGCCTCACAGGTTACTGAGGCTCCCTTGGTCCACTCCTGGGAAGGTATAGTCAGGCTGCTGCTCCAGCTATACAAGCCATTCTTCTCTGGACCCCAGCGACTGGTCACCCCAGTCCTGCTGTTCCCATCCACCTTCCAGCTGAGAGCCCAGTCTGAGGGGAAACCTCCATTGGCCAGGCAAACCAGTGTGGCGGTACTCTTAGAAAGCTCTTCTCTGGAGGGGGGCAAGACTGTGACTTTGGGGATGGTGTTGCCTGAATGGCAGAGGGAGGTGTCAAGGGAAGAGTGAAAGCGTAAAGACATTAAATGACATTAAATGATATTGCAGAGGGGTTTACAATATACATCATAAGCTATGCATTGTTGATTAGTAGATTTCAGCAATTATCTCATAAGTATAGCCTTTTACAGATGATAGTTCTTTCTAAGACTATAGAGAGATAAAAAAAAAAGATTTGTGAAAAGATGAGGTAAAAATCTCCAAAGAAAATAGACTAGGTAGCTTGAAATTAGCTCAGATTTAACAACTACTAGCTTCAAAAAAGTCAACTACTTACTTCCAACTTCAAGCCTGGTGTCATTCAAAATGTCATTGGTGTCATTGGCCATTATTCTAAATTCAGTTACACGCTCCTACATATCTATCTATACTTAACAATACTTCATTTAAATCAAAGATTGGTTTGAATGCAATGAATTGTCTATAGAAAAACCCACCTTATTTCATCATTCTGCCTTTCATAATTTTGGCATTTTGTCTTTCGAGATACGTGTAGCCCTACATGTGGCCTATATGCTGATTGTAATCGTTACAAACGTCAGTAAATAATTATAGACTAATTAGACTATATATACACTATATCTTTTTACTAAAAACATATACTGCAGGGTTTTTTTATCTGCTAGCCTTTTAAAATCTACTCCTGTTCTAGTACTAAAAAAATCTTGCAGATGTAAGCAACTACCTCATCTCATAACATACCTATTCCTAGAGCCCCTGTTTGCAGATGAAATGTTCACTTTCAGATAGAAAGATTCTTTTTTTTTTTTTCAAATGTTCAAACTAAATTAAAAGGGGTTTGAGTCAAAAGAATGGCATAGATTAGGCTATATAGTCAACGTGTGAAAAAAATGAATCACTTACTTCCAATTTCAAGTCTTGTGCCGCTTCCAAAAGTGTACCACGGTGATAGAAACTCTATAAGCGGCCGAACAAAAATCTACATCCAAGCGCACACAACTACATTTCTCGTTTTTCTAAACCGTTCTGTTCGACAGCAACGCTGCACGTACAACAGCTGCTGTACAAGTGTTCAGTAGGTCGACATTAAACCGCTATATGTAGGCCTATCTTACTTACTAATTTACTGATTTACTAATTTACTTAATCCTAACCTTTTTTTTATGCGTGTGACGACTATGCTTAAAAGCAAGAACAAAGTAGTGTAACACCGAGAATACATAGTCTATTACCTGGTAAAATAATAACCGACTGTAATATTGGTAGCCTGTTTTTGTTTAAGACGGCCTGATTAGTAGCCTAATTTTAAAACTGTAGGCCTATTACTTACGGTTTTATATTCTAAAAGACGTATTGCGAGCAGTTTCATTTCAGCAATAAGAGAAGAAAAGCCTACAAGCACAGCATAAAATAAGTTCTACTTACTTCCAATTTCAAGCCTTGTGCCGCTACCAAAAGTCCACCACAGTGATACAAATTAATTCAGAGGCTGTACAAAAACCTCCTCCCTCCTCAGTAACGTGTCTACATTTACGGAGCGCATTGATCCATGTACCGTGCGTAATGATTAGATTTAAACGTTTTTGAAAACAATATAAAACATGTAGGCCTATTCTATGCAACAAAAGACAGAAAGTTTTCTACGATGTTTTTTTTCACAAATACGACTACTCTGACCTGATCCATAAAGGCACGGTCAAAAATGAATTAAATTTCAGCACAGTGGACAGCGACTAGGAGACAGATAGACAATGATATGGAGTGAGACAGGTGACAGGTCTGTGGATGAAACAAACCAAGGAATAGCCTTGGGATATTTTATCATCATTTACAAGGGATTCCAGGATTCCAGGATGCTACTATTGGGAGCCCTGACATGACTGGTGGACCACAAGGCACCATAAAATCGCAAACAAATGATCAACTCGAATTCACAATAGTGTGAAGCACTGCCAACACCAACACAACCACCAAAAATGTTTGGGTAATGAAGTCTGTTCCAACTGTGTCATGTAATAGCTTCCATACAATATAAATAACATGTTCAATGTATGCCCATAGCTGTTAACAGTCAGTATTTACATGACAATATGTTGGACTAGCATGAACTCCATGCTTCAGCTCTCAGCATATTTAGACATCCTGAAACCTTAATCATGTCAATGCACCTTTGTTTCCAAGGTATGCATCTGCTCTGCTTGTTCTGAAAAACGCTTTCCTGAAAGCAGTCCTTCATGATTGTCAATCAGGCACTCCATCTCAGTTCAGTGGCAATGGATCTACAACTGATTTCAGTTTGACCATCAGTCAGAGGTCCAGGCTGAAGATGCAGGAAATTATTACTGTCAAAATGTCCACAGTGATGCCATGTTCACACAGTGATACAGAGCCTTACAAAAATCTCCCTCTGTGAGAACATACATGACTATACTGCTGCTGTCTTAATACACACATTCATAGAGTTGGATTTCTATCAATAGTAAACGTAGATTACAGTCATTACTCTTCATCTGTAATTCCTCGTTGGTGGAATGATTTTAGAGGCCAGGTTGAAGATGCAGGATATTCATATGGTAGTACTGTTGCATTTTATTTACAGGATCCAGGTCAGTACACTGTAACTCAGACTCCAGTAGTGAAAGCTGTATCTGTGGGGAACACGGCCATCCTGAGCTGGGAAGTCAGTAGTGCTGTGTGCATGGATATTGCCTATCAACACCACTTTCACTGGTTACATCAGGCATGTGGAGAGTCTCCTAAACTCCTAATTTATTTAGCTATCAGTCTTTAATCAGGCACTCCATCTTGCATTCACTCCACTTTCACTGCTGTGTGCCCTTCATTTCACTAGTAAGATTAGTAGCCTACTTCAAGGAGAGAGTTCACACGATGACACACATGACTGATTTGTCAATGACTGGGTGCAATGGTGATGGTGCCACACAATGGCAGCCTGATACTGCAGCTCCCACTCTTGTTTCCACCCATTTTTCAACTTTCTTTTCACCTTTTGAATTACCTGTTACTTTTTGTTTGGTTATTAGTCATTCTCAATAGTTTGGAAACTTTTCCATTCAAATAATGCACTGCGACTGATCTGTTTGCCTGCGAGATGAAGCTCTAGCTTCACTGAGCACCTCCATCTGCGGAACTGCTGCATCTTATTTTGCTGACAGTTTTTTGCTGTATGTGACAAATAAACTCCTTGAGCCTTGATTGAGTTTTTCAAGTGTGTAGTGCATATGGAACCTTTTCACCTGTCCCATTCCAAGCAGCCAAGCAGGTGTTGCAAAACCTCCAACCCTCTCCTTATTGTCCTTCATTTCTAACTCTAAGCCCACATTGGCTCTATCTTTATGTCAGCAGCCATCACTCTGACATGATCTCCACTGTAGGTATTCCCAGGTCCATGGATAGCTACCAGTTTAAGCGAGCTTATTCTCGGTGTTCTGGCCTCAATAGGTAACATTCCAATAGGCACACTACTGAATCTATATTTGTTTGTTCCACACCACCATTTGCATAGAGGAGATCGTTTGCATCAGTGATAGAGTTCAGTGCATTCAGAAGATTTTTATAGCACAGCAAGTTCCCAGACAACTTGGTGAAGTCAATCCTGATAATGTGTTCCAAAAGAAGTATGCTGTCTAAAGTAATATTTTTGTGGACGATTCTCTGCATTCCTGGTAAGACGCATTACTATGATTTTGGAGGACACAGACTATTAGTAACCTTGCAAATGTAGATATGCTTTATTTTCTTTTCTCTTTTCTTTTCAGAATGCAGGGGTCAGTACACTGTGACTCAGACTCCATCAGTATTATCTACTGTTCCAGGACAAACTGTCACTCTGAACTGTAAAGTCAGCAGTAATGTCTATAGCAACAACTGGCTGCACTGGTACCATCAGGTATCTGGAGAGTCTCCTAAACTCCTGATGACTTATGTTAGCAGTCGTCAGTCTGGCACTCCATCTCGATTCAGTGGCAGTGGATCTGGAACTAATTTCACTCTGACTATCAGTGGAGTCCAGGCTGAAGATACTGGAGATTATTACTGTCAGAGTTACCACAGTGGTGGAGTGTTAACACAGTGATACAGAGCCTTACAAAAACTTCCCTCAGCGAGAATACAAATGACTGCACTGCTGCAGTTGAAACTTTTAGCAGGTGTGATTAGGTTGTTTTGCTTCTTAAACATCTCTTATTTGCAAGAAAAATATGAAATTTTCCCTCAAGTTCAGTTAAATTTTTTTTTTCACACATACTCACTTAGTCACACTGTCATTAAGTACCATTACCGTGATTTTACATTAACATTTAGTGACTTTATATAAACATTTGTGTATTCTGTCTCGTTGACATTAATTTATTCAAAACAACAAACAAAAATCAAATACAAACAAAAGCTTGTCCATACTGTGTAACCATAACACAGTGTAAGCATGATATAGTTATGATACATTTTCAGCATAACTCATGCAGATACCAAACATGTACTGTAAAAATAGCTGAACACCTACTTGATTTATAACATCCTAACTTAAGATATAAGCTGATTAGGAAATAAAATAACATGATGTAAATACACTGAACAAACTGAATGGTTGCTAGGTAACGTCAAACTCACTTTACTGTAGGATTATTCCCAGATGCTACTACTTTCAGGGAGTCTTGTTACTACATGGATGTACATTCCCACAAAGCACCATATACGGCTGGGTACATCTATTCCAGCAATATCATGGTTCTACCAGCTAAACTCAGTATGAATAACGTGCAATGACGGCCCATTCTGTTAGCTCTTACTAGGTGGTATTTGCATAAAAAACTTTGCATTGGCAGCATGAACTCTGTGCTTCAGTGCTCAGGATGATATTTATAGATCCACAAACATCAACATAACACCTTCTCAGTGAGAAACATTGTGGTATTTTGTAGCGATGACTTCAATCACCTTAATCTTGACAGTGTTCCTCTGTTTTCAGGGTATGCATCACCTCTTCTTGACAATATTTTCCTAATAGCTGTTTTTGATGCTTCTTTCAGATGAGAAACTATTGTATGGAAATAAGTAAAGATCATAAGATGAACAGCCAATCTTGTATTGATTTCACAGGATCCAGAGGTCAGTACAGTGTAACTCAGACTCCAGTGGTGAAAGCTGTGTCTGTGGGGGACACGGCCATCCTGAGCTGTAAAGTCAGTAGTGCTGTGCAGTGGATTTTTCTTGAAGGACACTACCTACACTGGTACCATCAGGTGTCTGGAGAGCCTCCTAAACTCCTCATTTACTTAGCTAGCGGTCGTCAGTCTGGCACTCCGTCTCGATTCAGTGGCAGTGGATCTGGAACTGATTTCACTCTGACCATTAGTGGAGTCCAGGCTGAAGATGCAGGAGATTACTACTGTCAGAGTCTCCACATCCCTAGTAACTATGTGTTCACACAGTGATACAGAGCCGTACAAAAACCTCCCTCAGTGAGACACACATGACTGCACTTCTGCAGCTGAAACTTTCAGCAGGTCTGAGGGGCTTGTTTTCTGTCTTCAACCTCTCTTAGTATGTAGTATTTACAATAACAATGGCAGGAAGTTCACTTTTTTATTTAAACACAGTGCCATTAAGTACCATTTATGTAACTTTACATACACATTAAATGATTTTACATAAACATTTGAAATCAGTACTTGTTAAAATAAACATTCTGTGTCCTCTGAAGCATCACAGAAACCTCTCTGAGTTAGAGTAGACTTGACAGCTCTGCTGCTGTTCAAGCCAACTGCACATCCTGGCTTGATCAAATGCATATTGCCTTAAATTTGGTATATATGATTATGTAGCAAAAACATTATCCAGTGTATTCTGTCATATAGTGCCATTAATTTCATTTATAGCCAAAAATCAAAATCATCTCGTCCATACCGAGAATATTGCACAGAAATAACTCAATGTAGGCATGATTTTTTATGACATATTTTCAGTGTGATTAACATAGACACCAAACATATTGTAAAAATAGCTTTACACCTACTACATTTCTAAAATCTTAATCAGACAGAAGTTGATAGGAAATCAAATAACCTGATGTAAATATACCAAACAAACTACATGGTTGCTGGATCATGTCAAACTCACCTTACTGTACAGTACTGTTACATCAGGACACTACTACAGGGAGTCTTGATAATCGCAGTGGATGTGTATTCTCATAAAGCCCCATAAAAGTCTGGGAAATGAAGTAAATTCCAACAGCGTCATGGTTCTACCAACTCACTCATCATTAATAACATGGTCATGTGGGCCCATTCTCTTATCTGTTATTCATCAGTATTTGCATGAGAAAACTTTGCATTGACACTATGGAGCTCTATGTTTCAGTGCTCAGGATGATATTTATAGATCCTCAAACTTCAAGTCTGCAGCTCATCAGCCAGAGAAATTGTCTTATTTTGTAGCGATGACTTAAATCACCATAATCTTGACAATGCTTCTCTGTTTGCAGGGTATTCATCATATCCTCTCGAGAATATTTTTTCCAAGAACTGTTTTTGATGATTCTTTCAGATGAGAAAAATATTTTATGTAGCATGTCAATGTCATAAGATGAATAACCAATCTTGTACTGATTTCACAGGATCCAGAGGTCAGTACAGGATCCACAGGATCCAGAGGTCAGAGTCTCCACAGTGGTGATGTGCTCACACAGTGATACAGAGCCGTGCAAAAACCTCCCTCATTGAGAACACACATGACTGCACTGCTGCAGCTGTGAGTCTCTGCGAGAGTGAGCATGACACTTATTTTCAGATGAGTCCGAAATACACATATTTATAATGTGAATTTCCATCAACAGTAAACCTAGGTCATAGTTATGGCTCTTCCTCCAAAGTGGAATGATTACACAGTACAAGTTAAAGATGCAGGAGATTGGTAGGCTACTTTCAGGAGAGAGTTTACACAGTGACACACGACTGATTGCTGCGACTGCTCTGTTTGCCAAAGCTCGAGCTTCACCGGGCACCCCCATCTGCAGAGCTGCAGCTATGACATGCATGGTGGAGCATTGTTCACCCATGGCTTGATAGGGGTCCATGTGCCTGCAGAGGGCTGCGTTCCGCTGTCCGGGTTTAGTGGATGGCGGCCCTACCTACCGATTGTTTTGGCTGTGCGGTGGTCTCCATTCTCACATGCGTTGGCCAAGTGATGCTATCTCCATAACCACCTTGGCTAAAGACGATACGCGACGTCACTCCTCCGTCCTGACATCAAAGTAGCCACTGTCTCTGGAAGGTGTTGGATACAAACTGACTAACCACGTCTGAGTCTGTAGGCTGCATGGGTCATGATCCCATGGACCGATGCCCCTTTATTTTAATACTCTAACTTATGCAACTTCACTACATGCCTTACATTAATATTTCAATGTATGTGTATAAATAAAATAAACTCCTTGATCCTTGATTGAGTTTTTAAGTGTATAGCGCATAAGTCTAGGAGGACTTTTCACATATATACACAGGCCAGGGATGTTCAAAAAAATATCTGTAAAAGTTTCTGTCGCCGTCACTCTTTCACTCACCCCACTTCTACTGGTATGACATTTAAACCTTTTTTACCTGTTCCATACCAAGCAGCCCAATGTTGGAAAACCTTCAACCCTCTCCCCACTGCCCTTAATTTCACTAGTAATTCTAAGCCCACATTGGCTTTATCTTTATGTCAGCAGCCATGACTCACACATGGCTGCTGACACACATCTCCACTGTAGGTATACCCAGGACCATGGACAGCTACCAAGTTAAGCAAACCTACTCTCATTGCTCAGGCCTCGATAGGTACCATTCCAGTTGGCCAAATACAGAATCTATGTTTGTTTGTTAATTTGCATTAATGATAGAGTTGTGCATTTTTATAATGCAGCCAGCTCCCAAACAGCTTTGTAAAGTCATTCCTGATAATGGGTTCCAAAATTAGTATGTTGTCTAAAGTAACATTGTTATGGATAGTTGTCTGCATTCATAATAAGTTACAATGCTATGATTTTGGAAGACATTGACTACTAACCTTGTAATTTTAGATATGCTTTATTTTCTTGCTTTTTTCCCCTCCTTTTTCTCAGTGTGATGCAGAGCCATACAAAACACTCCCTAAGTGAGTACACACATGACTGCACTGCTTCAGGTGAGAATTTCATCAGTTGTGAGGGGGCTGTATACATTAATTTAGAATATTATACATGTCTTCTGTCTTCAACATCTTTTTTCTAAACCTTTAATAATGGCAGGATAAATATACTTATATAACATTTCCCCACAAGTTCATTTCAATATTTTTTGTACCTATTCTTCACAAGGAAAAAACACCACAGTGCCATTAAATACTATTTAGGGGGTTTTATTTTGATACAGGAACATTTGAAATCATTACTTCTTGAGATAATCATTCTCCATCTCCACTCTGGGATGAGATACAGTCGCTGGTAGCAGACAAGCCTGAATCACAGACAATTCAACTGAATTGAAAAAAAACATCCAGAAGAAACCTCACAACTCATTACTTACTTCCGCAGCACGTAAATTCCCTGATTATCCTTCCAGTATCAGTGACTTTCAGAAGACGACAGGAGATTTTAGTACTGCAGGAGAGACCTCACACTGGGGCTGGGGCAAACAGAGGCTGCACAGAAACCTTTATGACTCAGAGTGCAAATAACATCTCGTCTGCTGTGCATGTTGCAAGTACTCACTTGATAAAATGCATATTCCCTTTAAATATGGTATACATAAATCTGTCACTGAAACATCAGACAGAAAACCTGCTTATCTATATTGAGATGTCATTTGGCATTTCACAATCAAGACTGTACAAAGATAACACAATGTCAACATAAGTTCATTATGATACAATTTGTTCTATCATTAATGTAGACACCAAACATGTCTTATAAGAGCAGCTGAACACATACTTAAATCATAAAATCAAAACCTAACTTCTTAAGACATGCTTTGAAGAGAAAGAAAATAAAATGACACAGTTGTTTCAAAACAGAAACAACCTGAATAGTTGCTGGATGATGTCAAACTCACAATTCTGTAAGATTATTCCAGGGTGCTACTAAAGTCAGAAAGTTTTGAAACTGGTGGATGCGTATTCACACAAAGTACCATAAAACTCACTCAAGTGATAGACTTGATTTCACTCTACAGTTGTACCTTAGTTGCCACCAAATAGTTCCACAGCAGCAACAAAACATTGTTGTTGGAGCTGGAGTTTCTCACAAAACATTGTTGGAGTCTTAGCAGCTCACTCATCATTAATAATATGTTCAGTTGCTGTTAGTCAGGATTTGCATGAGAATGAAAACTTTGCATTGGCAGCATGAACTCTATGCTTCAGTGCTCAGGATGATATTTATAGGTCCACAAACTTGAACACCTCGTGGATGAGATAGATTCTAGTATTTTATAGAGATGGTTCCAATCACATTGATCTTGACCCTGCTCTCCTGTTTACAAGGTATGTTTTCACTCTTCTTGATCTTTACAGCAATGTTTGTCCTGAGAGCAGGTTTACTGATATTTCATTCAGGTAAATATTTTCAGGCATGTAAAGACTAATCAAATTTATATTGTCTTCACAGGATCCAGAGGTCAGTACTCAGTGATTCAGACCCCTGTGGTGAAAGCTCTATCTGTGGGGGACACGGCAATCCTGAGCTGTAAAGTCAGTAGTGCTGTGTACAAGTACAGTGATGGAGATCAAGGACTTTTTTGGTATCATCAGAAGCCTGGAGAAGCTCCTAAGCTCCTGATTAGGTATGTAAGCAAGCGTGACAGTGGAATTCCATCAAGATTTCAAGGGAGTGGATCGCAAATGGACTTCACTCTGACCATCACTGGAGTTCAGACTGAAGATGCAGGATATTACCACTGCAAAAGTCTCCATAAGCCCAACAGTGTGTGGGTGTTTACACGGTGATACAGACCCTTACAAAAACCTCCATCTGGTGACTACACATGATTGCACGGCTGCTACCACCAGATGTTAGAGAAGCAGGCCTATTAAGGTCATAGCAGTTTAGAAAATGTAAACTTAATAATATTCCATAAAACCAATTTTTAAAAACTTATTTTTAAAAAAAGTATTTCTCCCATCCATGCCTTCTCAAACAAAAAAAAATATTTCTATTTGAGGAATGTACAATCCTTTTTAAAAGCATATTACTAGCATGATATATTGACAACACTCATCTGCGTAAGAGTGAGGAACTAAATGAACAGAACTTTTTTTTAATTTATGCACTGATGTGTATAGACTGCTTTAAGGGTAAAGCAAAAACAATGCCTGAAATGTTCTATTTTGTTCACTACTAAAGTAAAGGCTACTTTAGCTGGATTCATATCACATAGGAAATGTTAAAAAGGAAGCCCTACGGGAACAGCCAATCAAACAACTTAAGTAAACATAACTAGTCTATCAAGTTATGGTAAACATAACTTCAAATACACTAGTTATACTTACTTAACTCTATTGAAGCAGTGAATTTCCACCCTTTCTCTAGTAAGATGTAATTAAAGGGGACTAGTTATGTTTATTTAACTCATTTGTAACAGCATTTTACACAAATGTTTCAAGTAAACTGGACTTTTTTATTGAGTTTTTTAATGAGTTAGTTGAGTTAGCTGAAGGAATGTTGTGTATCTACAGTACTTTACTATTTAGATACAATATAAGCTGTGCAAGTAAGCGTATTGTTCCACAAGACCATTCATTATTTGCAAGACCAAATGGATTTTTCATGCACTTCAATACAACTAGACTGGGAACCCTGATTTCAAATCTTTCAGTCATCATCCAGTCTCGCCTGTTTAGATCACAAACTCACATTCCCTTATCCTGCATGTGCTTCATAATAGACAGAATTGAACCCCCTACCTAGTTTCCCACAGTCCTATTACTTTTAATAAGTAGTACCAGAGCCGTAGAAAGAGGTAGTATCCATAATGGCAACGTCACGTCACGCACAGTATCTAGGGACTGATGTCTAGGGACACTTGCGTAAAGCGAGTGGATTAATTACGCTGGATCAAATGTAGCTGGACCTCCTTAAGCAGACTTATGGCTTTAAAATTTGGCATGTGTCAGCCAACAAGAATAAAACCACAAGATACCGTCTATGTAAGGCTTGTCTTTCTGTCAGAGAAATATAAACTACACATAAATGTGTAGATTCTGCACATTTTTCAGTTCAGTCAGAAAGCATTTCTCACATGTTAGGTGGCGAGAAAGCTCTCGGACAACCATCTTCTGCGGGTCTTTAAGAACAGGTTTCTTGTAGTAACAGACATGCATAGGAGAAGTGAAGAGCAAGTGAGTAGTAGGCCCTTGTGTGCAGTTGTGCTGTGCAGCTCTTGATACCATTGTCAAACAAGGATTTAATTTTTGTTTTTGTCTACCTGAAACAGATCCGAACATGTGAGGGAAGTACATCCTCTTCCCCCTTGGACACTGTTCTTAAGCCAGCGCCCGAGATGGTCCCTCCAGGATCCAGATGGATTTGTTTCATGGGAGCTGCTGGCACCAATGGAAACACTGTGACATCTGAGTGCCAAGCAAGAATTCCATACCAGCAGGACATTGTGCAGATTTTCCCTGGACCATCAACCCACAGCTCAAGACCTTGGCCAGTTATCATCCCCTTTCCTCCGCTGCACTCAACACAGCCTCAACCTGGCTCTCGCCTTTTTGTGTATCCACAAACACATGGAATCTTGAGACCAACTCATAATGTACCAACACAGCCAAAACCATGTGCTGCTACTGAGGTATGATGAGTATTTTTCAGAGAGGCTGTACATTAAGTTTGGTTGTCATCAGGTGGTTAAACTAACTAATTATTGAAATCAAGTTCTTACCATTCCAGAATGATTTGTTTGCTGTATGTATTTTGTATTGAAATTCCTATTTCATAATATCAGGGAACATGGTGTTTGTCAGTGGAGAGAGCTCATCACTGTGTATTTCCATGAATTAAATATTACTGGAAAAACTGAATAAAATTGAGAACTCAATCAAAGCCCTGCCCAGCATATATTCAATGCCTCTGAAACACACTTCCAATGAAAATGGATAATAACCACAGTTCCAGAATGTGTAAGTACGTTGTTGGAGACTGAATCTATTGTATTTTGTGTTCACCAGAATACAACAAAGACAGAGAGAGGGTGCTGCTCTCCCATCCCAGCTGCTATTTACTCGTTTCCCCATCCTACTCCAACTGCCTCTCCGTGTAGCCTGCAGTCACCCCAGGACTCTGCAGGAAAGTCCCAGCTTCACAAACATGATCCAAACATTGGCCCATGGACCCTGGAGAAGCAGCATGCAACAGTGGGCTGAGCAGTACCAGCCCGTTTAGCTTCAGGCCTCTCAAAAGTAAGTCCACCAAAGCAACAATATACAGCAAATAGAGAGGAGAGTGAAAGGGAGGACAGAGTGACAGATGACTGTCAACTCAGCACAGAAACTGATACAGAGAGTGCAGAGAGCGAGAGTGACACTGAGGATACTAGCAGTGATGAGGAAGATGCAGCCATGGACAAACTGCCCTCAAGAGGTACCAACAGCCCAGCTGTTACCAAACCATCAGAAATCACTGGGGACAAGGAATATGGGCAGCTGAGTCATTTCAGGAACATGGTTCTGACCACTGAAAAGAAACTACAGTTGGTAAAACAACACTAAAATGATGCACTGGCATCTTACCAAAAAGAGAAAGAGCAGCTGGAACTCAGGAGGAAAGAATACCAAAAATAAGAGAAACTCATGCTGGCTGACAAAGACAAAGACAGAGAAGGTTAAGGAGGAGCTGAAAGTGCAAGAGGATACATTAGAATATGGTCAGAGGAGGAATGAACAAAAGCTAAAACAAGAAAGAGCCAACTTGAAAGAATGCCTGATTGGGTATAAAAAGGAGCTGGACAAAGAGGAAAAGAATGGGAAAACATGGACAGAAGGTTCTTGAGAAAGAACATCAGAAAAAAGGCAAAGGAAAAACAAGTCAAGCAGAGAAAAGGAAGTGAAGAAAAAACTGCAGCAGAGGCTTGCTGAGAAGAGAGAAGAGAAAAAGGTGGAGATAACAAGAGCTCGTACAGAGGAGAAAATACAGGACAAAGAGAGAAAAACGATTGAAAAATGGCAAAAGGTTGATGAGAAGAGCTTAAAGAGATAGCGTGAATTAGAGGAAAGCATCCACGAAAATAACAGAAGATGTCCGAAAGATATTCCAGATATAATAGAATGTGCTACAACATCAAGCAGGCACCAAGACGTCTCCTGCAAGCCATGGTCACCTGTGAGTGAATCTCCCCAATAGATAAAGAGCCAGAATTGAAAATGACAACAGCCCAACATGTGATAAAGCGACGTAGGCAGCGAAGGGGAAAGGAAAGCGGGGAAGATTTTAGAAGAGAAGAGAGGAAGCTGATGGGCCGCAAAATACACAACGTGTGCTGTGTGCTGTGTGAGCAGAAGCACCAGCAACACCAATTAACAGTAAGCGAAGAAAACAGGACCTCAAGAGAGAGCCATGCCTGGTAGACATTCACATCCTAAAGGCATAATCAAAGAAACAAATAAATGAATAGGAGCAGGTGGTCAATGTTACTTGCTCTTATGTTTACTGGTGCAAAAAAGAAAGAAAGAAACACAATGGAGTTCCCAGGGGGAGGAGAGAATGCATCTTCACTGGAATGACTGCCATCAAACACTCAGGAACAGCTGTCATCAAAGCTCTATTAATGTGGATGAATGTGCATGAAGCTGTTGTATCTGGGGCCACATTATCACTTTTATTACAAAAGCACATGTTCACCTCGTCAGGAATATTAAGTACTGTATGACTGAACGCAACATATCATCAGAAAGACTTCTCAATTCAATTCAATTCAATTCAGTTTTATTTATACAGCGCCTTTTACAATAGTATTGTCTCATGGCGCTTCACAGAAGGAGCACCCAAGAGCAACAGGGGCAAGGAAAAACTCCCTTATGTTCAGTTAATCTAGGAAGAAACCTTGGGCAGATCCACGACTCAAGGGGCTAACCCAACTGCCAGGGGTCATGGAGAAAAATTACAATCAGTAGTAACCATGACAGACTATAAGTTGCCTATGGTTTAGCTAAGGTTCATAATAGTTCATAATAGAGTATTATCCCACTGTTACATTACATGGTAATCAGTCTATAGGTGGTTATCAGGAATTATGGCTGGACAATGTAGCAGCGGCCAGGCATAGTGACAAACTCAAAGGAGTGAGATGGGTCATGGGGGAACAGTAAGGGTCCATTTGACAGCGCCATTGTGAGGGGGGGTCAATCACGAAGCCTCAGGAAGGGGAGTCGGGCCCAGCATCGGCGTCCAGGAAGGTCCTCTGTGATGGGGAGTCGGTCCTGACATGGGCCTCCCGTAGTGTTGGTTGTAGTCCACTCAGGAGGGGAGAGTGAGAGGAGTCCGCCAGAATGAGGCAGGGATGACACTCAGCAAAGATAATTGTGGACAGAGGAAAATAGTGAATTAGGCCAGGCTCACACATCAGAAACCAAATGTGTAATTTGGGCATACATACATGTTTATAAAAATATATATATACATATAAATATTGAGAGAGAGCTGAAAGAGAGAGAGAGGGAGTTGTACGGCATGACACATGAAGGTTGTGTGGCGGCGCTAGGCTATAGCAGCATAACTAAGGTATGATGCATGGTAACCCAGCACCACTGCAGGGATGGTCAGTGGCTGCCATGCCTCGCAACTGGGGGCAACAGCAGAGGCAGTCCCTTCCAAAAGACCCATGAGAAGTGATGATTTGCCATGCACCATCCCCAACTATGGGAAACAGTAAAGAGGAAGGTTTTAAGTCTAGACTTAAAGGTATTGAGAGTGTCCGCTTGTCGAATGTGGGGGGGGAGATTATTCTACAGGAGGGGTGCACGGTAACAAAAGGCTCTTCCTCCTATCGTAGATTTTGATATTCTTGGGATTACAAGGAGACCAGCATTTTGGGATCTTAGGGTTCTAGGAGGGTGGTAAGGGACAAGTAAGTCTTTAATATATGTTGGTGCATCGCCCTTGAGGGCTTTGTAGGTTAGGAGGAGTATTTTAAAATCAATTCGACTTTTAATAGGGAGCCAATGTAGGGAAGCAAGGATAGGAGAGATATGTTCATATTTTTTAGTCCTGGTGAGAGTTCGGGCCGCAGCATTTTGTATTAGTTGTAGGTTTTTGATGCAAGTATTGCTACACCCAGAGAACAGAGCATTGCAATAATCGAGCCTGGAAGTAATAAATGCGTGTATTATTTTTTCAGCATCCTCAAAGGATAAGAACTTTCTAACCTTAGCAATATTTCGTAGGTGAAAAAAAGATGTTTTTGAAATGTGTTTTACATGACTATTTAGAGAGAGGTCCTGGTCAATAATTACCCCAAGGTCTTTAACTTTTGCATTACATGACAGTGACAGGCCACTGAGTAAGTTTTGGTGATGGGGTAGAGTGTTGGTCAGCTGTTTAGGGCCAATCATCATAACTTCAGTTTTATCAGAATTTAAACAAAGGAAATTATTAGTCATCCAGGTTTTGATATCTAGGAGACATGCATCAAGTTTAGTCATTGGCATATAGTCATTAGGCTTCATAGAAAGGTAAAGCTGGGTATCATCAGCATAGGAGTGGAAAGTGATACCATGTTTCCTTATAACAGATCCTAACGGTAACATGTACAGGGAGAACAGCAGGAGACCTAGCACTGAGCCTTGGGGTACACCAAACTTTACTTTGGTATGGGTTGATGACTCATTATGAGCGTGTACAAACTGGTAGCGACCAGAGAGGTATGATTTGAACCAGGCTAATGCAGTGTCTTTGATGCCTATCATGTGTTCAAGTCTGTGTAGTAGGATACCATGGTCAATAGTGTCAAATGCAGCACTAAGATCCAATAGGATTAATATTGATATATATCCATTATCAGATGCGATAAGGAGGTCATTGAAGACTTTAACTAGAGCTGATTCTGTGCTATGATTAGTTCTAAAGCCTGACTGGAAGGTTTCCTGGATATTATTGTCATTTAAGAAGCTACAGATTTGCTTAGACACTATTTTCTCAAGTATTTTTGAAACAAATGGGAGGTTAGATATGGGTCTGTAATTAGCAAGGACATCAGGATCAAGGTTTGGTTTTTTAATTGATGGTTTAATAACAGATGTCTTGAAGGATTTTGGGACATGCCCAGCTATGAGTGAGTCATTTATAATTTTTGAGAATCGTCTCAGCCAATAGAGGGAGAGCTGCCTTAAGAAGATCAGTTGGGATAGGGTCCAATAAGCATGTTGAGGCTTTAGCTAAAGAGATCAAAGACTTAATTTCTGATATATTGGTGGGTGTGAATGAATCAAAGTATGTTACAGGTTGACTAGAGCTAGCTGTAACCATTACATGTGGTCCAACTGGATTTGAGGTTACAAGGGAATTGTGTATTTTAAGTCTAATAGATTCAATTTTGTCATTAAAATAGTCCATGAAGTCCTTGTTGCTTAGAGTTATTGGAATGGAATGGGACACCTCGTTCCTGCTTTTTGTTAAACGGGATATAGTGTCAAAAAGGAATTTTGGATTATCTTTATTATTGTGTATAAGTGAGGAATAGTATGCTGATTTGGCAATGTTAAGTGCTGTCTTGTACTCTTTTAAGCTATCTTTCCAAGCAAGGCGGAACACTTCAAGTTTAGTGGCATACCATTTCCTTTCAAGTCTACGAGCAGCTTGTTTCAGTAAGCGAGTCTGTGTGGTATACCATGGGGCAATTTTTTCTTGTTTCCTAGTTTTCTTTTTGAGTGGTGCAATTGTGTTGAATGTGGAGTATAGTACATTTACAACACTGTCAGTTAATTGATCAACTTGGGTTGGGCTTGGCATAGAGCCTTCTAATACAGGGCTATATTGGCTCAGCAGAGGCTCGAGGAGAGACGGGATTTTTGCTATGAAGTCATCTGTAGTTTTGGGAGTTATGTTTCTAGTGTAGTAGTAGACTGAGTTAGGTGCTACATAGTCTAATGTGATTTTTAAAGTTAATAAGTAGTGGTCAGTTAGTGTAGAGTGTTGAGGTAGGGTTGTAAGTTGTTCTATTTGTACTCCATGTGTCAGAACAAGATCAAGGGTGTGGTTACCTTGATGTGTAGGTGTGTTTAAATTTTGGGAGAAGCCAATGTGATCAAGCAGAGATTGGAAACTAATTGCCAGGCTATCATTTGCAACATCAATGTGGATATTAAAATCACCTAATATGATTATCTTTTCTGTTTTAATGACTAGAGCGGACAGGAAGTCAGAGAATTCTGATAAGAATTCAGTGTAGGGGCCTGGAGGTCTATATAATGTTACAATTGTTAAGGGTTTAGCACCATTCCCATCAGGATGAATCAAGTTAAGGACAAGAACTTCAAAAGATTTAAAAATATAATCAAGCTTAGGGGCCATAATGAGATTTGAATTGTGAATTGTGGCTACTCCACCACCACGGTACTTCTGCCTAAAGTCCGACAAACTACCATCACACAAAGTAGACTTTGAAACATACTTTGCTTTTTTTTAAACTCACATCTCAGACTAAATGTGTCCCGACCACACAAGAGTATCATACAACATGGCAGTCAGGAGCAATGCAGATCAACTAGTGGAGGCTGATCTCTCAGTCCCAGCAGGAAGTCTCATAACTAAAGTATAAAAATTGTAATGTTAAGTGGTAATTTCATATATGAACAACAACACATAAATTGTGCTTCATTCACTCAAAAACTAGCATTTGTTTTGTATTTTGACCTGTTGTTCCTGCCTATATCAGTGGTTAGTTGTGTAAGCAGACCATCACTGTCTGGTAAGGAGTACAGGCAACATTATTGGTTGAGAGAAAGTAATTAGACTAACTTTTCCTGTTTCAGCTTCTCTCAAATGTTACCCTAGGAATCTGCTGTAACAGCAGCGGCCCAAGAAGGATGGGTTCCCCCAGAGGTCTGGGACCTCCCAAAGTTTCTTCCAGCTTCCAGATGGGAGTTTTTCCTTACAATTGTCGCCTAAGGCTTGCTTTTGTGGGCATGAGGACAGTGCAGAATTTGATTTTATTGAACACACAGTATGATAAAGAATAACATTCAAATGCTTTGCACATCCTCACAGTTATTTTCTTTCTTCTTCTTTTTTTTCTGCAAATATTTGTCAGTGAGGTGTTAATTGCTGGCCAGTATTAAACAAACGCCATACTGAATCCAGCAGTGGAAGTTGTGTGGGGGAGCCATTCTAAACAGTATTGTCAAATATATATGTTAAATAAAATAATTAATCAGCAAGACAATTAATCCACATGGACTCAGTAGTCAGCAGTCCTGTTTAAATTATACATGTTGGCAGGCTTTTTGTCGGTGACAATCTCAGTTCTGTCTTCTGTTTCACCTGCTTCAGTGGAGAGTGCTGATTCTAAGTTTCTCTGTCTTAAATACACACATTTATAGTGTTGGATAGTAAACCGAGGTCACAGTTATGACATATATATTTTTGTCTGTTTCCTCCTAGGTGTAATGATTTATGATTAAAAGTGCATGACGTCAGAGTGGCCACATTAGTGGAGTGCTTATACTCCATGGTGGTACGCATGACTGCACTTGTGTGAGAGGGGATGTGTAGAAGTTGTTCCCTCTTTAAGTGTGTATTGGGTGAGCTTAGTGGAGTATTCACATAAATACATGAATAAAGTCTGTAAATGCTTGTCATCACTCATCCCACTTCCACTGCTCCCTGTCCCACAATAAGCACTGTGTTGCTTCAACCTTCTCCCCATTGTCCTTCATTTCTCTAGTAAGTCTAAGCCCACGTTGGCTCTTTCTTTATGTCAGCTGCCATGACTCAGACATGATCTTTGCCCAGGACCATGGGCAGCTACCAAGCCCAACAAGATTATTGTCACTCAGAGCTCAGTCCTCGACGACTACTGAATCTATGATGCTTCATTCCACACCACCATTTGCATAGAGGAGAGAATTTGCATCAGTGACAGAGTTCAGTGCATTCTGGGGAGTTTTATAGTACAGCAAATTCCCAGACAGCTTGGTGAAGTCATTCCTGATAATGTGTTCCAAAAGAAGTATGCTGTCTAAAGTAATATTTTTGTGGACGATTGTCTGCATTCCTGGTAAGATGCATTACTATGATTTTGGAGGACACAGGCTACTAGTAACCTTGCAAATGTAGATATGCTTTATTTTCTTTTTTCTTTTCTTTTCAGAATGCAGGGGTCAGTACACTGTGACTCAGACTCCATCAGTATTACCTGCTGTTCCTGGACAAACTGTCACTCTGAACTGTAAAGTCAGCAGTAATGTCAATAACAACAACGTCCTGCACTGGTACCATCAGGTATCTGGAGAGTCTCCTAAACTCATCATTTATGGAGCTAGCAATCGTCAGTCTGGCACTCCATCTCGATTCAGTGGCAGTGGATCTGGAACTGATTTCACTCTGACTATCAGTGGAATCCAGGCTGAAGATGCAGGAGATTATTACTGTCAGAGTGCCCACTACGCCAGTAAATGGGTGTTCACACAGTGATACAGAGCCGTACAAAAACCTCCCACTGTGAGAACACACATGACTGCACTTCTGCAGCTGAAACTTTCAGCAGGTGTGAGGGACATGTTTTCTGTCTTCAACATCTCTTAGTATGTAGTATTTACAATAACAATGGCAGGAAGTTCACTTTTTTATTTAAACACAGTGCCATTAAGTACCATTTATGTAACTTTACATACACATTAAATGATTTTACATAAACATTTGAAATCTGTACTTGTTAAAATAAATATTCTGTGTCCTCTGAAGCATCACAGAAACCTCTCTGAGTCAGAGTAGACTTGACAGCTCTGCTGCTGTTTGAGCCAACTGCACATCCTGGCTTGATCAAATGCATATTCCCTTACATTTGGTCTATGTGATTATGTAGTAAAAACATTATCCAGTGTATTCTGTCATATAGTGCCATTAATTTTATTTATAACCAAAAAATCTAAAACATCTCGTCCATACCGAGATTATTGCACAGAAATAACTCAAGGTAGACATGATTTTTTAATGACATATTTTCAGTGTGATTAACACAGACACCAAACATATTGTAAAAATAGCTTAACAGCTACTTAATTAGTAAAATCTTAATCAGACAGAAGTTGATAGGAAATAAAATAACCTGATGTAAATATATCAAACAAACTACATGGTTGCTGGATCATGTCAAACTCACCTTACTGTACAGTACTGTTACATCAGGACACTACTACAGGGAGTCTTGATAATAGCAGTGGATGTGTATTCTCATAAAGCCCCATAAAAGTCTGGGAAATGAAGTAAATTCCAGCAGCGTCATGGTTCTACCAACTCACTCATCATTAATAACATGGTCATGTGGGCCCATTCTCTTATCTGTTATTCATCAGCATTTGCATGAGAAAACTTTGCATTGACACTATGGAGCTCTATGTTTCAGTGCTCAGGATGATATTTATAGATCCTCAAACTTCAAGTCTGCAGCTCATCAGCCAGAGAAATTGTCTTATTTTGGAGAAATGACTTCAATCACCGTAATCTTGACAATGCTCCTCTGTTTGCAAGGTTTTCATCATAAGAATCCTAAGAACTGTTTTTGATGATTCTTTCAGATGAGAAAAATATTTTATCTAGCAAGTCAATGTCATAAGATGAATAACCAATCTTGTACTGATTTCACAGGATCCAGAGGTCAGTACACTGTGACTCAGACTCCAGTGGTGAAAGCTGTGTCTGTGGGGGACACGGCCATCCTGAGCTGTAAAGTCAGTAGTGCTGTGTACTGGCATAGTTCTGATGGACACTACCTACACTGGTAACTTCAGGTATCTGGAGAGCCTCCTAAACTCCTCATTTACTTAGCTAGCAGTCGACAGTCTGGCACACCATCTCGATTCAGTGGCAGTGGATCTGGAACTGATTTTACTCTGACTATCAGTGGAGTCCAGGCTGAAGATGCAGGAGATTATTACTGTCAGAGTTACCACAGTGGTGGAGTGTTCACACAGTGATACAGAGCCTTACAAAAACCTCCCTCAGTGAGAACACACATGACTGCACTGCTGCTGCTGTGAGTCTCTGCAGATGCTGTGGAGCTCATCATAGTGCAGCGAGGGAGCATGACACTTATCTTTTGCAATGTCCTAAATACACACATTTATAGTGTTGGATGTCCATCAACAGTAGATTGATTACGCTGTACACGTTGAAGATTCAGAAAATTATAGCCTACTGTAAGGAGAGAGTTCACACAGTAACACACATGACTGATTTGCCAATGACTGGGTGCAATGGTGATGGTGCCACACAATGGCAGTCTGACACTGCAGCTCCCACTCTTATTTCCACCCATTTTCACATTTCTTTCCACCTTTTGTTGTGCTGGATTACTTTTTGTTTGGTTATTAGTCATTCTCAACAATTTCGAAACTGTTGCCATTTTCGCTGAGCTTTTCTATTCAAATAATGCACTGCAACTGTTCTGTTTGCATTTATGCATTTAGCAGACGCTTTTATCCAAAGCAACTTACATTTGTCAATTATCAATTACATCACGGCCAGTCTCCCTAAGTGCCTTGCTCAAGGGCAGCAAGGATTCAAACCCACAATTTTCCAGTCTACTTGCATGCCGGCCAGGTTCCTCAACCACTGCACCACCACTGCAATATTTGCTTGTGAGATGAAGCTCTAGCTTCATCTGCGGAGCTGCTTCATCTTCTTTTGCTGTGTGTGGCAGAGGCAGAGTGGAGGGAAACTGGAGCCAAGGCTGTAAAAATGACCGTGAGACGTGGAAGAGCGGCGTAGAGGATCGTTCACCCATGGCTCAGGTGGGTCCATGTGCCTGCAGAGGGCTAATTTCCTCTGGCCAGGTTCAGTGGAAGGCGGCCCTGCCAACCGATCGTTTTGGCTGTGTGGTGGTTTCTGTTCTCACATGGGTGGGCCAAGTGATGCCATCTTCATAACCACCTTGGCTGAAGACAAGCCTATCCCATACGCATATCCTCTGTCCTGACTTCAAAGCAGCCACGGTCTTTTGAAGGTGCTGGATACAAACTGACTCACCACATTTGTAGGCTACATGGATCCTCATCCCATATGGACTAATTTATTTGCTTTTGGTTTTGCTGTATCTTTCTTTATCTCTTTTATTGAACTAATACTCTAATTCATGCAATTTCACCACATGCCTTACATTAGTATTTCAATGTATGTGACAAATAAACTCCTTGATCCTCGATTGAGTTTTTAAGTGTATAGTGCATAAGTGTAGGGGACCTCTCACATAAATACATGAATAAATAAAAGACAGGCCAGGGCAGTTAAAAAAAATCTGTAAAAGCTTCTATCACTGTCACTCTGTCACTCACCCCACTTCTAATGGTACGACATTTAAACCCTTTTTAGCTGTTCCATACCAAGCAGCCCAGTTTGGCAAAGCCTCCAACCCTCTCCCCACTGCCCCTAATTTCACAAGTAATTATAAGCCCACATTGGCTTTATCTTTATGTCAGCAGCCATGACTCACACATGGCTGCCCAGGACCATGGACAGCTACCAAGTTAAGCAAACTTACTCTCATTGCTCAGGCCTCAATAGGTACCATTCCAGTTGGCCAAATACAGAATCTATGTTTGTTTGTTAATTTGCATTAATGATAGAGTTAAGTCCATTCAGAGGATGTTTATAATGCAGCAAGTTCCCAAACAGCTTAGTAAAGTCATTCTGGATAATGGGTTCCAAAATTAGTATGTTGTCTACAGTAACATTGTTATGGATAGTTGTCTGCATTCATAGTAAGATGCATTGCTATGATTTTGGAGGACATTGACTACTAAACTTGTTTTAGATATGCTTTATTTTCTTGCTTTTTTCCCCTCCTTTTTCTCAGTGTGATGCAGAGCCATGCAAAACACTCCCTCAATGAGCACACACATGACTGCACTACTGCAGCTGAGAATTTCAGCAGGAATGAGGGGGCTGTATAGGATAATTTAGAATATTATACAAGTCTTCTGTCTTCAACATCTTTTTGCTCAACCTTTAATAATGGCAGGATAAATGTACTTATATAACATTTTCCCCACAAGTTCATATCAATATATTTTGTACCTATTCTTCACAAGGAAAAAACACCACAGTGCCCTTAAATAGTATTTAGGGGATTTTATTTTGATACAGGAACATTTGAAATCATTACTTCTTGAAGTAATCATTCTCTCTGGGATGAGATACAGTCGCTGGTAGCAGACAAGCGTGAATCACAGACAATTCCACTGAATTTAAAAAATACCCAGAAGAAACCTCACAACTTATTACTTACTTCGGCAGTACGTCTTAATCGGCACGTAGATTCCCTGATTATCCTTCCATTATCAGTGACTTTCAGACGACAGGAGATTTTAGTACTGCAGGAGAGACCTCACACTGGGCTGGGGCAAACAGAGGCTGCACAGAAACCTCTATGCCTCAGAATACAAATAACATCTCTTCTGCTGTGCATGTTGCAAGTACTCACTTGATAAAATGCATATTCCTTTAAATATGATATACAAAAATCTGTCATTGAAACATCAGACAGAAAACCTGCTTATCTATATTGAGATGTCATTTGGCATTTCACAATCAAGACTGTACAACGATAACACAATGTCAGCACAAGGTCATTGTGATACAATATCTTCTATCATTAATGTAGACACCAAACACGTCTTGTAAGAGCAGCTGAACACATAATTAAATCATAAAATGAAAACCTAACTTATTAAGACATGCTTTGAAGAGAAAGAAAATAAAATGACATAGTTGTTTAAAAACAGAAACAACCTGAATATATATGTATATGAACAGGAAAACATAAATTGTGCTTCATTCACTCAAAAACTAGCTTTTGTTTTGTATTTTAACTTGTTGTTCCAGCCTATATCCGTGGTTAGATGTGTAAGCAGACCATCACTGTTGTCAGTAGGTATTGGAAGATCGTCCATGCTGTCTGGTAAGGAGTGCAGGCAACATTATTGGTAGAGAGAAAGTAATTAGACTGACTTTTCTTGTCTCAGCTTCTCTCAAATGTTACTCCAGGAATCTGAAGGAAACCAAGAAGGATGGGTTCCCCCAGAGGTCTGGGTCCTCCCAAGGTTTCTTCCAGCTTCCGTCTCCTAAGGCTTGCTTTTGTGGGCATGAGGACAGTGCAAAATTTGATTTTATTGAACATACAGTATGATAAAGAAAAACATTCAAATGCTTTGCACATCTTCACAGTTATTTTCTTTCTTCTTTTTTTTCTGTAAATATTTGTCAGTGAGGTGGCTGGCCAGTATTAAACAAAAGCCATACTGAATCCAGCAGTGGAAGTTGTGTGGGGGAGCCATTCTAAACAGTAAAGTCAAATATATATGTTAAATAAAATAATTAATAAATCATCAGCAAGACAATTAATCCACATGGACTCAGTAGTCAGCAGTCCTGCCTAAATTATACATGTTGGCAGGCTTTTTGTCGGTGACAATCTCAGTTCTGTCTTCTGTTTCTAATATGTATTTGAGATACATTGGCAATGTGACCTACCTGCTTCAGTGGACAGTGCTGATTCTAACTTTTTCTGTCCTAAATACACACATTTATAGTGTCGGATAGTAAACCTAGGTCACAGTTATGACATATATATTTTTGTCTGTTTTGTCCTAGGTGTAATGATTTATGGTTAAAAATGCATGATGTCAGAGTGTCCACATTAGTGGAGTGCTTATACTCCATGGTGGTACGCATGACTGTGAAAGGGGATGTGCAGAAGTTGTTCCCTCTTTAAGTGTGTAGTGGGTGAGCTTAGAGGAGTATTCACATAAATACATGAATAAAGTCTGTAAACGCTTGTCATCGCTCATCCCACTTCCACTGCTCCCTGTCCCACAATAAGCACTGTGTTGCTTCAACCTTGTCCCCATTGTCCTTCATTTCTCTAGTAAGTCTAAGCCCACATTGGCTCTTTCTTTATATCAGCAGTCATGACTCAAACATGATCTTTGTCCAGGACCATGGGCAGCTACCAAGCCCAACAAGATTATTGTCACTCAGAGCTCAGTCCTCAATACGTGACATTTTGAAGGGCCGACGACTGAAGCTATGATGCTTCATTCCACACCACCATTTGCATAGAGGAGATCATTTGCATCAGTGATAAAGTTTTATAGTACAACAAGTTCCCAGACAACTTGGTGAAGTCATTCCTGATAATGTGTTCCAAAAGAAGTATGCTGTCTAAAGTAATATTTTTGTGGACGATTGTCTGCATTCATGGTAAGATGCATTACGATGATTTTGGAGGACACAGGCTACAAGTAACCTTGCAAATGTAGATATGCTTTATTTTCTTTTTTCTTTTCTTTTCAGAATGCAGGGGTCAGTACACTGTGACTCAGACCCCATCAGTATTATCTACTGTTCCTGGACAAACTGTTACTCTGAACTGTAAAGTCAGCAGTAATGTCTATAGCAACAGCTGGCTGCACTGGTACCATCAGGTATCTGGAGAGTCTCCTAAACTCCTGATGACTTATGTTAGCAGTCGTCAGTCTGGCACTCCATCTCGATTCAGTGGCAGTGGATCAGGAACTGATTTCACTCTGACTATCAGTGGAGTCCAGGCTGAAGATGCAGGAGATTATTACTGTCAGAGTGTCCACATCCCTAGTAACTATGTGTTCACACAGTGATACAGAGCCGTACAAAAACCTCCCTCAGTGAGAACACACATGACTGCACTTCTGCAGCTGAAACTGCTTGTTACGGCTTGTTTTCTGTCTTCAACATCTCTTAGTATGTAGTATGTACAATAACAATGGCAGGAAGTTCACTTTTTTATTTAAACACAGTGCCATTAAGTACCATTTATGTAACTTTACATAGACATTAAATGATTTTACATAAACATTTGAAATCAGTACTTGTTAAAATAAACATTTTGTGTCCTCTGAAGCATTACAGAAACCTCTCTGAGTTATAGTAGACTTGACAGCTCTGCTGCTGTTTGAGCCAACTGCACATCCTGGCTTGATCAAATGCATATTCCCTTAAATTTGGTCTATGTGATGATGTAGTAAAAACATTATCCAGTGTATTCTGTCATATAGTGCCATTAATTTTATTTATAACCAAAAATCAAAAACATCTCGTCCATACCGAGATTATTGCACAGAAATAACTCAATGTAGGCATGATTTTTATATGACATATCTTCAGTGTGATTAACACAGACACCAAACATATTGTAAAAGCTTAACAGCTACTTGATTAGTAAAATCTTAATCAGACAGAAGTTGATAGGAAATAAAATAACCTGATGTAAATATACCAAACAAACTACATGGCGTCTGGATCATGTCAAACTCACCTTACAGTATAGTACTGTTACGTCAGGACACTACTACAGGGAGTCTTGATAATAGCAGTGGACGTGTATTCTCATAAAGCCCCATAAAAGTCTGGGAAATGAAGTAAATTCCAACAGCGTCATGGTTCTACCAACTCACTCATCATTAATAACATGGTCATGTGGGCCCATTCTCTTATCTGTTATTCATCAGTATTTGCATGAGAAAACTTTGCATTGGCACTATGGAGCTCTATGTTTCAGTGCTCAGGATGATATTTATAGATCCTCAAACTTCAAGTCTGCAGCTCATCAGCCAGAGAAATTGTCTTATTTTGTAGCGATGACTTCAATCACCGTAATCTTGACAATGCTCCTCTGTTTGCAGGGTATTCATCATATCCTCTTGAGAATATTTTCCTAAGAACTGATTTTGATGATTCTTTCAGATGAGAAAAATTTTTTATCTTGCAAGTCAATGTCATAAGATGAATAACCAATCTTGTATTGATTTCACAGGATCCAGAGGTCAGTACACTGTGACTCAGACTCCAGTGGTGAAAGCTGTGTCTGTGGGGGACACGGCCATCCTGAGCTGTAAAGTCAGTAGTGCTGTGCACTGGCATAGTTCTTATGGAGACTTTCTACAGTGGTACCTTCAGGTATCTGGAGAGCCTCCTAAACTCCTCATTTATTTCGCTAGCCGTCGTCATTCTGGCACTCCATCTCGATTCAGTGGCAGTGGATCTGGAACTGATTTCACTCTGACTATCAGTGGAGTCCAGGCTGAAGATGCAGGAGATTATTACTGTCAGAGTTACCACAGTGGTGGAGTGTTCACACAGTGATACAGAGCCGTACAAAAACCTCCCTCTCTGAGATAACACATGACTGCACTGCTGCAGCTGTGAGTCTCTGCAGATGTTTTGGAGTTCATCATAGTGCAGCGAGGGAGCATGACACTTATCTTTTGCAAAGTCCTAAATACACACTTTTATAGTGTTGGATGTCCATCAACAGTGGATTGATTACGCTGTACACGTTGATGATACAGAAAATTAGCAGCCTACTCTAAGGAGAGAGTTCACACAGTGACACTCATGACTGATTTGCCAATGACTGGGTGCAATGGTAATGGTGCCACACAATGGCAGCCTGATACTGCAGCTCCCACTCTTGTTTCCACCCATTTTTCACATTTCTTTCCACCTTTTGTTGTGCAGGATCATGCCTTTGAATCAGCTGTTACTTTTTGTTTGGTTATTAGTCATTCTCAACAGTTTGGAAACTGTTGCCATTTTCGCTGAGCTTTCCTATTCAAATAATGCACTGCAACTGTTCACATTTAGCAGACTCTTTTATCCAAAGCAACTTACATTTCTCAACTATCAATTAAATCAGGGCCAGTCTCCCAAAGTGCCTTGCTCAAGGGCAGCCAGGATTCGAACCCGAAAGTTTCCAGTTTATTTGCATGCCAGCCAGGTTCCTTAACCACTGCGCCACCACTGCACTATTTGCCTGTGTGATGAAGCTCTAGCTTCATCTGCGGAGCTGCTGCATCTTCTTTTGCTGTGTGTGGCAGAGGCAGAGAGGAGGGAAACTGGATCCGAGGCTGTGAAGATGACTCTGAGATGTAGAAGAGCGGCGTAGAGGATCGTTCACCCATGGCTCGGGTGGGTCCATGTGCCTGCAGAGGGCTAATTTCCGCTGGCCAGGTTCAGTGGAAGGTGGCCCTGCCAACCGATCGTTTTGGCTGTGTGGTGGTTTCTATTCCCACATGGGTGGGCTTCATAACCACCTTGGCTGAAGACAAGCCTATCCTATATGCATGTCCTCTGTCCTGACTTCAAAGTAGCCACGGTCTCTAGAAGGTTCTGGATACAAACTGACTCAGCACGACTAGGTCTATAGGCTACATGCATCCTGATCCCATATGGACTAATTTATTTGCTCATGGTTTTGCTGTATATTTCTGTTTTGCTGTATCTTGCTTATTTCTTTTATTGAACTAATAATCTAATTTATGCAATTTCACCACATGCCTCACATTAGTATTTCAATGTATGTGACAAATAAACTCCTTGATCCTTGCTTGAGTTTTTAAGTGTATAGTGCATAAGTCTAGGGGACCTGTCACATAAATACATAAATACATAAAAGACAGGCCAGGGCAGTTCAAAAAAATATCTATAAGAGTTTCTGTCACCGTCACTCTGTCACTCACCCCACTTTTAATGGTGCGACATTTAAACCCTTTTTACCTGTCCCATACCAAGCAGCCCAGTGTTGGAAAACCTCCAACCTTCTGCCCACTGCCCCTAATTTCACTAGTAATTCTAAGCCCACATTGGCTTTATCTTTATGTCAGCAGCCGTGACTCACACATAGCTGCTGACACACATCTCCACTGTAGGTATACCCAGGACCATGGACAGCTACCAAGTTAAGCAAACTTATTCTCATTGCTCAGGCCTCAATAGGTACCATTCCAGTTGGCCAAATACAGAATCTATCTTTGTTTGTTAACTTGCATCAGTGATAGAGTTCAGTGCATTCAGAGGATGTTTATAATGCAGCCAGTTCCCAAACAGCTTAGTAAAGTCATTCCTGATAATGGGTTCCAAAATTAGTATGTTGTCTAAAGTAACATTGTTATGGATAGTTGTCTGCATTCATAGTAAGATGCATTGCTATGATTTTGGAGGACATCGACTACTAACCTTGTAATTTTAGATATGCTTTATTTTCTTGCTTTTTTCCCCTCCTTTTTCTCAGTGTGATGCAGAGCCATACAAAACACTCCCTCAATGAGTACACACATGACTGCACTGCTGCAGCTGAGAATTTCAGCAGGTGTGAGGGGGCTGTATACAATAATTTAGAGTATTATACAAGTCTTCTGTCTTCAACATCTTTTTGCCGCACCTTTAATAATGGCAGGACAAATATACGCATATAACATTTTCCCCACAAGTTAATTTCAATAATTTTTGTACCTATTCTTCAGAAGGAAAAAACACCAATACTATTTGGGGGATTTTATTTTGATACAGGAACATTTGAAATCATTACTTCTTGAAGTAATCATTCTCCATCTCTACTCTGGGATGAGATACAGTCGCTGGTAGCAGACAAGTGTGAATCACAGACAATTCCACTGAATTGAAAAAATACCCAGAAGAAACCTCACAACTTATTACTTACTTCGGCAGTACATCTTAATCGGCACGTATATTCCCTGATTATCCTTCCATTATCAGTGACTTTCAGACGACAGCAGATTTTAGTACTGCAGGAGAGACCTCACACTGGGGCTGGGGCAAACAGAGGCTGCACAGAAACCTCCATGACTCAGAGTACAAATAACATCTCTTCTGCTGTGCATGTTGCAAGTACTCACTTGATAAAATCATTATTCCCTTTAAATATGGTATACATAAATCTGTCATTGAAACATCAGACAGAAAACCTCCTTATCTATATTGAGATGTCATTTGCATTTCACAATCAAGACTGTACAAAGATAACACAATGTCAACATAAGTTCATTATGATACAATATGTTCTATCATTAATGTAGACACCAAACATGTCTTATAAGAGCAGCTGAACACATACTTAAATCATAAAATCAAAACCTAACTTATTAAGACATGTTTTGAAGAGACAGAAAATAAAATGACATAGTTGTTTAAAAACAGAAACAACCTGAATAGTTGCTGGATGATGTCAAACTCATAATTCTGTAGGATTATTCCAAAGTGCTACTAAAGTCAGGAAGTCTTGACACTGGTGGATGCGTATTCACACAAAGTACCATAAAACTCACTCAAGTGATAGACTTGATTTCACTCTACAGTTGTACCTTAGTTGCCACCAAATAGTTCCACAGCAGCAACAAAACATTGCTGTTGGAGTTGGAGTTTCTCACAAAACATTGTTGGAGTCTTAGCTGCTCACTCATCATTAATAATATGTTCAGTTGCTGTTAGTCAGGATTTGCATGAGAATGAAAACTTTGCATTGGCAGCATGGACTCTATGCTTCAGTGCTCAGGATGATATTTATAGGTCCACAAACTTGAACACCTCATGGATGAGGTAGATTCTGGTATTTTATAGAGATGATTCCAATCACATTGATCTTGACCCTGCTCTCCTGTTTACAAGGTATGTTTTAACTCTTCTTGAGCTTTACAGCAATGTTGTCCTGAGAGCTGGTTTACTGATAATTCATTCAGATAAATATGTTCAGGCATGTAAAGACTAATCAAATTTAAATTGTATTCACAGGATCCAGAGGTCAGTACTCAGTGACTCAGACCCCTGTGGTGAAAGCTCTATCTGTGGGGGACACGGCAATCCTGAGCTGTAAAGTCAGTAGTGCTGTGCACAGGTACAGTGATGGAGATCAAGGACTTTTTTGGTATCATCAGAAGCCTGGAGAAGCTCCTAAGCTCCTGATTAGGTATGTAAGCAAGCGTGACAGTGGAATTCCATCAAGATTTCAAGGGAGTGGATCGCAAACGGACTTCACTCTGACCATCACTGGAGTTCAGACTGAAGATGCAGGATATTACCACTGCAAAAGTCTCCATAACCCCAACAGTGTGTGGGTGTTTACACAGTGATACAGACCCTTACAAAATCCTCCATCTGGTGACTACACATGACTGCACGGCTGCTACCACCAGATGTTAGAGAAGCAGGCCTATTAAGGTCATAGCAGTTTAGAAAATGTAAACTTAATAAGATTCCATAAAACCAATTTTTAAAAAAAGTATTTTTCCCGTCCATGCCTTCTCAAACAAAAAAAAATATTTCTATTTAAGGAATGTACAATACATTTTAAAAGCATACTACCAGCATGATATATTGACAACACTCATCTGCGTAAGAGTGAGGAACTAAATGACCAAAACTTTTTTTTTATTTATGCATAGATGTTTATAGACTGCTTCAAGGGTAAAACAAAAACAATGCCTGAAATGTTCTATTTTGTTCACTACTAAAGTAAAGGCTACTTTAGCTGGATTCATATCACATAGGAAATGTAAAGAAGGAAGCCCTACAGGAACAGTTTCCACCCTTTCTCTAGTAAGCTGTAATTGAAAGAGACTAGTTATGTTTATTTAACTCATTTTTAACAGCAATTTACACAAATGTTTCAAGTAAACTGGACTTTTTTATTGAGTTTTTTAATGAGTTAGTTGAGTTAGCTGAAGGAATGTTGTGTATCTACAGTACGTTACTATTTAGATACAATATAAGCTGTGCAAGTAAGCGTATTGTTCCACAAGACCATTCGTTATTTGCAAGACCAAATGGATTTTTCATGTACTTCAATACAACTAGACTGGGAACCCTGATTTCAAATCTTTCAGTCATCATCCAGTCTCGCCTGTTTAGATCACAAACTCACATTCCCTTATCCTGCATGTGCTTCATAATAGACAGAATTGAAGCCCCTACCTAGTTTCCCACAGTCCTATTACTTTTAATAAGCCGTAGAAAGAGGTAGTATCCATAATGGCAACGTCACGTCACGCACAGGATCTAGGGACTGAGCGAGTGGATTAATTACGCTGGATCAAATGTAGCTTGACCTCCTTAAGCAGACTTATGGCTTTAAAAGTTGGCATGTGTCAGCCAACAAGAATAAAACCACAAGATACCGTCTATGTAAGGCTTGTCTTTCTGTCGGAGAAATATAAACTACACATAAATGTGTAGATTATGCACATTTTTCAGTTCAGTCAGAAAGCATTTCTCACATGTTAGGTGGCGAGAACGCTCTCGGACAACCATCTTCTGCGGGTCTTTAAGAACAGGTTTCTTGTAGTAAAAGACATGCATAGGAGAAGTGAAGAGCAAGTGAGCAGTAGGCCCTTGTGTGCAGTTGTGCTGTGCAGCTCTTGATACCATTGTCAAACAAGGATTTAATTTTTGTTTTTGTCTACCTGAAACAGATCAGAACACGTGAGGGAAGTACATCTTCTTCCCCCTTGGACACTGTTCTTAAGCCAGCGCCCGAGATGGTCCCTCCAGGGTCCATATGGATTTGTTTCATGGGAGCTGCTGGCACCAATGGATACACTGTGACATCTGAGTGACAAGCAAGAATTCCATACCAGCAGGACATTGTGCAGATTTTCCCTGGACCATCAACCCACAGCTCAAGACCTTGCCCAGTTATCATCCCCTTTCCTCCGCTGCACTCAACACAGCCTCAACCTGGCTCTCGCCTTTTTGTGTATCCACAAACACATGGAAGCTTGAGACCAACTCATAATGTACCAACACAGCCAAAACCATGTGCTGCTACTGAGGTATGATGAGTATTTTTTTTTTTCAGAGAGACTGTACATTAAGTTTGGTTGTCATCAGGTGGTTAAACTAACTAATTATTGAAATCAAGTTCTTACCATTCCAGAATGATTTGTTTACTGTATGTATTTTGTACTGAAATTCCTATTTCCAAACATCAG
Source organism: Tenualosa ilisha (assembly GCA_015244755.2). Taxonomy (NCBI): domain Eukaryota; kingdom Metazoa; phylum Chordata; class Actinopteri; order Clupeiformes; family Clupeidae; genus Tenualosa; species Tenualosa ilisha. The sequence goes on along the minus strand of PYXC01002606.1, from coordinate 13,902 downwards.
GTTGTCAGTAGAGAGAACTCATCACTGTGTATCTCCATGAATTAAATATTACTGGAAAAACTGAATAAAATTGAGAACTCAATCAAAGCCCTGCCCAGCATATATTCAATGCCTCTGAAACACACTTCCAATGAAAATGGATAATAACCACAGTTCCAGAATGTGTAAGTACGTTGTTGGAGACTGAATCTATTGTATTTTGTGTTCACCAGAATACAACAAAGACAGAGAGAGGGTGCTGCTCTCCCATCCCAGCTGCTATTTACTCGTTTCCCCATCCTACTCCAACTGCCTCTCCGTGTGGCCTGCAGTCACCCCAGGACTCTGCAGGAAAGTCCCAGCTTCACAAACATGACCCAAACATTGGCCCATGGACCCTGGAGAAGCAGCATGCAACAGTGGGCTGAGCAGTACCAGCCTGTTTAGCTTCAGGCCTCACAAAAGTAAGTCCACCAAAGCAACAATACACAGCAAATAGAGAGGAGAGTGAAAGGGAGGACAGAGTGACAGATGACTGTCAACTCAGCACAGAAACTGATACAGAGAGTGCAGAGAGCGAGAGTGACACTGAAGATACTAGCAGTGATGAGGAAGATGCAGCCATGGACAAACTGCCCTCAAGAGGTACCAACAGCCCAGCTGTTACCAAACCATCAGAAATTACTGGGGACAAGGAATATGGGCAACTGAGTCATTTCAGGAACATGGTTCTGACCACTGAAAAGAAACTACAGTTGGTAAAACAACACTAAAATGATGCACTGGCATCTTACCAAAAAGAGAAAGAGCAGCTGGAACTCAGGAGAAAAGAATACCAAAAATAAGAGAAATTCATGCTGGCTGACAAAGACAGAGAAGGTTAAGGAGGAGCTGAAAGTGCAAGAGGATACATTAGAATATGGTCAGAGGATGATTGAACAAAAGCTAAAACAAGAAAGAGCCAATTTGAAAGAATGCCTGGTTGGGTATAAAAAGGAGCTGGACAAAGAGGAAAAGAATGGGAAAACATGGACAGAAGGTTCTTGAGAAAGAACATCAGAAAAAAGGCAAAGGAAAAACAAGTCAAGCAGAGAAAAGGAAGTGAAGAAAAAACTGCAGCAGAGGCTTGCTGAGAAGAGAGAAGAGAAAAAGGTGGAGATAACAAGAGCTCGTACAGAGGAGAAAATACAGGACAAAGAGAGAAAAACGATTGAAAAATGGCAAAAGGTTGATGAGAAGAGCTTAAAGAGATAGCGTGAATTTGAGGAAAGCATCCACGAAAATAACAGAAGATGTCCGAAAGATATTCCAGATATAATAGAATGTGCTACAACATCAAGCAGGCACCAAGACGTCTCCTGTGTGGTCACCTGTGAGTGTATCTGCCCAATAGATAAAGAGCCAGAATTGAAAATGACAACAGCCCAACATGTGATAAAGCGACGTAGGCAGCGAAGGGGAAACGAAAGCAGGGAAGATTTTGGAAGAGAAGAGAGGAAGCTGATGGGCCGCAAAATACACAACGTGTGCTGTGTGCTGTGTGAGTAGAAGCACCAGCAACACCAATTAACAGTAAGAGAATGCCTGCCTGGTAGACATTCACATCCTAAAGGCATAATCAAAGAAACAAATAAATGAATAGGAGCAGGTGGTCAATGTTACTTGCTCTTATGTTTACTGGTGCAAAAAAGAAAGAAAGAAACACAATGGAGTTCGCAGGGGGAGGAGAGAATGCATCTTCACTGGAATGGCTGCCATCAAACACTCAGGAACAGCTGTCATCAAAGCTCTATTAATGTGGTTTGCATGGGAAGTGTTGGAACACTGTATCAGAGGTGAGCTGCATCTGCATGTAGGAAAGTATGAAGCTGTTGTATCTGGGGCCACATTATCACTGTTATTACAAAAGCACATGTTCACCTCGTCAGAAATATTAAGTACTGTATGACTGAACGCAACATATCATCAGAAAGACTTCTACCTAAAGTCCGACAAACTACCATCACACAAAGTAGACTTTGAAACATACTTTGCTTTTTTTTAAACTCACATCTCAGACTAAATGTGTCCCGACCACACAAGAGTATCATACAACATGGCAGTCAGGAGCAATGCAGATCAACTAGTGGAGGCTGATCTCTCAGTCCCAGCAGGAACTCTCATAACTAAAATATAAAATTGTAATGTTAAGTGTCAATTTCATATATGAACAACAAAACATAAATTGTTCTTCATTCACTCAAAAACTAGCATTTGTTTTGTATTTTGACCTGTTGTTCCTGCCTATATCAGTGGTTAGTTGTGTAAGCAGACCATCACTGTCTGGTAAGGAGTACAGGCAACATTATTGGTTGAGAGAAAGTAATTAGACTAACTTTTCCTGTTTCAGCTTCTCTCAGATGTTACTCTAGGAATCTGCTGTAACAGCAGCGGCCAAAGAAGGATGGGTTCCAGATGGGAGTTTTTCCTTACAATTGTCGCCTAAGGCTTGCTTTTGTGGGCATGAGGACAGTGCAGAATTTGATTTTATTGAACATACAGTATGATAAAGAAAAACATTCAAATGCTTTGCACATCCTCACAGTTATTTTCTTTCTTCTTCTTTTTTTTTTGCAAATATTTGTCAGTGAGGTGTTAATTGCTGGCCAGTATTAAACAAACGCCATACTGAATCCAGCAGTGGAAGTTGTGTGGGGGAGCCATTCTAAACAGTAAAGTCAAATATATATGTTAAATAAAATAATTAATCAGCAAGACAATTAATCCACATGGACTCGGTAGTCAGCAGTCCTGTTTAAATTATACATGTTGGCAGGCTTTTTGTCGGTGACAATCTCAGTTCTGTCTTCTGTTTCACCTGCTTCAGTGGAGAGTGCTGATTCTAAGTTTCTCTGTCTTAAATACACACATTTATAGTGTTGGATAGTAAACCGAGGTCACAGTTATGACATATATTTTTGTCTGTTTCCTCCTAGGTGTAATGATTTATGATTAAAAGTGCATGACGTCAGAGTGGCCACATTAGTGGAGTGCTTATACTTCATGGTGGTACGCATGACTGCACTTGTGTGAGAGGGGATGTGTAAAAGTTCTTCCCTCTTTAAGTGTGTATTGGGTGAGCTTAGTGGAATATTCACATAAATACATGAATAAAGTCTGTAAACGCTTGTCATCACTCATCCCACTTCCACTGCTCCCTGTCCCACAATAAGCACTGTGTTGCTTCAACCTTCTCCCCATTGTCCTTCATTTCTCTAGTAAGTCTAAGCCCACGTTGGCTCTTTCTTTATATCAGCTGCCATGACTCAGACATGATCTTTGCCAGGACCATGGGCAGCTACCAAGCCCAACAAGATTATTGTCACTCAGAGTTCAGTCCTCCACGACTACTGAATCTATGATGCTTCATTCCACACCACCATTTGCATAGAGGAGAGAATTTGCATCAGTGATAGAGTTCAGTGCATTCCGGGGAGTTTTATAGTACAGCAAGTTCCCAGACAGCTTGGTGAAGTCATTCCTGATAATGTGTTCCAAAAGAAGTATGCTGTCTAAAGTAATATTTTTGTGGACGATTGTCTGCATTCCTGGTAAGATGCATTACTATGATTTTGGAGGACACAGGCTACTAGTAACCTTGCAAATGTAGTATTTTCTTTTTTCTTTTTTTTTCAGAATGCAGGGGTCAGTACACTGTGACTCAGACTCCATCAGTATTACCTGCTGTTTCTGGACAAAACTGTCACTCTGAACTGTAAAGTCAGCAGTAATGTCCATGGCAATGACCGTCTGCACTGGTACCATCAGGTATCTGGAGAGTCTCCTAAACTCCTGATGACTTATGTTAGCAGTCATCAGTCTGGCACTCCATCTCGATTCAGTGGCAGTGGATCTGGAACTGATTTCACTCTGACTATCAGTGGAGTCCAGGCTGAAGATGCAGGAGATTATTACTGTCAGAGTGCCCACTACGCCAGTAAATGGGTGTTCACACAGTGATACAGAGCCGTGCAAAAACCTCCCACTGTGAGAACATACATGACTGCGCTTCTGCAGCTGAAACTTTCAGCAGGTGTGAGGGACATGTTTTCTGTCTTCAACATCTCTTAGTATGTAGTATTTACAATAACAATGGCAGGAAGTTCAATATTTTATTTAAACACAGTGCCATTAAGTACCATTTATGTAACTTTACATACACATTAAATGATTTTACATAAACATTTGAAATCAGTACTTGTTAAAATAAACATTCTGTGTCCTTTGAAGCATCACAGAAACCTCTCTGAGTTAGAGTAGACTTGACAGCTCTGCTGCTGTTTGAGCCAACTGCACATCCTGGCTTGATCAAATGCATATTCCCTTACATTTGGTCTATGTGATTATGTAGTAAAAACATTATCCAGTGTATTCTGTCATATAGTGCCATTAATTTTATTTATAACCACAAAATCTAAAACATCTCGTCCATACCGACAATATTGCACAGAAATAACTCAATGTAGACATGATTTTTTAATGACATATTTTCAGTGTGATTAACACAGACACCAAACATATTGTAAAAATAGCTTAACAGCTACTTAATTAGTAAAATCTTAATCAGACAGAAGTTGATAGGAAATAAAATAACCTGATGTAAATATACCAAACAAACTACATGGTTGCTGGATCATGTCAAACTCACCTTACTGTACAGTACTGTTACATCAGGACACTACTACAGGGAGTCTTGATAATAGCAGTGGACGTGTATTCTCATAAAGCCCCATAAAAGTCTGGGAAATGAAGTAAATTCCAACAGCGTCATGGTTCTACCAACTCACTCATCATTAATAACATGGTCATGTGGGCCCATTCTCTTATCTGTTATTCATCAGCATTTGCATTGAGAAAAACTTTGCATTGACACTATGGAGCTCTATGTTTCAGTGCTCAGGATGATATTTATAGATCCTCAAACTTCAAGTCTGCAGCTCATCAGCCAGAGAAATTGTCTTATTTTGGAGAAATGACTTCAATCACCGTAATCTTGACAATGCTCCTCTGTTTGCAAGGTTTTCATCATAAGAATCCTAAGACTGTTTTTGATGATTCTTTCAGATGAGAAAAATATTTTATCTAGCATGTCAATGTCATAAGATGAATAACCAATCTTGTCTGATTTCACAGGATCCAGGGGTCAGTACACTGTGACTCAGACTCCAGTGGTGAAAGCTGTGTCTGTGGGGGACACGGCCATCCTGAGCTGTAAAGTCAGTAGTGCTGTGTACTGGTATAGTTCTACTGGACACTATCTACACTGGTACCATCAGGTATCTGGAGAGTCTCCTAAACTCCTCATTTATTTAGCTAGCAGTCGGCAGTCTGGCACTCCCATCTCGATTCAGTGGCAGTGGATCTGGAACTGATTTTACTCTGACTATCAGTGGAGTCCAGGCTGAAGATGCAGGAGATTATTACTGTCAGAGTTACCACACTAGTAATGTGTTCACACAGTGATACAGAGCCGTACAAAAACCTCCCTCAGTGAGAACACACATGACTGCACTGCTGCAGCTGTGAGTCTCTGCAGATGCTGTGGAGCTCATCATAGTGCAGCGAGAGTGAGCATGACACTTATCTTCAGATAAGTCAGAAATACACACATTTATAGTGTTGGATGTCCATCAACAGTAAACCTAGGTCACAGTTATGGCTCTTTCCTCCAAAGTGGAATGATTACATAGTACAAGTCTGAGATGCAGGAGATTGGTAGGCTACTTTCAGGAGAGAGTTTACACAGTGACACACATGACTGATTACTGCAACTGATCTGCTTGCCAAAGCTCGAGCTTCACCGGGCACCCCCATCTGCAGAGCTGCAGCTATGACATACGTGCTGGAGCATCACTCACCATGGCTTGATAGGGGTCCATGTGCCTGCAGAAGGCTGCGTTCCACTGTCCGGTTTAGTGGAAGGCGGCCCTACCTACCGATTGTTTTGGATGTGCGGTGGTCTCCATTCTCACATGCGTTGGCCAAGTGATGCCATCTCCATAACACCTTGGCTAAAGACGATACGCGATGTCATTCCATGGACCGATGGCCCTTTATTTTAATACTCTAACTTACGCAACTTCACTACATGCCTTACATTGGTATTTCAATGTACATGTATAAATAACATAAACTCCTTGATCAAGTTTTTAAGTGTGTAGTGCATAAGTCTAGGGGACCTTTCACACAAATACATGAATACATAAAGACAGGCCAGGGCAGTTCAAAAAAATATCTGTAAAAGTTTCTGTCACCATCACTCTGTCACTCACCCCACTTCTACTGGTATGACATTTAAACCCTATTTACCTGTCCCATCCCATAGCCCAGTGTTGGAAAACCTCCAACCTTCTCCCCATTAGACGAGCCAACATTGGCTTTATCGTTGTCAGTATCCATGACACACATAATCTCCACTGTATGGACAGCTACCAATTTAGGCAAGCTTATTTTCAGTGCTCAGGCCTCAATAGGTATATAGGTATATATATATATATATATATATATATAAACCTGGCCTGTCTATATAATTCTATGCAATTATGCAGCTGTCTGTTGCAATGAGTTAGGCTATGTAGTGGAGGTTTGGTAAGTTGAAGGAAATGTTGTATCTACAGTACTTTACTAATTTAAGAACAGCTAGCAAATATTTAGATACAATATAAGCTTTGCAAATAAGCCTGGTATTGTTCCACTAGACCATTCTTTATTTGCAGACCAAATGGATTTTTATGCACTTCAATACAGACTGGAAGCCAGTTAGCTGTGTACACTGATTATACCCAATTTGATTACAGCCAAGCAAGCTAACTGGAGCTAATGCCAAATGTTAGCAAACTAAAGTTAATAAAATTAGAGTTACTAGAGTTAGCCAGCAACATCAGGATATGCAGCAAATGTACATATTCTCAGCACCAATTAGTTATGTGAAAGCTAGTCTTTAAAAATGTTATGCGTATCAAATTGTTTAATGCCTGTGAATTAAATAGAAGGTGTTGAGTGTTACATCCCACCCCTCATTCCCATCCACATGAACAGTGAGCTTCAATTTTCTTGACCCTGCGTGCGTGACGTGTGTTAATTACGTCATAACAACAAAGTTCCCGAATGTTTGCGCTCATCTATTGTTCGCAAGTCTTGTTCTCACAGGTTACTATAGTGTCATTATAATGTCAAAATGCACCAGGATGGACAAATGAACACAACATTGTATTGATCAAACAAATTTCAAATTAGTTCATCAGACAACAACATTAGGCGATCTGGTGAGTTTTAAAGAATTGTAGATATAAAGGCATAGCTACTTTTTATATACTTTTTTTGGTTTGACTAACAAGCATAGGATAATGTTACCACTAAAGATTGTAATTGTGCTCAATTCTGTGTTTACTTCTGGAAATACTCTCATATCTCTTGTCTGTGAAGATTCTAATTCATTCAGGTCATCTTAGTCAAAGAGCTTAGTTGTAGGCAATTGGATTTCTTATTGAGCTTGACAACGTTTCGTCTGTTACAACAGACTTCATCAGGTCTAATTCTGGTGTGGGAAGAGGTACTATTTATCTCTGGAGGAACCTCTTGAGCCCGCCCCTTAGTCCAGGTATGAATTGGCCTGAGAGTCATTAAGGTTTTCACACTTCTCCAAAGTCCAGGTGTTGGAATGTCCTGATGGGCCATTAGATGGGCCATCAGGACAGTGATTGTACCTTCTAGGGTGGGACCTCAAAGGAGCGTGTTACATATTAGATAACTATGGACAGAGAGCACAACAGATTCTTCACAGAGCTCAACAATAGCTTCTCAATGAAAGGATAAGATAGGTGCACTTCACCCTAGAGATACTGAAAGCAGAGGCTTGCTGAGGAGAGAGAAGAGAAAAAGACGGAGATTACAAGAGCTCATACAGAGGAGAAAATACAGGACAAAGAGAGAAAAATGATTGAAAAATGGCAAAAGGTTGATGAGAAGAGGTGAAGAGATAGCGTGAATTTGAGGAAAGCATCCACGAAAATAACAGGAGATGTCCGAAAGAATTTCCAGATATAATAGAATGTGCTACAACATCAAGCAGGCACCAAGACGTCTCCTGCAAGCCATGGTCACCTGTGAGTGTATCTGCCCAATAGAAAAAGAGACAGAATTCAGAATAACAACAGCCCAACATGTGATAAAGCGACCTAGGCAGCGAAGGGGAAAGGAAAGTAGGGAAGATTTTAGAAGAGAAGAGAGGAAGCTGATGGGCCGCAAAATACACAACGTGTGCTGTGTGCTGTGTGCTGTGTGAGTAGAAGCATCAGCAACACCAATTAACAGTCAGAGAAGAAAAGAGGACCTCAAGAGAGAGCCATGCCTGGTAGACATTCACATCCTAAAGGCATAATCAAAGAAACGAATGAATGAATAGGAGCAGGTGGTCAATGTTATTTGCTCTTATGTTTAGTGGTGCAAAAGAGCAAGAAATAAACATAATAGAATTCCCAGGGGGAGGAGAGAATGCATCTTCACTGGAATGGCTGCCATCAAACACTCAGGAACAGCTGTCATCAAAGCTCTATTAATGTGGTTTGGATGAGAAGGGTTGGAACACTGTATCAGAGGTGAGCTGCATCTGTATGTAGGACAGTGTAAAGCTGTTGTGTCTGGGTCCACATTATCACTTTTATTACAAAAGCACATGTTCACCTCGTCATGAATATTAAGTCCTGTATGACTGAACACAACAAATCATCAGAAAGACTTCTGCCTAAAGTCCGACAAACTACCATCACACAAAGTAGACTTTGAAATATACTTTGCTATACTATATCTCAGACTAAATGTGTCCCGACCACACAAGAGTATCATACAACATGGCAGTCATGAGCAAAGCAGATCAACTAGTTGATGCTGATCTCTCGGCCGCAGCAGGAAATCTCACAACTAAAAGGTAGAAATTGTAATGTCCAGATGATCCAGAATGCAGCTGCACGTCTGGTCTTTAACCAGCCAAAAAGGGCACATGTCACACCTCTGTTCATTGAACTTCACTGGCTGCCCTTGGCTGCTCGCATTAAATTCAAGGCACTTATGTTGGCCTACAGGGTGAATGATGGCTCTGCTCCCATCTACTTGAATTCTCTTCTGAAGCCCTATGTCACCCGACGATCACTACGCTCCTCTAAGGAACGTTTTCTAGCACGGCCAACACCTTGTGCAGGTCGGTCCAGACTCTTCTCATATCTGGTTCCGCGCTGGTGGAATGACCTCCCAAGTGCTACCAGATCAACTGATACCCTCTCCACCTTCAAGAAACTCGTGAAGACTAAGCTCTTCCAAGAATATCTCCTGGCGTAAACTTTGAGAATGCACTTAATAATTTAATTTCTCTACATTGTGTTACACTATTGCACTTTCAACTTAAAACAGCGCAGATTCTATGTTAGCAATATGCACTCCTTGTTAGTTCATTGTGTTGTAGCTTGAATGTTATCCTCTTTTGTAAGTCGCTTTGGATAAAAGCGTCTGCTAAATGCCTAAATGTAAATGTAAATGTAATGTTAAGTGTTAATTTCATATATGAACAGCAAAACATAAATTGTGCTTCATTCACTCAAAAACTAACATTTGTTTTGTATTTTGACCTGTTGTTCCTTCCTATATCAGTGGTTAGATGTGTAAGCAGACCATCACTGTTGTCAATAGGTATTGGAAGATCATCCATGCTGTCTGGTAAGGAGTACAGGCAACATTATTGGTTGAGAGAAAGTAATTAGACTAACTTTTCCTGTTTCAGCTTCTCTCAAATGTTACCCTAGGAATCTGCTGTAACAGCAGCGGCCAAAGAAGGTTCCCCCAGAAGTCTGGGTCCTCCCAAGGTTTCCTGCAGCTTCCAGATGGGAGTTTTTCCTTACCACTGTCGCCTAAGGCTTGCTTTTGTGGGCATGAGGACAGTGCAGAATTTGATTTTATTGAACATACAGTATGATAAAGAAAAACATTCAAATGCTTTGCACGCCTTCAGAGTTATTTTCTTTCTTCTTTTTTTTTGTAAATATTTGTCAGTGAGGTGGCTGGCCAGTATTAAACAAACGCCATACTGAATCCAGCAGTGAAAGTTGTGTGGGGGAGCCATTCTAAACAGTAAAGTCAAATATATATGTTAAATAAAATAATTAATAAATTATCAGCAAGACAATTAATCCACATGGACTCAGTAGTCAGCAGTCCTGTCTAAATTATACATGTTGGCAGGCTTTTTGTCAGTGACAATCTCAGTTCTGTCTTCTGTTTCTAATATGTATTTGAGATACATTGGCAATGTGATCTACCTGCTTCAGTGAACAGTGCTGATTCTAAGTTTTTCTGTCCTAAATACACACATTTATAGTGTTGGATAGTAAACCTAGGTCACAGTTATGACATATATATTTTTGTCTGTTTTCTTCTAGGTGTAATGATTTATGGTTAAAAATGTATGACGTCAGAATGTCCACATTAGTGGAGTGCTTATACTCCATGGTGGTACGCATGACTGCACATGTGTGAGAGGGGATGTGTAGAAGTCGTTCCCTCTTTAAGTGTGTAGTGGGTGAGCTTAGAGGGGTATTCACATAAATATATGAATACATTTTGTAAAAGTTTGTCATCACTCATCCCACTTCAACTGCTCCCTGTCCCACAATATGCACTGAGTTGCTTCAACCTTCTCCCCATTGCCCTTCATTTCTCTAGTAAGTCTAAGCTGACATTGGCTCTTTCTTTATGTCAGCAGCCATGACTCAAACATGATCTATGCCCAGGACCATGGGCAGCTACCAAGCCCAACAAGATTATTGTCACTCAGAGTTCAGGCCTCAATACGTGACACTCTAAAGGGCCGACGACTGAAGCTATGATGCTTCATTGTACACCCCCATTTGCATAGAGGAGATCATTTGCATCAGTGATAGAGTTCACTGCATTCAGGGGAGTTTTATAGTACAGCAAGTTCACAGACAACTTGGTGAAGTCATTCCTGATAATGTGTTCCAAAAGAAGTATGCTGTCTAAAGTAATATTTTTGTGGACGATTGTCTGCATTCCTGGTAAGATGCATTACTATGATTTTGGAGGACACAGGCTACTAGTAACCTTGTAAATGTAGATATGCTTTATTTTCTTTTTTCTTTTCTTTTCAGAATGCAGGGGTCAGTACACTGTGACTCAGACCCCATCAGTATTATCTACTGTTCCTGGACAAACTGTCACTCTGAACTGTAAAGTCAGCAGTAATGTCCATGGCAACAGCTATCTGCACTGGTACCATCAGGTATCTGGAGAGTCTCCTAAACTCATCATTTATGTAACTAGCAATCGTCAGTCTGGCACTCCATCTCGATTCAGTGGCAGTGGATCTGGAACTGATTTCACTCTGACTATCAGTGGAGTCCAGGCTGAAGATGTAGGAGATTATTACTGTCAGAGTCTCCACATCCCTAGTAACGTTGTGTTCACACAGTGATACAGAGCCGTACAAAAACTTCCCTCTGTGAGAACACACATGACTGCACTGCTGCAGCTGTGAGTCTCTGCAGATGCTGTGGAGCTCCTCATAGTGTAGCGAGAGTGAGCATGACACTTATCTTTTGCAAAGTCCTAAATGCACACATTTATAGTGTTGGATGTCCATCAACAGTGGACTCATTACGCTGTACACGTTGAAGATGCAGAAAATTAGTAGCCTACTGTAAGGTGAGAGTTCACACAGTGATACACATGACTGATTTGCCAATGACTGGGTGCAATGGTGATGGTGCCACACGATGGCAGCCTGATATTGCAGCTCCCACTCTTGTTTCCACCCATTTTTCAACTTACTTTCCACCTTTTGTTGTGCAGGATCATGCCTTTGAATCATCTGTTACTTTTTGTTTGGTTATTAGTCATTCTCAACAGTTTGGAAACTGATGCATTTTTGCTGAGCTTTTCTATTCAAATAATGCACTGCCACTGATCTGTTTGCATTTACATTTACATTTATGCATTTAGCAGACGCTTTTATTTAGAGCAATTTGTCAACTATCAATTACATCAGGGCCAGTCTCCCTATGCGCCTTGGTCAAGGGCAGGTAGGATGTCTACGTTGGCTCCAGTCAGACCCTTAATTGATGTTGACTCAATTACACTTCAAAATTTCACTATATTATGCTATTTAAGCTCTGAAACACAAACACACACAGCTCAATCAGAGGCATGAGAGAATGTGAATCTTAGTCCTGTGACAATCAGGCTACAGATCTGCTAAAATTTGCATGGTCAGAGCTCAGCAGTTTTCCACTCTCAGAATAGACACCAGGTCCCACATAGTTTCATGAGCACACATGCACACACATACACACGCGAGATAAGTGGCTTCAAACTCATTTACATTGTCAAGGTTCAGTGGTTTCAGTGCTCTCAGAACAGACATGAACCGTTAGCAGATGTGCACAACATTTCCAATTGTCTGAAACTGTATTTCACTTACTCTGCCAAGGGTAGAGTATGTGCAATTTAATCTGCACTAAATGCAAGATCTTTTAAAATGTTAAAACGAATTTAATATGGCTCACAAGAAAGCTTTTATTTTTTTTTCAACATAATATTTTGCTACAGAAATTGATGAAGAATATTCTCACAAAGATTACATAAGCAATATCCTGTGAGTAAAGAAAACAGAAACAGCTGTAACTTCTTGCCAATAAAGACTATTTCCAACAGTATGCAAAAGTAGTTAAGTAAAACAAGACTTGTGATCATTATTATGATTATCAGACATCCAGACTACAGAGAATGGAAAATACTCTAGTCAGAGCATTCACCTCCCTTTATAACCTTGGTGACTGGAGACTGGGAGCCCTGTTTGGCCTCGCAGGTTACTGAGGCTCCCTTGGTCCACTCCTGGGAAGGTATAGTCAAACTGCTGCTCCAGCTATACAGGCCATTCTTCTCTGGACCCCAGTGACTGGTCACCCCAGTCCTGCTGTTCCCATCCACCTTCCAGCTGAGAGCCCAGTCTGAGGGGAAACCTCCATTGGCCAGGCAAACCAGTGTGGCGGTACTCTTAGAAAGCTCTTCTCTGGAGGGGGGCAAGACTGTGACTTTGGGGATGGTGTTGCCTGAATGGCAGAGGGAGGTGTCAAGGGAAGAGTGAAAGAGTAAAGACATTAAATGAGATTAAATGATGTTGCAGAGGGGTTTACAATATACATCATAAGATATGCATTGTTGATTAGTAGATTTCAGCAATTATCTCATAACTATAGCCTTTTACAGATGATAGTTCTTTATAAGCCTATAGAGAGATAAAAAAAAAAAAAAGATTTGTGAAAAGATGAGGTAAAAATCTCCAAACAAAACAGACTAGGTAGCTTGAAATTAGCTCAAATTTAACAACTACTAGCTTCAAAAAAAGTCAACTACTTACTTCCAACTTCAAGTCTGGTGTCACTCAAAAATCCAAATGCCTACAGCTTATTGCCCATTATTCTAAATTCAGTTACACGCTCCTACATATCTATCTATCCTTAACAATACTTCATCTGAATCAAAGATTGGTTTGAATGAGATGAATCGTCTATAGACAAACCCACCTTATTTCATCATTCTGCCTTTCATAATTATAATCGGCTGCAATCGTTACAAACGTCAGCAAATCATTATAGACTAATTATATACACACTATACCTTTTCACTAAAAACATATACTGCAGGGTTTTTTTTATCTGCTAGCCTATTAAAATCTACTCCTGATCTACTACTAAAAAAATCTTGCAGATGTCCGCAACTACCTCATCTCATGACATACCTATTCCTAGAGCCCCTGTTTGCAGATGAAATGTTCGCTTTTAGACAGAAAGAAAGATTCTTTTTTTTTTTTTGAAGATG
>PYXC01002605.1:117500-143168 GCA_015244755.2 Tenualosa ilisha | reverse complement strand
CACTGGTGCAAGCAGTGAACACAAAACTGGTCTAGTAACTAAGACTGACCAATCAGAATCTTTCCCTCCTGTTGTCCCTCCCACTTTGTGACTAGTGCAGGAGCAGGAAGTGGAGTTGAGTGGCAGGGCTTCCACTCGACCCTCTCATGTGGGACACTTTGATCAGAAGTTTCTTAGTAACAGTGTTTAGACTGAGGGAAACAGTTTGGGTTGAACCTGAAGCTAGAGGATCTAAGAGTCGTGTGGATTAAAGTGTGAAACAGTTTGGGTGTTTGGGACTGACTGACTCAACTCCACTGCTGAAAGTGAAAGTGAAGCTGCTGAACCAGACTGCACAGAGGAGAGAGCGTTTACTGTCAGGACGAAATGGCTTCTAAATTTGAAGAGGATCTCACCTGTCCTGTGTGCTGTGAAATCTACAAGGATCCTGTCATTTTGACCTGCACTCACAGTGTGTGTAAAGCCTGTCTGCAGAAGTTCTGGGAGAGCAAAGGATCCAGAGAATGTCCCTACTGCAGGAGGAAGTGCTCAAAAGAATTGTACCCTGCTAACATGGCATTAAGGAACCTGTGTGAGACATTTTTAAAGGAGAGAAGTCAGAGAGCTTCAGCAGGGTCTGAGGTGCTCTGCAGTCTGCACAGTGAGAAACTCAAGCTCTTCTGTCTGGAGGATAAACAGGCTGTGTGTGTGGTGTGTCAGGCGTCAAAAAAACATAAAAATCACTACATGAGTCCCGTAGATGAAGCCGCACAGGACTGTAAGGTAAGAATCTAGTCTGGATATTGGCTACTGGAGATGATTTTTTTCAAACACATTCTTGAACTGCATTCATGACCGTTATGACAGCAGGCTAATATAGTAGATGGCGCTCTGTGAACTCCTCCTATGATGGAAGAACATGATAAGTGGTGTTATTACTGTTAGTGCACCTAAACTGCCTAAGTTGTATCAATACATCTTTATGCATTCAGTTTGCTTTTCCTGATCACTTGGCATCTTTATCTCTTAATGTTTAATATCTTCTCTACTGTGTCATTGATCCCCATTTAACTGACCTTATACACATAATGCACTAGATAGACATTCCCTAACAGACTCCCTGGGAATTAAGTGACTTTTTCAGTGTCTTAGGGACCAAACTGCATAATGACACATGTACTGTGGATAATACAAAGGTGCAGTGATTTTCTGTGTCATTAGGGGACATACAGTGGATAAACTGAGTATTTTACCATGTGCTCTGATGTTAAAATAGAATTTATTCAACTTTAATTTATAATCAGCTCAAGTGAAATTTTGCAAGCCCAATTAAAACCTTACTACAATTTTGTGCTGTTTGACATCACAAGTAGACTTTGTTCTAATTCAGCCATGTTTTAGTGGATTCGAAGTTCAAGATTTTCACATGAAGGTGGGGACAACCATGCTGCATGTTATTTCATTTAGACTCAATGGTATATTGCAAACGCTAGTCTAATCATGGTAATTAATTCCAGGAGGAGCTCAAGATCAAACTGCAGCCCTTACAGGAGAGATTGGAGACCTTTGAAGAAGTGAAACTCATCTGTGACCAAACAGCAGCTCATATTAAGGTGAGACATAATATCCCAAGGAATACATGTGTTTATGTCATCGAAAAAGTTAGGATGAAATTGATCAAATGTTTTTATGAATTTGCTTCACTAAATTTCTCATGTGTTTCATCCAGACTCAGGCCCAACACACAGAGAGGCAGATCAAGGAGGAGTTTGAGAAGCTTCACCAGTTTCTACAGGATGAAGAGGCAGCCAGGATAGCTGCACTGAGGGAGGAAGAAGAGCAGAAGAGTCAGATGATGAAGGAGAAGATTGAGAAGATGAGCAGAGAGATCTCATCTCTTTCAGACACAATCAGAGCCTTAGAAGAGCAGATGGGAGCTGATGATGTCACACTCCTGCAGGTTTGAACCGTCTGCTGTCTCTGTAATGGGGAGTGTTATATTAAACGTATTCGATGATAAAACTCTTGATGTTATATTGACCTGTTTATCAGACTCACACACACACAATTGTATGAAATATCAGAGACAGGGGAGGAAATGTGTAAGAGAAGCCCATAATTAGGAAGAAATCATTTAGCATTCTTTTATAAAATAAAGAACACCAGAGCACAACCCAGCTGCTTTGTATCAGTAAGCATTAAGCAGTAAGTTCACACCCTTTCAATCCTGTGAAGGAAATTCAGTCATTTAACCCATCTGTGAATTAGTGACACACACAGCAAAGGGAAGCACACACAGCACACAGCACACAGTGAGATGAAGCACACACACACTATACCAGAGCAGTGGGCAGCCTGCTGCTGTGGTGCCCAGGGGGCAGTGAGGGGTTAGGTCCCTTGCTGAAGGGCACCTCAGCCAGTGATGTGAGCATGGGAGAGGGATGTTCAATCACATTGTTTCTTGGTCGGGGGTCGAACCGGTCGGCCATCAGTTACAAGTCTGAGGCCCTAACCAGTAGGCTACTGCTGCCCATGTGACTTGCTAAGATGCTCCAAAGGACAAAAACAGTCTGTTAGGATGGAAATGGGGTATGAGATTGGCTAACACAGAGAGAAAGATGGAGAAAGAGAGAGAGAGAAAAAAGGCAGAGAGAGTGATGGATACATTTTGAAAGACAGAGAGATGGAGGAAGAGGGAGAAATGTAATATGTTGCTAAGAAAGAAAAGAAATGTGGACAGAGATGGATGGAGGGTCAGCTGGGGGATCAGGCTGGATAACAGAGAGAGAGAGTGTGAGAGAGAGAGAAAGTGTGTGAGTGTGAGTGAGTGAGAGAAGAAAGAGAGTGAGAGAGAGAGACAGAGAGAGTGAGAGAGAGAGTGAGTGAGAGAGAGAGAGAAAGAGAAGAGCTTGGGGAGGGGTGGGGGGCTCAGAGAAGAGGATGGAACAATAACAATAACGGATCTCAAACACTGAGAACACTAGTCCCCATTCTGTTCTAGAGCTCTGGTTCCATCTGAGCACCAGTGCAGAGAACCCTTCGGGCAGACTAGAGTTCTTTTTTTATTGATCTGGAACATCAGTCATCTCTAGAACCCCTTAGACTCTTAGACACTGTAGAACACCAAGACTCTGAGTTCCTTAAAACTCATTGTGCCATTTTGTTGGGAAGTGCATTTTTGTAAATGATGCAGTACTGTGTGTGTGTGTGTATGTGGTTGTGCGGTGCGTGTGTGTGTGTGTGTGTGTGTGTGTGTGTGCGCGCATGTGTGTGTGTGTGTGTGTGCTAAGGTGTAAGCGTGCAGATTGCATTTGAGATAGGAGGCACCTGGAGGTTGTTACCTGAAGATCTAGAAGGGGGGGGGCAGAATAATCTTTGCATTTAGCCTCAATCAAATATGTCAAATGCTTAGTCTGTCACCTCAAATAACAAGGAGAAATGATGAATGATGAGAAGAAAATATAAAAAAGAAAAAAGGAAAAATAAAAATATGAAGACTGAGAAACTGTGTAACATCTTCCCTCCGTTCCTCTTTTTCAGAACTACAAGAGCACAGAGGAAAGGTGAGTGATCTGCCTCCTGTCTCTCTCTTCTCTGTGGTTCTGAACCCAAACCCACAGCAGCACTGACTCCTGAATGTTATTCCAGAGCCCAGTGCACACTGCAGGATCCAGAGAGGGTTCAGGAGCTCTGATCAATATGGCAAAGCACCTGGGCAACCTGAAGTTCAGAGTCTGGGAGAAGATGCAGGAGATTGTTCAGTACAGTGAGTAGAGATTGCATCTCTCTTTGTCTCTCTCATAAAATACATGAAAGTGTGTGTGTGTGTGTGTGTGTGTGTGTTGTTTGTGTTTGTGTTTTTTTGACTGTTAACAATACTAACAATAATAATCCGAGACCAAGACAAGACCAAGACCAAAGACTGCCAACTCTAGCAAGGTCGCTGGTCAAGGTCCTGCAGTGGGAGCAGGATGGAGTAGAAATCAACTCCACTGGCAGATGACAAGCAGGATCTGCTCAAGCACCCCCCTCTTATCTTACTGTCTATTGATACATGGCAGACAGGTTTTACTAAGAACATCTACTTTACACAAAAATACACTATATGAGGTATGCTTGTAATCAGATTATTAGATTAGGAATCATATTAAGATGAATTGTACAACACATAATCATCTGAAGGGCAGATAAATGACCATCAAACACCAATTAGCGTGTTCTAGCAGAGCCAAGAATGTTCTGGAAGGTGTTTGAAAGGCTTGATGTGCCTTGTAGGTAGACTAGTTAGGTCCACTGGTTTCCTGCTGAAACTGCTGAAATAAAACAGGAGGTGCAAGGGAGGTGGTGGGTTGCAAGCTAAATGCTGAAGCTGCTGTGAAAGCTCCAGCAGGTAGGCAGTGAATGAGTTTGCAGCTAAATAGAAGGAGAAGGGGCGTGGCAAGTTTGGTCACGTTCCTCCTGAACTTGTTTCTAAAAACACTGAACATGCTGAACATGCTTTTCTGCCTGTTTAGTGTGCTGTGTAGGGGGTGGCGCTCATTGTCCATTACTGACAGGAGTTTGCTGAGGGTCCTGAGGGCCAACCATAGGGGCCCCCGTGTCCACACTGGCCCTCTCATAACATTATGGACATATCCATAGCCGGTGGAGAGGTGTCCTCACCAGCTTGGAATCAGAGCTCGTGGCGTTGGACAGGACTGAGCAGGCAACAGGCGTGCTCGTGACGTCCCAGCTATAGAAGTGGGCAAAAGTGTTAGCACTAGCCCAGCTGGCAGACTGACAAACGTCCTGAACAGAGACTCCTTTCCACACGGCCCATGATGCAGAGACGCTTCTCGTAGAATGGGCTCTCAGCCCTTCAGGCGGACGCACTCCGGCCGCCTCATATGCCAAGCCTATCGCCTCGACAAAGCCCTCCTTCAGGCTTGTGTGCATCCATAGGGATATTAAAACAGGGAAGTATGGTGAGAGACTGCTTGTTTGTGTTTGTGTTTGTGTGTGTGTGTGTGTGTGTGTGTGCATGTAATCAGTGAGTGGAAGTGGGTAGTGTTTCTCATCAAATTGGTAGTGTGTGTGTGTGTTTGCATGTTTGCTTGCTCATAGAGGGAGGTTGTGTGTGTGTGATCAGAGAGTGGTGCTGTATGTTTGTGTGTGTGTACGTCTGTCTCTATGGCAAAAGAGTGGTTGTTTGTGTTTGTATGTATGTGTGTGTGTGCGTGTGTAATCAGACAGTGGAAGTGTTTGTCATTAAGTTGGAAGTGTGTGTGTGTTTGTGTGTGTGCTCATACAGAGAGATTGTGTGTGTGTTTGAGAAGAGAGTGGTTTTGTGTGTGTGTGTGTGTGATCAGAGAAAGGTGCTGTGTCTTTGTGTGTGTGTGTGTGTGTGTGTGTGTCGCTGTGGTGAAAGAGTGGTTGTTTGTGTTTGTGTGTGTGTGTGATCAGAGAGTGGAATTGGGTAGTGTTTGCATTCAAATTGGTAGTGTGTGTGTGTGTGTGTGTGTGTGTGGTGATAGAGTGGTAGTAGATAGTCAGTGTGTGTGTCTGTGTGGTGAAATACTTGTTTATGTTTGTTTGTTTGTGTGTATGTGTGTAATCAAAGAGTGTTTGTCATCAAATTGGTTGTGTGTGTGTGTGTCTTTGTGGTGAAAGAGTGGCTGTTGTGTTTGTGTGTGTGTGCATGTGTAATCAGGATGTGTGTGTGTGTGTGTGTGTATGATAGAGCCATAGTACAGTGTGTTGTGTGTGTGTGCCTGTGTGGTGAAAGACTGGTTGTTTATGTTTGTCTGTTTGTGTGTGTGTGTGTGCGCGCGTCTGTCTCTATGGTGAAAGAGTGGTTGTTTGTGTTTGTATGTGTGTGTGTGCGTGTGTAATCAGAGAGCGTAAGGGCCCTATCATGCCGCGGCGCGCTGTGCATTCGCGACATGCACATGGTGTCATTACTATTCTGTGCCAGCGCATCGTTCATTTTTTCCGGCAAAAAATCACGTTGTCTAGATAGCAGATGACACTGCGCCGTCATGGGTGTGTCAGCGAAAAGAAGAGGTGTGGTCTGGCACAAAGCGTGCCAGATGCTATTATAAGGACGCAAAAATGAAATCCGCCAGTGACCAACAAAACCCTGGTCTGTCGTCAGTTGCGCATTGCTGAAAAGCTATTTTAGGGGCGCACAGCGCTTTGGGATATGAAAGCGTGCACAATGCGCGCACACCCTGCTTTTCTCATCAGCAGGAGCGTGCAGCAGGGTTTATACAAAAGTTTTTCATGAGGAGAAAAAGATTATGGAGTCCCTGAAAATATGAAATGTACATCACATATATCACAATATTTATTAATTTGCGTTGAAAGCTTTTGTTTTTCCCGTCTTCTAACATCATTGTACTGCTTTCGGCACTGTTCGGATGTTCTTTTTTTGCCAAAGGCGGAGGACACAACTGAGGATATTTCCTCCCATACTTCCTTGACCCGTGGAGGTTTGGGGGGATTCTTTCCATCCCCGAAGACAACCTGTTCACGCGCTTTTACCTCACGCACTAGCAGATCGGTCTCCTCCATCGAAAAACGCTCCTGTCTTCCGGTGAATTCGCCATCGTCTCAGCAACGCACCATGGAAAATGCGCCGCTGGCTTTTAAAGGGAATGAGAGTATAAATCCTGATTGGTTAATTGTATGTTACGCCCAAAACACACCCATGAGTGTGTGTGTGTGCTCATAGAGTTAGATTGTGTGTATGTTTGATAAGAGAGTATTTCTCTGTGTGTGTGTCTGTGTGTGTGTGTGTGTGTGTGTGTGTGTGATCAGAGGAAGGTGCTGTGTGTTTATGTGCGTGTGTCTGTGGTGAAAGACTGGTTGTTTGTGTTTGTTTTTATGTTTGTGATCAGAGAGTGGAAGTGGGTAGTGTTTGTCATCAAATTGGTAATGTGTGTGTGTGTGTGTGTATGTGTGTGTAATAAGAGAGTAGTTGTAGATTCTGAGTATGTATGCCTGTGTGGTGAAGACTTGTTGTTTATGTGTGTTTGTGTGTGTGTGTGTGTGTGTGTGGTGAAAGAGTGGCTGTTTGTGTTTGTTTGTGTGTGTGTGCATGTGTAATCAGAGATTGGAAGTGAGTAATGTTTGTCATCAAATTGGTAGTGTGTGTGTGTATGTGTGTGTGTGAGATGAGAGAGCCATAGTAGAGTGTGTGTGTGTGTGTGTGTGTATGTGTGTGTGCCTGTGTGGTGAAAGAATGGTTGTTTATGTTTGTTTGTTTGTTTGTTTGTTTGTTTCTCTGTGCGTGCGCATAGAGGGAGGCTGTGTGTGTGTGTTGTGTGTGTGTGTGTGTGTGTGTGTGTGTGTGTGTGTGATCTGAGAGTGAAAGAGTGATTGTATTTTTTTGTTTGTGTGTGTGTGCATATGTAATCAGAGAGTGGAAGTGATTGTCATTAAGGTGTGTGTGTGTGTTGGTGGTGTGTGTGTGTGTGTGTGGTCATAGAGCGAGGTTGTTTGTGTGTTTGATAAGAGAGTGGTTCTGTGTGTGTTGTGTGTGCGTGTGCGTGTGTGTGTGTGTGTGTGTGTGTGTGCGCATGCTCATTGAGGGAGGTTGTGTGTTTGTGTTTGTGTGTGTGTGTGATCACAGCAGTGTGTGTCTATGTGTATGTCTGTGTGATGAAAGTGTGTTTGTGTGTGTGTGTGTGTGTGTGGTGTGAGAGAGAGAGAGAGAGAGAGAGAGAGAGAGAGATATCAGTGACTGGGAGTGGGTAATGTTTGTCATCAGATTTATAGTGTGTGTGGATGTGTATGTGTGCTTGTGTGGTGAATGAGCGTTTGTTTGTGTGTGTCTGTGTGCATGATCAGAGAGAGGTAGTGTTTTGTGTGTGTGTGTGTGTGTGTGTGTGTGTGGTGTGTGTGTGTGTGTGTGTGTGTGTGTGAGATCAGAGACTGCTAGTGGGTAGTGTTTGCAGAGTGTGTGTGTGTGTTTGTGTGAGACTAGACCCACTGGTAGTGGGTAGTGTTTGTCATCAGATTTGTAGTGTCTGTGTGTGTGTGTGTGTGTGTGTGTGTGTGTGTGTGTGTGGTGTGTGTGTGTGTCTGTGTGTGTGTCTGTGTGTCTGTGTGTGATGAGAGAGTGGAAGTGTATGTTCAGATAGTGGTGAGTCTTGTGTGTGTGTGTGTGTGTGTGAGTCTTTGTAATCAGAGAGCTGTATTATGTGTGTGTGTGTGTGTGTGTGTGTGTGTGTGTGTGATATGACCATCATTCACATCCTCATCACACATCACTCAGTGTTCAGCTCATGTGTGTGTTCTTTCTCTCTGCAGCTCCTGTCACTCTGGATCCCAACACTGCAAACCCACAACTCATCCTGTCTGAGGATCTGACCAGTGTGAGACGCAGTGATGAGGGGCAGCAGCTTCCTGATAACCCAGAGAGATTTGATGTGTGTGCCAGTGTCCTGGGCTCTGAGGGCTTTAACTCAGGGACTCACTGCTGGGATGTGGAGGTTGGGGGAATGATGGGTGGGATCTGGGTGTGATGACAGAGTCTCTCCAGAGGAAGGGATACATATACAGTAGTAGTGGACTGTGGTTTGTGGGTATTATTGTGCTGCATATAGAGCAGTGCTTACCTCATCCCTCCACTCCCTCACAGTGAAGCAGAAACTCCAGAGGATCAGAGTGCAGCTGGACTGGGACAGAGGAAAGCTCTCATTCTCTGACCCTGATAATAACACACACCTACACACTTTCACACACACTTTCACTGAGAGAGTGTCTCCATACTTTTGGACTTGGTCAAATCTCTCTCCTCTTAGGGTTGTCCCAGTAAAATGTTGTGTAACTCTGACTCCTCCCAGTTAGAGCTCCTCCAGCCTCTGTGTTGTCATGGATGATAAGAATCCAAAGCCCTGATGGTAACACACATCTCTAACATTTATTAGTTAGAGCTCATGACCTGTTTCCATTCTTCTTGACTTTCTCCACTTTCCCCCTCTGAGGATGTTAGCAGTGAAGGCCTCAGTAAGAGTAGAGCAGCACAGTTAGAGCTCATACTGACTCTGGATCAGGACTCACACACTGAGAGGGAAACCTACAGGAGAAAACCAAAGCCAACCAAAGATGTGTCTTATTGTGTGGATCTCAACATTTCAAGCTGTGTTAATGTTCAGGTGTGTGGGAACACTACTGAGAGGGAAGCCTGTGGAGAACAGAAACACAAAAGTGTTTTGATGTGGAAATGAAAACTAATGTTCAGGTGATCTATAGTGATGTTGGGATATTTGACCTAAAATACTGAAAATAATAAATCATGCATGAGATTATTTTTCTACTTGGATTGTGTGTATTACACTACTGCCATCAATCTGTGTGTGTGTGTGTGTGTGTGGTGTGTGTGTGTGTGTGTGTGTGTGTGTGTGTGTATACCACTATCCCTCCCTCAAACTCTTCCAAGTCTAACCCTACACTTATGCTACTCTAGAGGTTCCTCCCTGGTATAGGGGTATATCATAGGACACTGGGTATTCTGTGTCTATAGTGTTATATAGGGGTATATAATAAGACACTGGGTATTCTGTGTCTATAGTGTTATATAGGGGTATATAATAAGACACTGAGTATTCTGTGTCCATAGGATCATATAGGGGTATATCATAGGACACTGGGTATTCTGTGTCTATAGTGTTATATAGGAGTATATAATAAGACACTGGGTATTCTGTGTGTTATATTGGGTATTCTGAGTGTTATATTGGGGTAGATCATAAGACACTGGGTATTCTGTGTCTATAGTGTTATATAGGGGTATATAATAAGACACTGGGTATTCTGTGTCTATAGTGTTATATAGGGGTATATAATAAGACACTGGGTATTCTGTGTCTATAGTGTTATATAGGGGTATATAATAAGACTCTGGGTGAAGACATTCGTGTATGAATGAGAAATCTTATGTGTGACAGGAATTATTATCAACCTGATAACCTCTGACCCTGACCCTATCAACCTCTAACCCTGACAGTAACACACACACACACACACACACACATACACACACACACTGTCAGTTTCTAGTCAGATACACAAGCATGCACACACACACACACACACACAGTCACATCATACCTGTCTGTTGTCACACACACACTCACACACACACACACACACACACACACACACACACACACACACACACACACACTTACAACCCTGCCAGTGGACACCCAGGCAAACATACAGAAATTAAACAGCATAAACTATACCTTTTCTGAAAGCCTATGATGTCTAGATGTGATTTAATATGCATCAGACTTCCTCCATCCCATGGACTATCCATAGTTTTCTAATGTATTTCAATGTAAATAAATGGCTTTTAAAACAATGGTTTTCAATGGGCGTGGCTGAAACAGTTACGACATCCCTAGTTTTTGACCTGCATGTTTCAAATTCCCACCAAATTCCCACCGTCTCAAAAGACGAGAACACGCGTGCGTGCAGAATTACTTTGACTCCAACTCATCCTCACTCGACTTTCATGAAACGTATTGAGCTTGTTTACAGAGACTGGGCTCAGTCAAGCCCCGTTTTCATCACTTGTCTTGGATGGCTTTACTCTGGTTTTGTGAAATACCCCCATGGTCAAGTAACTGCCACCAAACAGATAGCTCCCCCTGGTGGAAAAATACTTCTAAGAGAACATTTGGATTTTTATACAGAAATGTTTTGAATGAAGGTGTAGATCGGAATGAATACAAAAAGCTTAAAAATTCAATGTGTGTGTGTGTGTGTGTGTGTGTGTGTGTGTGTGTGTGTGTGTGTGTGTGTGTGTGTGTGTGAGAGAGAGAGAGAGCAAGAGAGAGAGAGAGAGAGAGAGAGAGAGAGAGAAAGCTGATGTCACTGAGGGAAGTGAAATGAGCTATTCTCTTAGATCATCAAACAGAAGAACACTCAGCTGCTCAATGACAAAATCACTCAGACACACTCAGATGGACACATAGCCTACAACTGACATACAAAAACACTTACCAGTTTGAATATGTCCATATGTGATATGAATGACATGGATGTGCTTTAGGCTGCTCTGTTTAGATGCTACTTGCTACTTTATGTCATGACTTTAACAGTCTTCTCATCTACTGTAGCCTATGTCACACAGAAAGACATGAAATAAAGATTCTGTCTCTTTAAGAGTAAAGTCACACCCTATCACTATGCACTGGCAGTGACTGATAGTGGCACAGACCAATGATATTCAGTATCCACAGAGGTCCCTCCCTCACCCAGAAGGGTGTAGTTCCTGTTTATACTGTGTGTGACTGTGGTTTGCGTGCACATTTCAGCTCAGATAAGACTGGAATATCTCTGCGCTGTCACATGTCCTGACAGTGAAAGTCAATATAGTCAAGAGATTTGTGCTCAAAGAAAATGGCTTCTGCATCTTTTGCGGAGGAGGATTTCACTTGTCCAGTGTGCACTGACATCTTCAAGGATCCAGTCCTCCTCTCCTGTAGTCACAGCATCTGTAAAGTCTGTCTGCAGCAGTTCTGGGACACGAAGGGATGTGGAGAATGTCCAGTCTGCAGGAGGAGATCATCAAAGGGTAACCCTCCCCAGAACCTCCACTTAAAGAACCTGTGTGAGTCATTCTTACAGGAGAGAAGTCAGAGAGCTTCAGCTGCAGGGTCTGAGGTGCTCTGCAGTCTGCACAGTGAGGAACTCAAACTCTTCTGTCTGGATGATAAACAGTCTGTGTGTCTGGTTTGTCGAGACTCTTGAAAACACGTAGGACAAATTCTATCCTATGAGTGAAGCAGCTCTTGACTGCAAGGTGAATTTCATTCAGTGTTCACATATACAGTATATTTATCTTTCATAATGAGGTGTGACTAGTGCCCTATATTGTAATCCAGATGAAACATTTACATGATGATCACTGTGATCATGTATATTGGTGCCACCCCATAGATATTTACTTCTGTAATACCATAATCTCCACAAGGTGGCGATATTTAGCCTCTTGTTTTCTCCATCTGGTAGTACTACACATCAATATCTGCTCACCTGCCACAATGTGAGAAACTCTGCTAGTCTTTCTGTGAATATAAACAATATCGTACAACACTTGATTGGGCCAAATAATGGAAACATTAGTACATTCATACACATTCAAAAGAGATGAAAGATATCAGTGCTTAGAGTATCTCTTCTTTCTCCCCCCAAGTGCTCTGTGTTTGATAAGTATCTATTACAGCAGCAGTGCAGATGTTTGTTTGCTTGTTTGTTTGTTTGTTTGTTTACACTTATATCTGCATCATTTTTAGGATGAGCTCAAAACCAACCTGCAGCCCTTACAGGAGAAACTGAAGACCTTTGAAGAAGTGAAACTGGTCTGTGATAAAACAGCACAACACATTAAGGTGGGAAAGAGAACTTATTCAAATCTTATTTAAGACGGGCAAGTTGGCAGGTTTGTTTTTTCATGCTGTGTGTTAATCCAGACTCAGGCCCAACACACAGAGAGTCATTTCAAGGAGGAGTTTGAGAAGCTTCACCAGTTTCTACGGCAAGAAGAGGCAGCCAGGATAGCTGCACCGAGGAAGGAAGAGGAGCAGAAGAGTCAGATGATGAAGGAGAAGATTGAAAAGATCAGCTGAGAGATCTCATCTCTTTCAGACACAATCAGAACCATAGACGAATAGATGGGAGCTGATGATGTCACATTCCTGCAGGTTTTCTTGTCAATCAAAACTCTTTCATCCAGTCATCATGTCATCCAGTCCAAGGTCCACTGCCTCTCCTGAAAAGTGCCTGGTCCAGTTCTCTACTCTAGACTATAACTGCCTACTAGTCTAGCTGCTGTATTATTTGAATTCTAAACAAATAAATACAAGTAAACAACTATTCTTGTAGTCAAGGTGTTCAGTTATATTATTCTTATACTTCAAAAAATGTGCAAGTCTGACTCCAAGACTTATACAGTTTCAGCTCATAATGATGACCTTTGTCAGCTTTTTTTCAGTTTACTGAGTGTTCCTGTATGTGTCAAGTTTTAAGATGAGGCTGTAGCCCCTGTTCACGTACAGGCAGTACAAAGAGACTAGTGGTGTCTGGTTTCTGACTGCAGATCAAACCTGGGGAAACCTTGGCACTCTCCTATTACTGTTGACTACAGATAATAATATTATTGATGCATCATCCACAACAATGTTACCATCCATAAACAGTCTGAGCAAATGAAAGTGATCATTAACAAAATCTATCACATTTCGTTGTTTTTTTGTTTACCAGAACTACAAGAGCAGAGTGGAGAGGTGAGTGATCTGCCTCCTGTCTCTCTTTTCTCTGTGCAGCAGCACTGACTCCTAAATGTTATTCCAGAGCCCAGTGTGCACTGCGGGATCCAGAGACGGTTTCAAGAGCTCTGATCAATGAGGCAAAGTACCTGTGCAACCTGAAGTTCATAGTGTGGGACAAGATGCAGGAGATTGTTCAGTACAGTGAGTAGGCTGCTGCTTCAACATCTTCAAACACACATAATCTAGATCAGATTTACATTTATGCATTTAGCAGACACTTTTACCCAAAGTGACTTACATTTGTCAACTGTCAATTAATATGGGGCCAGTCTCCCTTAGAACAATTTTGGATTAAGTGGCTTGTTCAAGGGCACAACGGTGGCAGCCAAGATTCTAACCTACAATTTGTGGGCTACCAGCATGCTAACCAGCTAACCTTAACTGCGGATCCATGCTAACCAGCTAACCTTAACTGCTGATCCATGCTAACCAGCTAACCTTAACTGCTGATCTACCACCAACCTCAAGTTGCATTTGACCAGGGATTACTAGAGGTTAAAATCATATTCACACTTTCTCTGTGTGATGTGACACATTTGGAAGTATGGAGAAGTGGAGTGTGTGTGTGTGTGTCTGTGTGTGTGTGTGTGTGTGTGTGTGTGCGTGTGTGTGTTTATCTGAGAATAAAGCTGAGTCATGATAAAGTCCTCATCTCAAACTCCGAACTGTGAGCATGTTCTTTTACCAATTAGGAAGGGATTACAGCAAGAGCATCTTACACTAACACACACACACACATACACACACACACACACAGATCATAAGCATGTCATACCACATCTAGTGAAAGACACACCCCGATTACACCTGAAAATACTGAGGATTAACACAAACACACACACACACACACACACACACACACACACACACACACACACACACAGATAATAAGCATTTCAGACTACAACCAGTGAAAGACACACCCAGAATACACAGGAGAATGCTGAGGATTACATACATACATACACACACACAGGATAAATGAATTATTGCCTGAATCCAACTAAAATCAAACTTAACTTAAAGTTAACTTAAACTTAAAGTTAAAATGCAAGTACAGACCTCAGTCCAACAAGATGTACTGTGCCGGACAATTCATGGTCAAATCTACTGTGACTGAAAGTCGAATAACCTGTGCATGTTAAACGATGTGTGAGTAAAATCTCCTGGATTCTGCAACTCAAATGTTCACAGATGATAATAGTCCAGTTGAAAGACTTAGCTTGATGACAACCACAGCTCAACTAAATAGTGCATCCGTGTAAAACAGCTGAATGAGAACGGAAGCGCCTCCAGAATGAGCATAGATGTGTTTCAACAAAAAGTCTGATGAATAGATAATGTAATTACAAACTGATGGAGAGAAACATGCCAAACATGTAATAATGGTCAACAGGCCTAATTCACCAACATGTTCAGGATTTTTCTATCATTTATTGTTAAGAAGGTTCCTGGAAAAACTAGACAGGACATTGGTGAATGCCAGAATTTGTGTAAGTGGGGCTTAAGAACAATTTTCTTAATGGCCGGGTAATGAGGCCCAATGATGAATGAGTCCCAATGATGATACTTTCTTACCTGTCCACTAACATCCCCCTCTCCCATGAATAATCTTTTGCACACCTGAGATCCCTTCATACTGAAGAATAAAGAGTATTTCACTGTTCCTACTTCTCCTGCCATTACACTTGGTAACACCACTATTAATAATGACCATCATTCACATCCTCATCACACATCACTCAGTGTTCAGCTCATGTGTGTGTTCTTTCCCTCTGCAGCTCCTGTCACTCTGGATCCCAACAATGCACACCCAGAACTCATCCTGTCTGAGGATCTGACCAGTGTGAGACGAGTTGAAAAGAGACAGCAGCTTCCTGATAACCCAGAGAGATTTGATAAGTATGCCAGTGTCCTGGGCTCTCAGGGCTTTAACTCAGGGACTCACTGCTGGGATGTGGAGGTTGGGGAGAATAATAGCTGGGCCCTGGGTGTGATGGCAGAGTCTGTCCAGAGGAAGGGAAACTATTATTCCATGAGTGGACTGTGGTGCGTGGGGTACAACAGTGATGCATATGGAGCTTATGCTACACCTCATGCCTCCACCCCCCTCACAGTGAAGCAGAAGCTCCGGAGGATCAGAGTGAAGCTGGACTGGGACAGAGGAAAGCTCTCATTCTCTAACCCTGATAATAACACACACCTACACTCTTTCACACACACTTTCACTGAGAGACTGTTCCCATACTTTTGTACTGTCTCGGAACTTCCTCGCAGGATTCTCCCAGTAAAATCTACTGTAGCTCTGACTCATAGTTAGAGCTCCTCTAGCCCCTGTGTTGTCATGGATGATAAGAATCCAAAGCCCTGATGGTAACACACATCTCTAACATTTATTAGTTAGAGCTCATGACCTGTTTCCATTCTTCTTGACTTTCTCCACTTTCCCCCTCTGAGGATGTTAGCAGTGAAGGCCTCAGTAAGAGTAGAGCAGCACAGTTAGAGCTCATACTGACTCTGGATCAGGACTCACACACTGAGAGGGAAACCTACAGGAGAAAACCAAAGCCAACCAAAGATGTGTCTTATTGTGTGGATATCAACATTTCAAGCTGTGTTAATGTTCAGGTGTGTGGGAACACTACTGAGAGGGAAGCCTGTGGAGAACAGAAACACAAAAGTGTTTTGATGTGGAAATGAAAACTAATGTTCAGGTGATCTGTAGTGATGTTGG
Organism: Tenualosa ilisha; assembly: GCA_015244755.2. Classification (NCBI taxonomy): domain Eukaryota; kingdom Metazoa; phylum Chordata; class Actinopteri; order Clupeiformes; family Clupeidae; genus Tenualosa; species Tenualosa ilisha. The sequence continues at coordinate 127,130 of PYXC01002605.1, read as the reverse complement.
GATATTTGACCTAAAATACTGAAAATAATAAATCATGCATGAGATTATTTTTCTACTTGGATTTTGTGTATTACACTACTGCCATCAGTCTGTGTGTGTGTGTGTGTGTGTGTGTGTGTGTGTGTGTGTGTGTGTGTGTGTATGCCACTATCCCTCCCTCAGATTTGTGCTACTCTAGAGGCTCCTCTGTGATTATAGTGTTATATAGGGGTAGTCTGTGTGTGTGTGTGTGTGTGTGTGTGTCTTTCTGTCTGTCTGTCTGTCTGTCTGTGACTGCCATCAGTCTCTCTCTCTCTTTCCCTCTCTCTCTCTCTCTCTCTCTCTCTGTGTGTGTGGTGTGTGTGTGTGTGTGTGTGTGTGTATGCCACTATCCCTCCCTCAAACTCTTCCAAGTCTAACCCTAAACTTGTGCTACTCTAGAGGTCCCTCCCTGAGTATTCTGTGTCCATAGGATCATATAGGGGTATATAATAAGACACTGGGTATTCTGTGTCCATAGGATCATATAGGGGTATATCATAGGACACTGGGTATTCTGTGTCTATAGTGTTATATAGGGGTATATAATAAGACACTGGGTATTCTGTGTCTATAGTGTTATATAGGGGTATATAATAAGACACTGGGTGAAGACATTCATGCTTGGATGAGAAATCTTGTGTGTGACAGGAATTATTATCAACCTGATTGGGAAAAGGACAACTTCCATTCTCTGACCCTGACAGTAACACACACAGATACACACGCATTCACACACACACACACGCACACACACACACATACACACAATCACATACTACCAGTGTCTAGTCAGATACACAAGCATTCACACACACTCACACACTATCACTCTCTAGTCACACACACACACACACACACACACGTACAGTCTTGCCAGTGGACACCCAGGTAAAAGCAGGGCAAGCTGGGGGACAAATAGGGTCAGAGTACAACCATTGTTTACAAAGCTTTTTAATTCCTTTGAAATACATTAATTCAATTCAATTCCATTTTATTTATACAGCACCTTTTACAATAGTATTGTCTCATGGCGCTTTACAGAAGGAGCACCCAAGAGCAACAGGGCCAAGAAAAAACTCCCTTATGTTTAGTTAGTCTAGGAAGAAACCTTGGGCAGATCCACGATTCAATGGGCTAACCCAACTGCCAGGGGTCATGGAGAAAAATTACAATCAGTAGTAACCATGACAGACTACAAGTTGCCTATGGTTTTAGCTAAGGATCAGAATAGTTCATAATAGAGAATTATCCCACTTTACATTATATGGTAGTCAGTCCATAGGTGGTTATCAGGAATTATGGCTGGACAATGTAGCAGCGGCCAGACATAGTGTCAAACTAAAAGGAGTGCGAGGGGTGGTGGGGGTAACAGTAAAGGTCCATTTGACAGTGCCATTGTGAGGTTGTGTAAATCACAAAGCCTTAAGGAAGGGGAGTCGGGCCTAGCATGGGCGTCCAGGAAGGGTCTCTATGATGGAGAGTCGGTCCTGACATGGGCCTCCCTTAGTGTTGGTTGTAGTCCACTCAGGAGGGGAGGGTGAGAGGAGTCCACCGGAATGAGGCAGGGATGGCACTCAGCAGAGATAATTGTGGACAGAGGAATATAGTGAATTAGGCCAGGCTCACACATTAGAGAGCAAATGTGTAATTTGGGCATAAATATATGTATATATGTATATAAATATATAAATATATGAATATATATAAATAATAAAGACTCTGTCTCTTTAAGGTCAACAGACTCTACATTCCATTTATAAAGCTGAGTACATTCGATCAGGTGAAGGAAAATTCATTGATTTACCCGATTTAGAAAGAAATAAACAAACAAATAATAGAAGAATAAAATAATAGAAGAAAATAAACAAACAAATAATAGGGCAAAAATCATAACAGCCACCTTAGAAAAATATTTGGCCTCTGAAAATGGCAAACAAGGAGCTCCGTAAGATAACAGGAGACAGACATGGAGGTCTGGGGTCAGTCTCTGTGTCTTTGGCAGGTGCAGTTCACACCCACCACTGGAATGTTCACCTGAGTCACTGGTGAGCGACAAACTGGTTAAACTGGTGCAGGGGCAGGAAGTGAGTTGAGTGGCAGGTTGATTCTCTGTCCTCCACTAGACGCTCTCATGTGGGACACTTTGATCAGAAGCTTCTTAGTAACAGTGTTTAGACTGAAGGAAACAGTTTGGGTTGAACCTGAAGCTAGAGGAGCTAAGAGCCGTGTGGATTAAAGTGTGAAACAGTTTGGGTGTTTGGGACTGACTGACTCAACTCCACTGCTGAAAGTGAAAGTGAAGCTGCTGAACCAGACTGCACAGAGGAGAGAGAGTTTACTGTCAGGACAAAATGGCTTCTAAAATGGAAGAGGATCTCACCTGTCCTGTGTGCTGTGAAATCTACAAAGATCCTGTCGTTTTGACCTGCGCTCACAGTGTGTGTAAAGCCTGTCTGCAAAAGTTCTGGGAGAGCAAAGGATCCAGAGAATGTCCTTACTGCAGGAGGAAGTGCTCAAAAGAAGTAAATCCTCCTAACGTGGCTTTAAAGAACCTGTGTGAGACATTTTTAACGGAGAGAAGTCAGAGAGCTTCAGCAGGGTCTGAGATGCTCTGCAGTCTGCACAGTGAGAAACTCAAGCTCTTCTGTCTGGAGGATAAACTGCCTGTGTGTTTAGTGTGTCAGACCTCAAAGAAACATGAAAATCACACATTTAGGCCAGTAGATGAAGCAGCACAGGACCATCAGGTAAGAATCTACTCTGGTAATAGAGATGATGCCTCTTAAACACCACCTCTTGATGTATGCATAGATCTATAAATGTCAGAACTGCAGTGAACTACATTCATGACGGTTATGGCAGCAGCTGTCTGTAATGTCTTTCATGCAACAGTAGATGGCGGTGTGTATTTACATTCTGCTGTTAAATCTGATTGCTGCTCAACAACCACACAGTCTGAGATCTCTGAGCTGAGATCTTCTAAGCTGAGATACTCTGTATCTCCCCCTCTAACTCCAATCTATCACTCCAACCACATGTACTTAAACTTAAGGAAACTCTTGACTCTCCCTATTATAAAAACTGTTGGCAAAACTAATGCAGTCAGACATCCATGACACACAATGTGACGTAGTGCACATGAATTGCTTTTAAATTGAAATATAATTTTTCTCACATTCTGTTTCCTGCTGCATCTCCTAAGACCTCTAATGACCCATATGATATGAATGTGCTCTTACCTTTCAGCATGTATTCATATTGTACTCTCATACTGAGATGTTATAGCCTGACAAGCAATCCTAGAACTAGGGTTTGTTTTCAAGATTTCAAGGTTAGAGATTCTAAACTTTTTCAGAGAAAAGGAATCTGATAAAAACGCAGTGATTTTAATACACAGTAGAGTGAGAATAAAGTGTAACTGAATCATGTTAACATTACTGTTAATACATAAAACAACAGCAATAACAAAAACAATCAATCAAACAATTTGCCATCGTTCTTGTTTTTAGATTTAGGGTATTGAAAACTCATATGTATGATTAATATTCATTCATTCCAGGAGGAGCTAAAGATCAAACTGCAGCCCTTACAGAAGAAACTGAAGACCTTTGAAGAAGTGAAACTCATCTGTGATAAAACAGCAGCACATATTAAAGTGAGATATAGTAAAGAAACTGTATTTTGAAGAGTCGTGGATCAGTTGTAATTAAAGATTCTTCAGGTATTGGAAGCAGTAATGTGATCATTGTTTTCTTCAGACTCAGACCCAACACACAGAGAGACAGATCAAGGGGGAGTTTGAGAAGCTCCATCAGTTTCTACGAGATGAAGAGGCAGCCAGGATAGCTGCAGTGAGGGAGGAAGAGGAGCAGAAGAGTCAGATGATGAAGGAGAAGATTGAGAAGATGAGCAGAGAGATCTCATCTCTTTCAGACACAATCAGAGCCATAGAAGAGCAGATGGGAGCAGATGACATCACATTCCTGCAGGTAGGAGTTATCTGATGTTTATGATGTGTGTGTTATATTACATTCTGACAGTGTATTTGATGAGAACCTGTTGATGTTATATTTACCTGTTTATGCCACACACACACACACACACACACACACACACTCTCTCACACACACACACACAGTATGAACTACCTGTGATGGGAGAAAATGTGTGAAATAAGTTCATAATTAGCAATTAATCCTGGAACCTTCAGCATTTCCTCATAAATAAAAAAAACAGCAGAACACAGCCCAGCTACCAATGTGCTGGATATCAGTCAGTAAGTATATACACTCTTTTGATGCCATGAAGACAATTCTACTGAACCCATCTGTGAATTAGTGACACACACACACAGCAAAGGGAAACACACCCAGCACACAGTCAACACAGTGAGATGAAGCACACACACTATACCAGAGCAGTGGGCAGCCTGCTGCTGTGGTGCCCAGGGGGCAGTGAGGGGTTAGGTCCCTTGCTGAAGGGCACCTCAGCCAGTGATGTGGGCATGGGAGAGGGATGTTCAATCACATTGTTTCCTGGTCGGGGGTCGAACCGGTCGGCCATCAGTTACAAGTCTGAGGCCCTAACCAGTAGGCTACTGCTGCCCATGTGACTTGCTAAGATGCTCCAAAGGACAAAAACAGTCTGTTAGGATGGAGATGGGGCATGAGATTGGCTAACACACACACACACACACACACACGCACACACAGGGAGAGAGAGAGAGAGAAAGAGAGAGAGATAGAGAGAGAGAGAGAGAGAAAGATGGAGAGAGTGATGGATACATTTTGAAAGACAGAGAGATGGAGGGTCTGCTGAGGTGTCAGGCTGGATAACAGAGAGAGAAAGAAAGAGAGAGAGAGAGAGAGTGAGTGTGTGTGTGAGAGAGAGACAGAGAGAGAGTGAGAGAGAGAGAGAGTGAGCAATAACAATAATGGATCTCAAACACTGGGAACACTAGTCCCTATTCTGTTCTAAACCTCTGGTTCCATCTGAGCACCAGTGCAGAGAACCCTTCGGGCAGACTAGAGTTCTTTGTTTACTGATCTGGAACATCAGTCCTCTCTAGAACCCCTTAGAATCTCCCCTTAGACTCTTAGACACTAACCCTAACCCTAACCCCAAGACTTTGGATACTCTGAGTTCCTTAAGGCTCATTCTGCCATTTTGTTGGGAAGTGCATTTTTGTAAATACTGTAAATGATGCATCACTGTGTACGTGTGTGTGTGTGTGTGTGTGTGCTAAGGTGTAAGGGTGTTGATTGCATTTGAGATAGGAGGCAGCTGGAGGTTGTTACCTGAAGATCTAGAAAGGGGGGGTGGCGGGGGGGCAGAATAATCTTTGCATTTAGCCTCAGATCAAATATGTCAAATGCTTAGTCTGTCACCTCGAATAACAAGAAGAAACGACGAATGATGTGAAGAAAATGTGAAAAAGAAAGAGGAAAAAAAAGAAAAATATGAAGACTGAGAAACTGTGTAACATCTTCCCTCCATTCTTCTTTTCCAGAACTACAAGAGCACAGTGGAAAAGTGAGTGATCTGCCTCCTGTCTCTCTCTTCTCTGTGGTTCTGAACCCAAACCCACAGCAGCACTGACTCCTGAATGTTATTCCAGAGCCCAGTGCACACTGCAGGATCCAGAGAGGGTTTCAGGAGCTCTGATCAATGTGGCAAAGCACCTGGGCAACCTGAGGTTCAGAGTGTGGGAGAAGATGCAGGAGATTGTTCAGTACAGTGAGTAAAACATGCTTCTCTCTTTCTCTCTCAAAAATAGTGTGAATTTTTTTGAGTGAATGTGAATGAGTTTGCAGCTAAATAGAAGGAGAAGGGGGCGTGGCAAGTTTGGTCACGTTCCTCCTGAACTTGTTTCTAAAAACACTGAACATGCTGAACATGCTTTTCTGCCTGTTTAGTGTGCTGTGTAGGGGGTGGCGCTCATTGTCCATTACTGACAGGAGTTTGCTGAGGGTCCTGAGGGCCAACCATAGGGGGCCCAAGTGTTCACACTGGCCCTCTCATAACATTATGGACATACAGATCTCAGAACATTATGGACATATAGATAGCCAGTGGGAGAGGTGTCCTCACCAGCTTGGAATCAGAGCTTGTGGCGTTGGACAGGACTGAGCAGGCAACAGGCGTGCTCGTGACGTCCAAGCTATAGAAGTGGGCAAAAGTGTTAGCACTAGCCCAGCTGGCAGACTGACAAACGTCCTGAACAGAGACTCCTTTCCACACGGCCCATGATGCAGAGACGCTTCTCGTAGAATGGGCTCTCAGCCCTTCAGGCGGACGCACTCCGGCCGCCTCATATGCCAAGCCTATCGCCTCGACAAAGCCCTCCTTCAGGCTTGTCTGCATCCATAGGGATATTAAAAGAGGTTTCTGTTTGGGCCTACATTTGTCTCGTGTTTTTCTTTGTTACTTTTTTTGACATAGTTTGTCTTTTTGTTTTGTTTTGTTTTGAACTTTTTCTAATTTTACATGTTAACTAGTTTTCTTAATCAAGACTTTTAAGTTCTCTTTTTGGTCCGTCGTTGTTTTGGGAAAGATTGTGTGTGTGTGTGTGTGTGTGATTCACCATCTCTCTCCTTTGTTACGGTGTCTGAACCCCTAGACTGGCAAGTAAAGATGAGAGAGTGTTAGTAGAGTGTGTGTGTGTGTGTGTGTGTGCCTGTGTGGTTAAAGGCTGGTTGTTTATGTTTGTTTGTTTGTGTTTGTGTGTGCATGTATATTCAGAGAGTGGAGCAAGTGCAGTATATACAGTATGCAGTATGTACAGCAGTAAAGAGCAGATTATATACAGATAAGAGTAGTAATAATAAATAGACAGAACAGCAATATACATGTTATGTGAAGAGATAGTAAGGGTAATATACAGATGTGCTATAGAGATAGTTATGTACAGATGTATTAAGTATATACAGATGTACAGTTGTATTAAGTGTATACAGATGTACATATGTGCAGTCCAAGGGCTATAGCAGCATAGCTATGTATGTGTTTGTGTGTCTGTGTGTGTATGATCAGAGACTGCTCTTGGGTACTGTTTGTCATCAGATTTGTAGTGTGTGTGGGTGTCTGTGTGGGTGTGTCTGTGTGTGTGTGTGTGTGTGTGTGTGTGTGTGTGTGTGTGTGTGTGTGTGTGTGTGTGTGTGTGTGTGTGTGTGTGTGTGCGTGTGTGTGTAATCAGAGAGTGGAAGTAGGTAGTGTTTGTGATCAAATTTTTTGTGTATGTTTGTGTGTGTGTGTGTGAGATCAGAGACTGAGTGTTTTTTGTGTGTGTTTGTGCGTCTGTGTGTGTACGATCAGAGACTGCTTTTGGGTACTGTTTGTCATCAGATTTGTTGTGTGTGTGTGTGTGTGTGTGTGTGTGTGTGTGTGGTGAGAGAGTGGTACTGCAGTAGAGTGTTTGTGTTTTTGTGTATATGTGTATCTGTGTGGTGAAAAAGTGGTTGTTTGTATTTGTTTGTGTGTGTGTATCTGTGTGTAATCAGAGATTGGAAGTGGGTAGTGTTTGTAATCAATTGGTAGTGTGTGTGTGTGTTTGTGTGTGTGTGTGTGTGTGTGTGTGTGTGTGTAATGAGAGAGTGGTTGTAGAGTGTGTGTGTTTGTGTGTGTGCGTGTGTGTGTGTGTGCTCATAAAGGGAGGTTGTGTGTGTGTCTATTTGTATCACATAGGTTTGTGTGTGTGATTAGAGAGTGTGTGTGTGTGAGAGAGAGATTAGAGACTGGTAGTGGGTGGTGTTTGTCATCAGATTTGTTGTGTGTGTGTGTGTGTGTGTGTGTGTGTGTCTGTGTCTGCGTCTGTGTGTGTGTCTGTTTGAATGTGTCTTATCAGAGTGGTGTGTGTGTGTGTGTGTGTGTGTGTGTGTGTGTGATTGTGTCTGAGTGATGAGAGTGGTTGTTTGTGTGTGTGCGTGTGTGTGTGCGTGTGTGTGTGTGTGTGTGTGTGTGTGTGCGTGTGTGCGTGTGTGTGTGCGTGTGTGTTTGAATGGTGTAAGAGTGGTTATATGTGTGTATGTGTGTGTCTGATCAGAGTGGTTTGTGTCTATGTGTATGTCTGTGTGGTGTTTGTTTGTGTGTGTGAGATCAGTGACTGGGAGTGGTTAATGTTTGTCATCAGATTTATAGTGTATGTGTGTGTGTGTATTTATGTGTGTGTGTGTGTATTTGTGTATCTGTGTGGTGAAAGAGTTGTTGTTTGTGTTTGTTTGTGTGTGTGCGTGTGTGTAATCAGAGATTGTAAGTGGGTAGTGTTTGTCACCAATTGGTAGTGTGTGTGTGTATCTGTGTGAGGAGAGAGTGGTTGCAGAGTGTGTGTGTGTGTGTGTGCGTGCGTGCGTGCGTGCGTGCGTGCGTGCGTGCGTGCGTGCGTGCGTGCGTGCGTGCGTGCGTGCGTGCGTGTGTGTGCGCGCGCGCTGGTGGTAGCGTAGTGGTTAAGGAACCTGGCTAGCGTGTAAGTAGCCTGAAAAGTTGTGGGTTCGAATCCCGGCTGCCACCATTGTACCTTTGAGCAAGACACTTAACCCTAAGTTGCTCTAGGGGAGACTGGCCCTGAACAATTGGTAGTTGATGAGTTGTAAGTCGCTTTGGATAAAAGCGTCTGATAAATGTAAATGTGTGTGTGTGGGCACATAGAGGGAGGTTGTGTGTGTGTCTATTTGATCACAGAGGTTTGTGTGTATGATTAGAGAGTGGTTGTGTGTGTGTATGACATTAGAGACTGGTAGTGGGTGGTGTGTGTCATCAGATTTGTTGTTGTTGTTCACACACATCACTCAGTGTTCAGCTCATGTGTGTGTTCTTTCTCTCTGCAGCTCCTGTCACTCTGGATCCCAACACTGCAAACCCACAACTCATCCTGTCTGAGGATCTGACCAGTGTGAGATACAGTGATGAGAGACAGCAGCTTCCTGATAACCCAGAGAGATTTGATGTGTGTGCCAGTGTCCTGGGCTCTGAGGGCTTTAACTCAGGGACTCACTGCTGGGATGTGGAGGTTGGGGGAAATAATGGGTGGCATGTGGGTGTGATGACAGAGTCTCTCCAGAGGAAGGGACACATATACAGGAGTAGTGGACTGTGGATTGTGGGGTATTATGGTGCTGCATATAAAGCATGGGCTCCACCTCATCCCTCCACTTTCCTCACAGTGAAGCAGAAGCTCCAGAGGATCAGAGTGCAGCTGGACTGGGACAGAGGAAAGCTCTCATTCTCTGACTCTGATAATAACACACACCTACACACTTTCACACACACTTTCACTGAGAGAGTGTTTCCATACATTTGGGTTCCATCAAATCTCTGTCCTCTTAGGGTTGTCCCAGTAAAATGTTGTGTAACTCTGACTCCTCCCAGTTAGAGCTCCTCCAGCCTCTGTGTTGTCATGGATGATAAGAATCCAAAGCCCTGATGGTAACACACATCTCTAACATTTATTAGTTAGAGCTCATGACCTGTTTCCATTCTTCTTGACTTTCTCCACTTTCCCCCTCTGAGGATGTTAGCAGTGAAGGCCTCAGTAAGAGTAGAGCAGCACAGTTAGAGCTCATACTGACTCTGGATCAGGACTCACACACTGAGAGGGAAACCTACAGGAGAAAA
>PYXC01002605.1:110000-115000 GCA_015244755.2 Tenualosa ilisha | reverse complement strand
CACACACTGTCACTGAGAGAGTGTCTCCACCACACACACACACACACACACTGTCACTGAGAGAGTGTTTCCATATGATTCCCCACACATCCTCCTCTCAGTACAGATCCAGTTGAACCAGGGCTGGAATGGCATAGAGAGTCGGCCCAGGCATTTTTGGACCACACAGCTCATCAGTCAGGAACATTCTCTATGAAAAAGCAAAGATATTTTACACAAAAGAGAATCATGAGAAAGATGTTCAGGTGATTCATATCTGTTGTAATATTATTATATATATATATGTATTATTATATTTTAACTGGTGACAAATGAATAAATCATGAATCACTCCATTCATGTGACTCTAATATCATTAATGGTGCTGCAATATTGGATTCACAATTGTACTGATTTTTCGAACATCTATCTGGCATGAGATTATAGTGTAATTATTTCAGGAACAGTGTGTGGATTGGAACAGTGTGATGATTGGACTGTTGACATGAAACTTTGACCAGACATTGGCATTCCTCTGTAACACATTTTCCTGTCCTGGGTATCTTTCTAAATGGTCCTTGGCTCTTCAGCTACTCTTCTGATTGCCCATTTGACTCCCAGAATAAGAAACCTGACAGAAATTCTGCAGGTGTCCAATTGACAGTGGAATGATGTTCCTCCCACTTGCAGATAATGGCCCCAGTGGTGCTTAGAAGAGCACATAGTTTTGAAATATCACGACGTCTAAAACATTTTTATATGTTATATTTGTATGCATTAGCAAAGATAACGTTGCAAATGTCTGGTGAGAGCTTTTGCCTTCACTCATCATGAGATGTTCTGGTACAACACCTTTGTGAAACAAAAAAACAAAAAAACAATGTTGTAGTTGATCTAAATCTACTACACAGGAGTAAATGTATATGCGCTGGTGAGAGGCAGAACTACCTTCACACTGCTAATAGATTCAAACTGGTTCCTTATTTCTGTGCCTTGTTTTACTGCTTTTGTGCGTTAAAACTTTCTCCCCCTGACATTTCACTTTATTACACCTGATGCTGTTTTGGAGGTTTAACATTTAGATTTCTTTACATGTGTGGATATCTTTAATTTCATGTCAGCAGTTCAGTCAGAAATACCTATACTTAAAAAATGTTGACACGTTACAATACTTATTTTCACGTCCGTATAAAACTAATTTTGCTTAACACATGCCTTACAAATCACTAACATATACATGTATTAGCTATGTGTCAATGGCAAATGTATGCTCCTTAAAATAATGTGTTAGCCTACTTAGCATACCTTTGCTATTTTAACACATTTAAATGTGGTGCTGACAAAAAAACAGAAAAAAATTTTTCTCAGTATTTAATTTTTTTAGGGAGAAAGAACTTCTGGAGAGATGAAAATCGGCCACAGTGGTGGCCAGAAAATCTGCCTTCTGTGTCACCTAGCGACAGATGTAAGAATTTGACATCTTCTGATGAGTTACTTGTGTGCAATGCATTGCAGTGCAGTAGTTACACCATGGAGAGGAATTGTAAATGTAAAAGTGTGGAGATACTCAATGCTCTTGTGTCTGTCCCTCTCAGTACAAAGACAGCGGAGTCATGAGTGGCTCATCTAGCTGCTAAATAACCAAATCATGTGTTCACATGCTGTATATTTTAAAACATGGCTTACTGATCACAAAATCAAGACTCCACCATGGCTCTAAGATGATCAGCTCCCCTGATCTTAATGGCACAGTAAACCAGTGGAATTGGATTTATGTTATAGCAAACATACAGATAGAAGTACAGACAGTGCATATAGTTTATTTACATCTATCAAATATTAACTTTAACACTAGGAAGGAATGACTGGATGAAAGTAAAAATCTGGAGCCTGGAACTACATGTGTATTTTCTGAGACCCAAATAATGAGGGAAGTAGTTTAATCCTTTTTTAACATGCACACCCATCTTCCCACTGCTATTCAGGTCAGTCAAGGACCTATAGCAGCCAGAGAGAAAGAGAGAGAGAGAGAGAGAGAGAGAGGGAGAGAGAGAGAGAGTAAAAGACAGACAAAAAAACAGACGAGGTCATTGTGCTGTTGGCACTGTAGCAATTTAAAAAAAAAATCGCTAGGATCTGTCTCGTCCCTTAAGAAATTAATAAAGTTTAATCAGATTTAATCGTTGTATAAAATTCGATGAACAATGAGATGAAATTAAATGTCAGAAGCAAAATGATGAGCCTTGTTTACCAACTCTTCAAGCTGACTGATGTTTTGGTTCTACAGTTAATTTTTATCTACTGGTGGGTAAAATAAGATCAAGTAAATAGAAGAGGGAGAACAGAACAACTCAAAAGAATTTAGCTGTATCCCATTCAGCTTCTAATCAGCCTCCAACAGATTAAGGACAGAGTGCATGAGAAGCACTGTGCTCACCATATGGGAGCCAATTTAGCTTGTGGTACACTGGGCTGTTTCAGGATGGTGTGTGTGGAGAGGACAGGACAGGAGAGAGCAGAGAAGGAGGTGACACAGCAGCGGTCAGGTTGTCAGAGAGAAGGGAGGCATAAGGAGGAAGATTAGTCATTGATTGAGGGGCTTAGCTGTGATGTGGCTGCTCACCATCTTGCCGTGGCTGAGCTGTTGTGAAGTTCTTTAGCATGGCCCATTCAGACGGGCACCACAGGGGCACTGAGAGTGAGGGAGAGAGAGAATGAGGGTGTTGGAATATGATGTGTCTCTTTATCAGCAACCTTTACTAAAATACACAAATATCCATGAATGGGAAAAGAAAATTTTACCAATAAAAGAAATCTTTGAATGCCATATTTTTGTATTTATCCAACACTTACAGATATGCACTGTTAATGACATTTATGTTTACAAGATATATAATTGAAGATGTATACATCATATATTATATATTATAATAAAAACATAAAAATGTCACAAACATTTTTCACTTCTCAAATCTGCATGATTAACAAATGGCATATGGTGATATGGCACAGCTGAATAAAGCACAATTAAAAATGGACAAGATTAACTCATTAAATCAACAACATTAAATAATCAGCAGCACTATTCATAACAGTATTTTTCCATACTGAATGCTAGTGCATGACTCAAACAATGATTATGCTCAACATCCCATTTATACGACAAAGGACGTTTTCCTAAAGGTTGGTCCCCCAAAAGTAACACCTACACCAGACCATTAGGCCTAATATCATGCTATGCTATGCTGTGGGTAAACATTAGACACAACAGCCAAAAGACTGGAAATCATAGCGTGAGACTGATGTTTTAATAGGAGTAGAATACCTTTCAAAACGTCAGTAGTGAATTAGCATATTCAACACGATAACACTTATTTAGATGATTTAATCATATGGTGAGCAAAGGTTTATTTAGGCTGTAATGTTATTTAGGCTGTTTAAGATGTATTTAAGGTGCTTTTAACACATTTAGCAAGTTTATTTTACAAGTTTTACTTTGAATTGTCCCTCAACTACAATCAAATGTGTGCAGTTCTACAGCTTACATACTAAAACTCAGTCTGGTCAAGGACAAGTATGTTTGCTGGTCGATATTTAACCCCCTAAAAGTAATTTTGGATTGATGACAAACACACCTGTCTGTTGACAAAGGCAGACAGACACCAGCATGGGATGACTAGTGACGTCTGACGTTAGTGATGTATATTACGTGTACCATGTGACTGCAGCCCACCAATCACACTGGGGCTTATTAACGGGGCCGGTTACATGATTCAGACCGGACTCTCTACAGACTCTCGTACACACACTCTCATGACTGGAGATAAAACTCATCAGGAGTCTCATTTATTTGTGTTACCTGTGTGTGGAAATATAAATAAATAATTTGCAAAGGGATGTATAGGCTAGTTTTATGCAATAATAACAGTCCAACACATGATATTAGTGTAATTGGGCCTATGAGTAATTAGTAAGTATTTTTGTCCTCACTGATTCTGAATTGTGTAGATGTAATGTGTACATATGTCATATGTTGTGCATATTCAGAAGTAGTTTATTTGTTTTATAATGTAGGCCTAGTTATGTATTCATTGTGACTTTCAACCTGAGAGTTTTATCAAAGTCTGTGTGGGGAGGAGAGTTTGTGTGTAATCCACTGATCTTGGGTCAGTCTCTGTGTCTCTGGCAGGCACAGTTCACACACACAACTGGAACTTGGACTTGAACTCCATTGGTACAGCAGTGAACACAAAACCAGTCTGGTAACTAAGACTGACCAATCAGAATCTTTCCCTCCTGTTGTCCCTTTCCACTGTGTGACTGGTGCAGGAGCAGGAAGTGAAGTTGACTGGCAGGTTGATTATCTGTCCTCCACTAGACGCTCTTATTTGGGACACTTTGATCAGAAACTTCTTAGTAACAGTGTTTAGACTGAGGGAAACAGTTTGGGTTGAACCTGAAGCTAGAGGATCTAAGAGTCGTGTGGATTAAAGTGTGAAACAGTTTGGGTGTTTGGGACTGACTGACTCAACTCCACTGCTGAAAGTGAAAGTGAAGCTGCTGAACCAGACTGCACAGAGGAGAGAGAGTTTACTGTCAGGACAAAATGGCTTCTAAATTTGAAGAGGATCTCACCTGTCCTGTGTGCTGTGAAATCTACAAGGATCCTGTCATTTTGACCTGTGCTCACAGTGTGTGTAAAGCCTGTCTGCAGAAGTTCTGGGAGAGCAAAGGAACCAGAGAATGTCCTTACTGCAGGAGGAAGTGCTCAAAATCACTCTACCCTCCTAATATGGCTTTAAGGAACCTGTGTGAGACGTTCTTACAGGGGAGTCACAGAGTGTCTGAGGTGCTCTGCAATCTGCATAAAGAAAAACTCAAAGTTTTCTGTCTGGAGGATAAAGAACCTGTGTGTTGGGTCTGTCAAACCTCAAAGAAACATGAAAATCACACCTTCAGGCCCATAGATGAAGCTGCACTTGACCGTAAGGTAAGAAGTTACACTTTCATGCTGCTTGTAA
>PYXC01002605.1:87500-105000 GCA_015244755.2 Tenualosa ilisha | reverse complement strand
TTGTGGTGGTGGTGGTGGTTGTTTGTGTTTGTTTGTGTGTGTGTGTGCATGTGTAAACAGAGAGTGGAAGGGGGTAGTGTTTGTCAACAAATTGGTAGCGCGTGTATGTGTGTTTTGTGTGTTTGTGTGTGTGTGTGTGTGATGAGAGAGTGGTAGAAGTGTGTGTGTGTGCCTGTGTGGTGAAAGACTGGTTGTTTCTGTTTGTTTGTGTGTGTGTGCATTTGTAATCAGAGAGTGGAAGTGGGTAGTGTTTGTCATGAAATTGGGTGTGTGTGTGTGTGCTCATAGAGGGAGGGTGTGTGTGTGTGTGTGTGATCAGAGAGTGGTGCTGTGTGTTTTTGCATGTTTGTGTGTGTTGTGTGTGTATGTCTGTCGCTGTGGTGAAAGTGTGGTTGTTTGTTTTTGGTTGGTTGGTTGGTTGTTTGTGTGTGTGTGCATGTGTAATCAGAGAGTGAAATTGATTGTCATTAAGTTGTGTGTGTGGGTGTGTGTGCGCTCATAGAGCGAGGTTGTGTGTGTGTGTTTGATAAGAGAGTGTGTGTGTGTCTATTGTCTCTGTGTGTCTGTTTGTCTTTGTGTGTCTGTTTGTCTCTGTGTGTGTGTTTGTCTGTGTGTGTTTGTTTGCCTGTATGTGTGTGTGTGTGTGTGTGTGTGTATGTGTGTGTGTGTGTGTATGTGTGTGTATGTGTGTGTGTGTGTGTGTGTGTGTGTGTGTGTGTGTGTGTGTGTGTGATTTGCATTGGCCGTTGCAATTTAGGCACTTTTTGAGAGCACGTTTAGTTAGTGCAGGTTAAGAAGTGACCGGAAGACTCTTGTTTTCTTTTGGGGAGAGAGGTAAGCTCTACACACGAGTAAGAAAGTGAGGCCTTTCTTTTGTCGTTTTTCTGCTCTTCTATCACAGCCACCATGCTGTAATATATTTCTGTTCTGTTCATTTTTGAGCTTGTTTTCACATACAGCCTTGTTGTATTGCACCTTCTGAAAATGTTGTGAAATTAATAATTAAATGTGTTTGTGTGTGTGTGTGTGTGTGTGTGTGTGTGTGTGTGTGTGTGTGTGTGGTGAGAGAGTGGTAGTAGAGTGTGTCTAATGTGTCTCTGTGTGTCTGTTTGTCTCTGTTTGTCTGTGTGTGTTTGTTTGCCTGTGTGTGTGTGAGTGTGTGCGTGTGTGTGTGTGTGTGGTGAGAGAGTGGTAGTAGAGTGTGTCTAATGTGTCTATTGTCTCTGTGTGTCTGTTTGTCTCTGTGTGTCTGTTTGTCTGTGTGTGTTTGTTTGCCTGTGTGTGTTTGAGTGTGTGTGTGTGTATTTGAGAATCTGTGTGATGAAAGAGTGGTGGTTTGTGTTTGTTTGTGTGCGTGTGTTTGTGTGTGTGATGAGAGAGTGGTAGTGTGTGTGTGTGTGTGTGTGTGTGTGTGTGTGTGTGTATGTGTGTGACTGTGTAGTGAAACAGTGGCTGTTTATGTGTGTGTGTGTGTGTTTGTGTGTGTGTGTCTGTCTGTGTGGTGAAACAGTGGCTGTTTGTGTGTGTGTGTGTTTTGTGTGTGCGTGTGTGTGTGTGTGTGTGGTGAGAGAGTGGTAGTAGAGTGTGTCTGTGTGTCTGTTTGTCTGTGTGTGTGTGTGTATCTGTGTGGTGAAAGAGTGGTTGTTTGTGTTTGTTTGTGTGTGTGTGTGTGTGTAATCAGAGATTGGACGTGGGTAGTGTTTGTCATCAATTGGTAGTGTGTGTGTGATCACAGTGGTGTGTGTCTATGTGTATGTCTGTGTGGTGAAAAAGTGTTTGTGTGTGATCAGAGAGTGCGAGTGTGTGTGTGTGTGTTTGTGTGAGATCAGTGACTGGGAGTGGGTAATGTTTGTCATCAGATTTATAGTGTGTGTGTGTGTGTGTGTGTGCATGTGTGCTGAAAGAGCATTTGTTTGTGTGTGATCAGAGAGTGGTAGTGTTTTTGTGTGTCTTTGGGCCCTATCATGCCACGGCGCACTGTGCATTTGCGACATGTGCATGGTGTCATTACTATTCTGTGCCAGCGCATCGTTCATTTTTTCCGGCAAAAAATCACGTTGTCTAGATAGCAGATGACACTGCGCCGTCATGGGTGTGTCAGCGAAAAGAAGAGGTGTGGTCTGGCGCAAAGCGTGCCAGATGCTATTATAAGGACGCAAAAATGAAATGCGCCAGTGACCAACAAAACCCTGGTCTGTCGTCAGTTGCGCATTGCTGAAAAGCTATTTTAGGGGCGCACAGCGCTTTGGGATATGAAAGCGTGCACAATGCGCGAACACCATGCTTCTGTCATCAGCAGGAGCGTGCAGCAGGGTTTATACAAAAGTTTTTCATGTGGAGAAAAAGATTATGGAGTCCCTGAAAATATAAAATATAAATGTACATCACATATATCACAATATTTATTAATTTGCGTTGAAAGCTTTTGTTTTTCCCGTCTTCTAACATCATTGTACTGCTTTCGGCACTGTTCGGATGTTCTTTTTTTGCCAAAGGCGGAGGACACAACTGAGGATATTTCCTCCCATACTTCCTTGACCCGTGGAGGTTTGGGGGGATTCTTTCCATCCCCGAAGATAACCTGTTCACGCGCTTTTACCTCACGCACTAGCAGATCGGTCTCCTCCATCGAAAAACGCTCCGGTCTTCCGGGTAAATTCGCCATCGTAATAGCAACACACCATGGAAAATGCGCCGCTGGCTTTTAAAGGGAATGAGAGTATAAATCCTGATTGGTTAATTGTATGTGACGCCCAAAACACACCCATGACTAATGAAGTACTTTAAGACCAACCCTTTTGAACCATGCGCCTGGCGCAATGTTCGCTTTTCCCGGCATCAAAATACCAAATTGTGTCGGGCACGCCCCCATAGCAACTTGCGCGACAGACTTTAGACAATGCGCATATGATCGTGAAAATAGAGCCCTTTGTGTTTGTGTGAGATCAAGGACTGCTAGTAGGTAGTGTTTGTCATCAGATTTGTTGTGTGAGTGTGTCTGTGTGGTGAAAGAGTGGTTGTTTGTGTGTGTGTGTGTGTGTAATCAGCGAGTGGAAGTAGGTAGTGTTTTTCATTGGTGAAAGAGTGGTTGTGTGTGTGTGAGTGTGTGTGTGTGTGTGTGTAATCAGAGAGTGGAAGCTATTATAGCATGGTAGTTGTAGAGTGTGTGTGTGTGTGTGTGTGTGTGTGTGTGTGTTTTTGTGTGTGATGAGCTAGTGGTTGTAGTGTGTGTGCTCATAGCGGGAGGTTGTGTGTGTGTGTCTATTTGATCACCAAGGTGTATTTGTATGTGTCTTATCAGAGTGGTGTGTGTGTGTGTGTGTTTGTCTGAGTGAGAGTGGTTGTGTGTGTGATCACAGCAGTGTGTGTCCATGTGTATGTCTGTATGGTGAAAAAGTGTTTGTTTGTGTGTGTGTGATCAGAGAGTGATCAGTGGTGGATTGTTCCCTCCTGTAGGGCCAACTAGGAAGGGGTGTAACAGTGTGTCTGTGTGTGTGTCTGTGTGGTACGAGTGGTTGGTTGTGTGTGTGTGGTGAAAGTGGTAGTAGAGTGTGTCTATGTGTCTGTTTGTGTAGTGAAAAAGTGGTTCTGTGTGTGTGTGTGTGTGTGTGTGTGTGTGTGTATTTGCGTGGTGAGAGTGGTTGTTTGTGTTTGTTTGTGTGTTTGTGTTTGTAATCATAGATTGGAAGTGGGTAGTGTTTGTCATCAATTGGTAGTGTGTGTGTGTGTATCTGTGTGATGAGAGAGTGGTAGTAGTGTGTGTGTGTGTATGTTTCTGTGTGTGATGAGAGGTTGTGTGTGTGTCTATTTGATCACAGAAGTGTGTTTGTGTCTTATCAGTGTGGTGTGTGTGTTTGTCTGAGTGAGTGATTGTGTGTATGATCACAGCGGGGTGTGTCTGTGTGGTGTAAAAGTGTTTGTTTGTGTGTGTGTGATCAGAGAGTGCGAGCGTGTGTGTGTGTTTATGTTTGTGTGTGTGTGTGTATCTGTCTGTGAGTGTGTGTGTGTGTGTGTGTTTATGTATCTCTGTGGTGAAAGAGAGGTTGTTTGTGTGTGTGTGTGTGTGTGTGCGCGTGTAATCAGAGATTGGAAGTGGATAGTGTTTGTCATCAATTGGTAGTGTGTGTCTGTGTGTGTGTGTGTGTGTATCTGTGTGATGGAGTGGTTGTAGAGTGTGTGTGTTTGTGCATGATGAGAGAGTGGTTGTAGAGTGTGTGTGTGTGTGTGTGTGTATGTGTGTGTATTTGTGTGTGTGTACTCATAGCGGGAGGTTGTGTGTGTGTATATTTAATCACAGAGGTGTGTTTCTATGTGTCTTATCAGAAAGGCGTGTGTGTGTTTGTCTGAGTGTGAGTGTGAGTGTGTGTGTGTGTGTGTGTGTGTGTGATCAGTGACTGAGTGGGTAATGTTTCTCATCAGATTTATTGTGTGTGTGTGTGTGTGTGCACGTGTGCTGAAAGAGCATTTGTGTGTGTGTGTGTGTGTGTGTGTGTGTGATCAGAGACTGCTAGTAGGTGTGTGTGTGTGTGTGTGTGTATGTCTGTCTCTGTGGTGAAAGTGTGGTTGTTTGTTTTTAGTTGGTTGGTTGGTTGTGTGTGTGTGCATGTGTAATCGAGAGTGAAATTGATTGTCATTAAGTTGTGTGTGTGTGATCTGAGATTGGAAGTGGATAGTGTTTGTCATCAATTGGTAGTGTGTGTGTGTGTGTATCTGTGTGATGGAGTGGTTGTAGTGTGTTTGTGTGTTTGTGTGTGATAAGAGTGGTTGTAGAGTGTGTGTGTGTGTGTGTGCATTTGTGTGTGTGTGTGTGTGTACTCATAGCGGGAGGTTGTGTGTGTGTGTCCATTTGATCACAGAGGTGTGTTTGTATGTGTCTTATCAGAGTGGTGTTCGTGTGTGTGTGTGTGTCTTTGCCTGAATGTGTGTGTGTGTGTGTGTGTGCATATGTGCTAAAAGAGCATTTGTTTGTGTGTGTGTGTGTGTGTGATCAGAGAGTGCTAGTGTTCTTTGTGTGTGTGTGTGTGTGTGTTTATGTGTCTATGTGTTTGTGTAACATCAGAGACTGCTAGTAGGTAGTGTCAGATTTGTAGTGTGTGTGTGTGTGCCTGTGTGGTGACAGAGTGGTTGTGTTTGTGTGTGTTTGTGTGTGTGTGTGTGTGCTCATAGAGTGGAAGCTATTATAGCATGGTGGTTGTAGAGTGTGTGTGTGTGTGTGTGTGTTTTTTTTCTGTGTGTGACGAGAGAGTGGTTGTAGTGTGTGTGCTCATAGCGGGAGGTTGTGTGCGGTGT
Source organism: Tenualosa ilisha (assembly GCA_015244755.2). Classification (NCBI taxonomy): domain Eukaryota; kingdom Metazoa; phylum Chordata; class Actinopteri; order Clupeiformes; family Clupeidae; genus Tenualosa; species Tenualosa ilisha. The sequence continues at coordinate 99,711 of PYXC01002605.1, read as the reverse complement.
GTGTCTATGTGCATGTCTGTGTGGTGAGAAAGTGTTTCTGTGTGTGTGTGAGATCAGTGACTGGGAGTGGGTAATGTTTGTCATCAGATTTATTGTATGTGTGTGTGTGTGTGTGTGTGTGCGTGCATGTGTGCTGAAAGAGCATTTGTTTGTGTGTGTCTGTGTGTGATCAGAGTGGTTGTGTTTTTGTGTGTGTGTGTGTGTAATCAGAGAGTGGAAGTATGTAGTGTCATCAAATTGTTAGTGTGTGTGTGTGTGTGTGATGAGAGAGTGGTAGTAGAGTGTGTCTATGTGTCTGTCTGTGTGTGTTTGTCTGTGTGTGTTTCTGTGTGTGTGTGTGTGTGTTTCCTTGTGTGTGTGTGTGTGTGTGTGTTATGTGTGTGTGTATTTGTGTTTCTGTGTGGTGAAAGAGTGGTTGTTTGTGTTTGTTTGAGTGTGTGAGATTAGAGACTGATAGTGGGTAGTGTTTGTCATCAGATTTGTAGTGTTTGTGTGTGTGTGTCTGTGTGTGTGTCTGTGGCGAAACAGTAGCTGTTTGTGTGTGTGTGTTTTGTGTGTGTGTGTATGGTGAGAGAGTGGTAGTAGAGTGTGTCTCTGTGTCTGTTTGTCTGTGTGTGTGTGTCTGTGTGTGTGTATCTGTGTGGTGAAAAAGTGGTTGTTTGCATATGATTGTGTGTGTGTATCTCTGTGTGTGTGTATTTGTGTATCTGTGTGGTGAAGTGGGTAGTGTTTGTCATCAATTGGTAGTGTGTGTGTGTGTATCTGTGTGATGAGAGAGTGGTTGTAGAGGGTGTGTGTATGTGTGTATGTGTGTATGTGTGTGTATTTGTGTGTGTGTGTGCTCATAGCGGGAGGTTGTTTGTGTGTCTGTTTGATCTCAGAGGTATTTGTATGTATCTCATCAGAGTAGTGTGTGTGTGTTTGTGTCTGAATGATGAGAGTGGTTGTTTGTGTGTGTGTGTGTGTGTGTGTCTGTGTGTGTGTGTGTCTGTGTGTGTGTCTGTGTGGTGAAACAGTGGCTGTTTGTGTTTGTGTGTGTGCGTGTGTAATCAGAGATTGGAAGTGGGTAGTGTTTGTCACCAATTGGTAGTGTGTGTGTGTATCTGTGTGATGAGAGAGTGGTTGCAGAGTGTGTGTGTGTGTGTGTGTGTGTGTGTGTGTGTTATGTGTGTTTATGTGTGTGTATATTTGTGTGTGTGTGCTCATAGAGGGAGGTGGTGTGTGTGTCTATTTGATCACAGAGGTGTGTGTGTGAGAGTGTGGTGTGTGTGTGAGAGAGTAGTTGTATGTGTCTGTGTCTGTGTGTGTGTGTGTGTGTGTGTGTGTGTGTGTGTGTATGCTCATAGAGGGAGGTTGTGTGTTTGTCTATTTGATCACAGAGGTTTGTGTGTGTGATTAGAGAGTGGTTGTGTGTGTGTGTGTGTGTGAGATTTGAGACTGGTAGTGGGTGGTGTGTGTCATCACATTTGTTGTTGTTGTTCACACACATCACTCAGTGTTCAGCTCATGTGTGTGTTCTTTCTCTCTGCAGCTCCTGTCACTCTGGATCCCAACACTGCAAACCCACAACTCATCCTGTCTGAGGATCTGACCAGTGTGAGACTCAGTGATGAGAGACAGCAGCTTCCTGATAACCCAGAGAGATTTGATGAGTATCTCAGTGTCCTGGGCTCTGAGGGCTTTAACTCAGGAACTCACTGCTGGGATGTGGAGGTTGGGGGGATTGATTGGTGGGATGTGGGTGTGATGACAGAGTCTCTCCAGAGGAAGGGAGACATATACAGTAGTAGTGGACGGTGGATTGTGGAGTATGATGGTGCTGCATATGAAGCACGTGCTCCACCTCATCCCTCCACTCCCCTCACAGTGAAGCAGAAACTCCAGAGGATCAGAGTGCAGCTGGACTGGGACAGAGGAAAGCTCTCATTCTCTGACCCTGATAATAACACACACATACACACTTTCACACACACTTTCACTGAGAGAGTGTTTCCATACTTTTGGGTTCCATCAAATCTCTGTCCTCTTAGGGTTGTCCCAGTAAAATGTTGTGTAACTCTGACTCCTCCCAGTTAGAGCTCCTCCAGCCTCTGTGTTGTCATGGATGATAAGAATCCAAAGCCCTGATGGTAACACACATCTCTAACATTTATTAGTTAGAGCTCATGACCTGTTTCCATTCTTCTTGACTTTCTCCACTTTCCCCCTCTGAGGATGTTAGCAGTGAAGGCCTCAGTAAGAGTAGAGCAGCACAGTTAGAGCTCATACTGACTCTGGATCAGGACTCACACACTGAGAGGGAAACCTACAGGAGAAAACCAAAGCCAACCAAAGATGTGTCTTATTGTGTGGATATCAACATTTCAAGCTGTGTTAATGTTCAGGTGTGTGGGAACACTACTGAGAGGGAAGCCTGTGGAGAACAGAAACACAAAAGTGTTTTGATGTGGAAATGAAAACTAATGTTCAGGTGATCTGTAGTGATGTTGGGATATTTGACCTAAAATACTGAAAATAATAAATCATGCATGAGATTATTTTTCTACTTGGATTGTGTGTATTACACTACTGCCATCAGTCTGTGTGTGTGTGTGTGTGTGTGTGTGTGTGTGTGTGTGTGTGTGTCTGTGTGTGTGTGTGTGTGTGTGTGTGTGTGTGTGTGTGTGTGAGAGGAGGATGTGTGGGGAGTCATATGGAAACACTCTCTCAGTGACAGTGTGTCTGTGTGTGTGTGTGTGTGCGTGCGTGTGTCTGTGTGTGTATGTGTGTGTATACCACTATCCCTCCCTCAAACTCTTCCAAGTCTAACCCTAAACTTGTGCTACTCTATGGGTTCCTCCCTATAATAAGTCACTGGGTATTCTGTGTCTATAGTGTTATATAGGGGTATATAATAAGTCACTGGGTATTCTGTGTCTATAGTGTTATATAGGGGTATATAATAAGACACTGGGTATTCTGTGTCTATAGTGTTATATAGGGGTATATAATAAGACACTGGGTATTCTGTGTCTATAGTGTCATATTGGGGTATATAATAAGACACTGGGTATTCTGTGTCTATAGTGTTATATAGGGGTATATAATAAGACACTGGGTATTCTGTGTCTATAGTGTTATATAGGGGTATATAATCAGACACTGGGTATTCTGTGTCTATAGTGGTATATCGGGGTATATAATAAGACACTGGGTATTCTGTGTCTATAGTGTCATATTGGGGTATATAATAAGACACTGGGTATTCTGTGTCTATAGTGTTATATAGGGGTATATAATAAGACACTGGGTATTCTGTGTCTATAGTGTTATATAGGGGTATATAATAAGACACTGGGTATTCTGTGTCAAAGTCAAAAGTCAAAGTCGCTTTTATTGTCAATTTCTTCACATGTACTTGACATACAAAGGAATCGAAATTACGTTTCCCACTATCCCTTGCGTGTACGTGGACAACAGTCAAGTGCAGATGCACAACAAGACAATTCTAATCCTAAGGTTGTATAAATAAATAAATAAAGTGCAAGTAGCTTAAGGCTACTTTTGCCTAGTACTACTACCTAACATAACAGGTATGACAGGACAAGACATAGAGTACCCTAAGTACACTACTAATGTAGCAGGGCATGACAAGACAGACAAGGCATGAGGTGAAGTTCCCTGAGTGTTCCAGCTTTGTGCATTTAAAGGTAGTTGTTGTAATTGTGTTTTTAGTGCAAAAGTGCAATGTGCAAATGTCAATAGGCAGCACTTGCCGCAGTAGCAGTAATGATAGTAATAAATAAGTGGTGCAAATATAAATATAAAAACAGAACAATTAGCAGCCGATGTGTGCAATTTGCATATGCAGAGTCTCAGTTAAGGGTGAGTCCAGTGTCTTCCTAGACACTGTCTATAGTGTCATATAGAGATATATCATTAGACACTGGGTATTCTGTGTCTATAGTGTCATATAGGGGTATATCATAAGACACTGGGTATTCTGTGTCTATAAAAGGACAACTTCCATTCTCTAAACATGACAGTAACACACACACACACACACACACACACACACACTGTTGACTCGAGGTTGGCGATAGCTAGGTGGGCTGTACAGTGATGTTGGGATGCAGTGGTGTCACCTTGGTGCGTCAGTAAGAACACGTCTGAGTCCAGAACACAGTCAACTGGTTTTCTTCATTTGATAAACAGCACAGTAACACACAGAGGTCAAAACAGGCTCAACCAATAAAATATGGAGTCAGTCAGGTGGTGATTTGTAGATGATGAGTATGAAATGGGTGTGTGTGTGGTCTAAGGAAAAGGAAATAAATACTATGCATTTGTCCATAATAAACATACATTCTGAATGTGCACAAAGACACCTAATCTGGGTGATACTGATAAAGAATTCCTCCTACTAGTACAGTTCTGCTGCTATTGTCTCACACTACTGCCACCCACAGGCCAATGGTGGCCATTCACATGTATAATATCAACCTAGAATAAGCCATGCTATTCAGGTGCCAAGCTATTTAAATGGTAGGCTATCCAGGTGCTAAGTGTAATATTACAATACTCTGTAACGACAATTATGTAATTCTGAACATAATAACAGAAATTAGCACATACTACACAGGTCTGACCTTTGAAATGAAAGTAATTTACAATAAAGGTTTTAAACAGACTGACAGTCATCAAGCATAGAACTTTACATTTAGCTCCACATGTTCAGGATGCTAGTGAGTGGATGCTACAAAACCCAACACATTTACAGAGAATACAAACAACTAGAATGAAATGATGACTTATAGTTCGTCATTGATGCACAATCTGGTTTTAAATGCAAAGTGAGGGAATTTTCATGTACCAAACTAGTTGACTAAGGTGATAAGCGAACTAGCTAGAAGGAGCATCTGTGGTGAGATGCCACACATACAGATAGAAGTACAGACAGTACATGTAGTTTATTTACAGTCAGTTAAATATTAACTTTACCACTAGAAAGGAATGACTGGATGAAAGTAAAAATCTGGAGCCTGGAACTACATGTGTATTTTCTGAGACCCAAATAATGAGGGAAGTAGTTTAATCCTTTTTTAACATGCACATCCATCTTCCCACTGATATTCAGGTCAGTCAAGGACCTATAGCAGCCAGAGAGAAAGAGAGAGAGAGAGAGAGAGAGAGAGAGGGAAAGAGAGAGAGAAGTTTAATCAGATTTAATCGTTGTATAAAATTCGATGAACAATGAGATGAAATTAAATGTCAGAAGCAAAATGATGAGCCTTGTTTACCAACTCTTCAAGCTGACTGATGTTTTGGTTCTACAGTTAATTTTTATCTACTGGTGGGTAAAATAAGATCAAGTAAATAGAAGAGGGAGAACAGAACAACTCAAAAGAATTTAGCTGTATCCCATTCAGCTTCTAATCAGCCTCCAACAGATAAAGGACAGAGTGCTTGAGAAGCACTGTGCTCACCATATGGGAGCCAATTTAGCTTGTGGTACACTGGGCTGTTTCAGGATGGTGTGTGTGGAGAGGACAGGACAGGAGAGAGCAGAGAAGGAGGTGACACAGCAGCGGTCAGGTTGTCAGAGAGAAGGGAGGCATAAGGAGGAAGATTAGTCATTGATTGAGGGGCTTAGCTGTGATGTGGCTGCTCACCATCTTGCCGTGGCTGAGCTGTTGTGAAGTTCTTTAGCATGGCCCATTCAGACGGGCACCACAGGGGCACTGAGAGTGAGGGAGAGAGAGAATGAGGGTGTTGGAATATGATGTGTCTCTTTATCAGCAACCTTTACTAAAATACACAAATATCCATGAATGGGAAAAGAAAATTTTACCAACAAAAGAAATCTTTGAATGCCATATTTTTCTATTTATCCAACACTTACAGATATGCACTGTTAATGACATTTATGTTTACAAGATATATAGTTGAAGATGTATACATCATATATTATATATTATAATAAAAACATAAAAATGTCACAAACATTTTTCACTTCTCAAATCTGCATGATTAACAAATCCACTTGTGATATGGCACAGCTGAATAAAGCACAATTAAAAATTGACAAGATTAACTCATTAAATCAACAACATTAAATAATCAGCAGCACTATTCATAACAGTATTTTTCCATACTGAATGCTAGTGCATGACTCAAACAATGATTATGCTCAACATCCCATTTATACGACAAAGGACGTTTTCCTAAAGGTTGGTCCCCCAAAAGTAACACCTACACCAGACCATCAGGCCTAATATCATGCTATGCTATGCTGTGGGTAAACATTAGACACAACAGCCAAAAGACTGGAAATCATAATGTGAGAGTAGTTACGCACATTACGTGTACCATGTGACTGCAACCGACCAATCACACTGGACCTTATTAACGGGGCCGGTGATTTGATTCAGACTAGACTTTCTACAGACTATCCTAAACACACTCACATGACTGGAGTACTAGTAGTAAGATCAGATAAAACTCATCACATCAGACTCTCTACAGACTCTCATACACACACTCACATGACTGGAGTACTCATTGTGACTTTCAACCTGAGAGTTTTATCAAAGTCTGTGTGGGGAGGAGAGTCTATGTGTAATCCACTGATCTGGGGTCAGTCTCTGTGTCTCTGTCAGATACAGTTCACACCCACAACTGGAACTTGGCCCTGAACTCCATTGGTGAACACAAAACTGGTCTAGTAACTAAGACTGACCAATCAGAATCTTTCCCTCCTGTTGTCCCTCCCACTGTGTGACTAGTGCAGGAGCAGGAAGTGGAGTTGAGTGGCAGGTTGATTCTCTGTCTTCCACTCGACACTCTCATGTGGGACACTTTGATCAGAAGTTTCTTAGTAACAGTGTTTAGACTGAGGGAAACAGTTTGGGTTGAACCTGAAGCTAGAGGATCTAAGAGTCGTGTGGATTAAAGTGTGAAACAGTTTGGGTGTTTGGGACTGACTGACTCAACTCCACTGCTGAAAGTGAAAGTGAAGCTGCTGAACCAGACTGCACAGAGGAGAGAGAGTTTACTGTCAGGACGAAATGGCTTCTAAATTTGAAGAGGATCTCACCTGTCCTGTGTGCTGTGAAATCTACAAGGATCCTGTCATTTTGACCTGCACTCACAGTGTGTGTAAAGCCTGTCTGCAGAAGTTCTGGGAGAGCAAAGGATCCAGAGAATGTCCTTACTGCAGGAGGAAGTACTCAAAAGAATTGTACCCTGCTAACATGGCATTAAGGAACCTGTGTGAGACATTTTTAAAGGAGAGAAGTCAGAGAGCTTCAGCAGGGTCTGAGGTGCTCTGCAGTCTGCACAGTGAGAAACTCAAGCTCTTCTGTCTGGAGGATAAACAGGCTGTGTGTGTGGTGTGTCAGGCGTCAAAAAAACATAAAAATCACAACATGAGTCCCGTAGATGAAGCCGCACAGGACTGTAAGGTAAGAATCTAGTCTGGATATTGGCTACTGGAGATGATTTTTTTCAAACACATTCTTGAACTGCATTCATGACCGTTATGACAGCAGGCTAATATAGTAGATGGCGCTCTGTGAACTCCTCCTATGATGGAAGAACATGATAAGTGGTGTTATTACTGTTAGTGCACCTAAACTGCCTAAGTTGTATCAATACATCTTTATGCATTCAGTTTGCTTTTCCTGATCACCTGGCATCTTTATCTCTTAATGTTTAATATCTTCTCTACTGTGTCATTGATCCCCATTTAACTGACCTTATACACATAATGCACTAGATAGACATTCCCTAACAGACTCCCTGGGAATTAAGTGACTTTTTCAGTGTCTTAGGGACCAAACTGCATAATGACACATGTACTGTGGATAATACAAAGGTGCAGTGATTTTCTGTGTCATTAGGGGACATACAGTGGATAAACTGAGTATTGTACCATGTGCTCTGATGTTAAAATAGAATTTATTCAACTTTAATTTATAATCAGCTCAAGTGAAATTTTGCAAGCCCAATTAAAACCTTACTACAATTTTGTGCTGTTTGACATCACAAGTAGACTTTGTTCTAATTCAGCCATGTTTTAGTGGATTCGAAGTTCAAGATTTTCACATGAAGGTGGGGACAACCATGCTGCGTGTTATTTCATTTAGACTCAATGGTATATTGCAAACGCTAGTCTAATCATGGTAATTAATTCCAGGAGGAGCTCAAGATCAAACTGCAGCCCTTACAGGAGAGATTGGAGACCTTTGAAGAAGTGAAACTCATCTGTGACCAAACAGCAGCTCATATTAAGGTGAGACATAATATCCCAAAGAATACATGTGTTTATGTCATCGAAAAAGTTAGGATGAAATTGATCAATTGTTTTTATGAATTTGCATCACTAAATTTGTCATGTGTTTCATCCAGACTCAGGCCCAACACACAGAGAGGCAGATCAAGGAGGAGTTTGAGAAGCTTCACCAGTTTCTACAGGATGAAGAGGCAGCCAAGATAGCTGCACTGAGGGAGGAAGAAGAGCAGAAGAGTCAGATGATGAAGGAGAAGATTGAGAAGATGAGCAGAGAGATCTCATCTCTTTCAGACACAATCAGAGCCATAGAAGAGCAGATGGGAGCTGATGATGTCACACTCCTGCAGGTTTGAACCGTCTGCTGTCTCTGTAATGGGGAGTGTTATATTAAACGTATTCGATGATAAAACTCTTGATGTTATATTGACCTGTTTATCACACTCACACACACACAATTGTATGAAATATCAGAGACAGGGGAGGAAATGTGTAAGAGAAGCCCATAATTAGGAAGAAATCATTCCGCATTCTTTTATAAAATAAAGAACACCAGAGTACAACCCAGCTGCTTTGTTGCATGATGTAGGAGGCAGCTGAAGACTGAGAAACTCTGAATGTGTAATATATTCCCTCCTTTACACACACACACACACACACACACACACACACACACACACACACACACACACACACACACACACACACACACATAATATGTAACATATTCCCTCTGTGCTTCTTTTCCAGAACTACAAGAGCACAGTGGAAAGGTGAGTGATCTGCCTCCTGTCTCTCTCTTCTCTGTGGTTCTGAACCCAAACCCACAGCAGCACTGACTCCTGAATGTTATTCCAGAGCCCAGTGCACACTGCAGGATCCAGAGAGGGTTTCAGGAGCTCTGATCAATGTGGCAAAACACCTGGGCAACCTGAAGTTCAGAGTCTGGGAGAAGATGCAGGAGATTGTTCAGTATAGTAAGTATAGTTTGCATCTCTCTCTCTCTCTCTCATAAAATATATGAAAGTATGTGTGTGTGTGTGTGTGTGTCAGTTTTTTTGACTGTTAACAATACTAACAATAATAATCCGAGACCAAGACAAGACCAAGACCAAAGACCGCCCAGAGTGTGACAAGACCAAGACCACGTTAAAGTGGTCCACACATCCAACTCTAGCAAGGTCGCTGGTCAAGGTCCTGCAGTGGGAGCAGGATGGAGTAGAAATCAACTCCACTGGCAGATGACAAGCAGGATCTGCTCAAGCACCCCCCTCTTATCTTACTGTCTATTGATACATGGCAGACAGGTTTTACTAAGAACATCTACTTTACACAAAAATACACTATATGAGGTATGCTTGTAATCAGATTATTAGATTAGGAATCATATTAAGATGAATTGTACAACACATAATCATCTGAAGGGCAGATAAATGACCATCAAACACCAATTAGCGTGTTCTAGCAGAGCCAAGAATGTTCTGGAAGGTGTTTGGAAGGCTTGCTGTGCCTTGTAGGTAGACTAGTTAGGTCCACTGGTTTTCTGCTGAAACTGCTGAAATAAAACAGGAGGTGCAAGGGAGGTGGTGGGTTGCAAGCTAAATGCTGAAGCTGCTGTGAAAGCTCCAGCAGGTAGGCAGTGAATGAGTTTGCAGCTAAATAGAAGGAGAAGGGGGCGTGGCAAGTTTGGTCACGTTCCTCCTGAACTTGTTTGTAAAAACACTGAACATGCTGAACATGCTTTTCTGCCTGTTTAGTGTGCTGTGTAGGGGGTGGCGCTCATTGTCCATTACTGACAGGAGTTTGCTGAGGGTCCTGAGGGCCAACTATAGGGGCCCAAGTGTCCACACTGGCCCTCTCATAACATTGTGGACATATAGAGCTCATAACATTATGGACATATCGATAGCCGGTGGGAGAGGTGTCCTCACCAGCTTGGAATCAGAGCTCGTGGCGTTGGACAGGACTGAGCAGGCAACAGGCGTGCTCGTGACGTCCAAGCTATAGAAGTGGGCAAAAGTGTTAGCACTAGCCCAGCTGGCAGACTGACAAACGTGCTGAACAGAGACTCCTTTCCACACGGCCCATGATGCAGAGACGCTTCTCGTAGAATGGGCTCTCAGCCCTTCAGGCGGACGCACTCCGGCCGCCTCATATGCCAAGCCTATCGCCTCGACAAAGCCCTCCTTCAGGCTTGTCTGCATCCATAGGGATATTAAAACAGGTTTCTGTTTGGGCCTACATTTGTCTCGTGTTTTTCTTTGTTACTTTTTTTGACATAGTTTGTCTTTTTGTTTTGTTTTGTTTTTAACTTTTTCTAATTTTACATGTTAACTAGTTTTCTTAATCAAGACTTTTAAGTTCTCTTTTTGGTCCGTCGTTGTTTTGGGAAAGATTGTGTGTGTGTGTGTGTGATTCACCATCTCTCTCCTTTGTTACGGTGTCTGAACCCCTAGACTGGCAAGTAAAGATGAGAGAGTGTTAGTAGAGTGTGTGTGTGTGTGTGTGTGTGTGTGTGCCTGTGTGGTTAAAGGCTGGTTGTTTATGTTTGTTTGTTTGTGTTTGTGCGTGCATGTATATTCAGAGAGTGGAGCAAGTGCAGTATATACAGTATGCAGTATGTACAGCAGTAAAGAGCAGATTATATACAGATAAGAGTAGTAATAATAAATAGACAGAAGAGCAATATACATGTTATGTGAAGAGATAGTAAGGGTAATATACAGATGTGCTATAGAGATTCAATGTAAGTGCAATATACAGATGTGCTATAGAGATAGTTATGTACAGATGTATTAAGTATATACAGATGTGCTATAGAGATAGTTATGTACAGATGTATTAAGTATATACAGATGTACAGATGTATTAAGTATATACAGATGTACAGTTGTATTAAGTGTATACAGATGTACATATGTGCAGTCCAAGGGCTATAGCAGCATAGCTATGTATGTGTTTGTGTGTCTGTGTGTGTATGATCAGAGACTGCTCTTGGGTACTGTTTGTCATCAGATTTGTAGTGTGTGTGGGTGTCTGTGTGGGTGTGTCTGTGTGTGTGTGTGTGTGTGTGTGTGTGTGTGTGTGCGTGTGTGTGTAATAAGAGAGTGGAAGTAGGTAGTGTTTGTGATCAAATTTTTAGTGTATGTTTGTGTGTGTGTGTGTGAGATCAGAGACTGAGTGTTTTTTTGTGTGTGTTTGTGCGTCTGTGTGTGTACGATCAGAGACTGCTTTTGGGTACTGTTTGTCATCAGATTTGTAGTGTGTGTGTGTGTGTGTGTGTGTGTGTGTGTGTGTGGTGAGAGAGTGGTACTGCAGTAGAGTGTTTGTGTTTTTGTGTATATGTGTATCTGTGTGGTGAAAAAGTGGTTGTTTGTATTTGTTTGTGTGTGTGTATCTGTGTGTAATCAGAGATTGGAAGTGGGTAGTGTTTGTAATCAATTGGTAGTGTGTGTGTGTGTTTGTGTGATGAGAAAGTGGTTGTAGAGTGTGTCTGTGTGTGTGTGTGTGGTGTGTGATTAGAGAGTGGTAGTGTGTTTGTGTATGTGTGAGACTAGAGACTGATAGTGGGTAGTGTTTGTCATCAGATTGTAGTGTGTGTCTGTGTGTGTGTTTGTGTGTGTGTGTGTTTGTGTGTGTCTGATCCATGCATTGTGTGTGTGCGTCTGTGTGTGTGTCTCTGTGTGCGTCTGTTTGGTGAAACTGTGGTTGGTTGTAGAGTGTGTGTGGTGTGTGTATGTGTGTGTGAGTGTGTGTGTGTGTGCTCATAGAGGGAGATTGTGTGTGTCTATTTGTATCACAGAGGTTTGTGTGTGTGACCAGAGAGAGTGTGTGTGTGTGTGTGTGTGTGCGTGTGTGTGTGTGTGCTCATAAAGGGAGGTTGTGTGTGTGTCTATTTGGTATCACATAGGTTTGTGTGTGTGATTAGAGAGTGTGTGTGTG
>PYXC01002605.1:67500-82500 GCA_015244755.2 Tenualosa ilisha | reverse complement strand
AAGGTGGGAAAGAGAACTTATTCAAATCTTATTTAAGAAGGGCAAGTTGGCAGGTTTGTTTTTTCATGCTGTGTGTTAATCCAGACTCAGGCCCAACACACAGAGAGGCAGATCAAGGAGGAGTTTGAGAAGCTATTAATACCACTATTAATAATGTCACATTCCTGCAGGTTTTCTTGTCAATCAAAACTCTTTCATCCAGTCATCATGTCATCCAGTCCAAGATCCACTGCCTCTATGGAAAAGTGCCTGGTCCAGTTCTCTACTCTAGACTATAACTGCCTACTAGTCTAGCTGCTGTATTATTTGAATTCTAAACAAATAAATACAAGTAAACAACTATTCTTGTAGTCAAGGTGTTCAGTTATATTATTCTTATACTTCAAAAAATGTGCAAGTCTGACTCCAAGACTTATACAGTTTCAGCTCATAATGATGACCTTTGTCAGCTTTTTTTCAGTTTACTGAGTGTTCCTGTATGTGTCAAGTTTTAAGATGAGGCTGTAGCCCCTGTTCACGTACAGGCAGTACAAAGAGACTAGTAGTGTCTGGTTTCTGACTGCAGATCAAACCTGGGGAAACCTTGGCACTCTCCTATTACTGTTGACTACAGATAATAATATTATTGATGCATCATCCACAACAATGTTACCATCCATAAACAGTCTGAGCAAATGAAAGTGATCATTAACAAAATCTATCACATTTCGTTGTTTTTTTGTTTACCAGAACTACAAGAGCAGAGTGGAGAGGTGAGTGATCTGCCTCCTGTCTCTCTTTTCTCTGTGCAGCAGCACTGACTCCTAAATGTTATTCCAGAGCCCAGTGTGCACTGCGGGATCCAGAGACAGTTTCAAGAGCTCTGATCAATGAGGCAAAGTACCTGTGCAACCTGAAGTTCATAGTGTGGGACAAGATGCAGGAGATTGTTCAGTACAGTGAGTAGGCTGCTGCTTCAACATCTTCAAACACACATAATCTAGATCAGATTTACATTTATGCATTTAGCAGACACTTTTACCCAAAGTGACTTACATTTGTCAACTGTCAATTAATATGGGGCCAGTCTCCCTTAGAACAATTTTGGATTAAGTGCCTTGTTCAAGGGCACAACGGTGGCAGCCAAGATTCTAACCTACAATTTGTGGGCTACCAGCATGCTAACCAGCTAACCTTAACTGCTGATCCATGCTAACCAGCTAACCCGAACTGCTGATCCATGCTAACCAGCTAACCTTAACTGCTGATCTACCACCAACCTCAAGTTGCATTTGACCAGGGATTACTAGAGGTTAAAATCATATTCACACTTTCTCTGTGTGATGTGACACATATGGAAGTATGGAGAAGTGGAGTGTGTGTGTGTGTGTCTGTGTGTGTGTGTGTGTGTGTGTGTGTGTGCGTGTGTGTGTTTATCTGAGAATAAAGCTGAGTCATGATAAAGTCCTCATCTCAAACTCCTAACTGTGAGCATGTTCTTTTACCAATTAGGAAGGGATTACAGCAAGAGCATCTTACACTAACACACACACATACACACACACACATACACACACACACACACAGATCATAAGCATGTCATACCACATCTAGTGAAAGACACACCCCGATTACACCTGAAAATACTGAGGATTAACACAAACACACACACACACACACACACACACACACACACACACACACACACACACACACACACAGATAATAAGCATTTCAGACTACAACCAGTGAAAGACACACCCAGAATACACAGGAGAATGCTGAGGATTACATACATACATACACACACACAGGATAAATGAATTATTGCCTGAATCCAACTAAAATCAAACTTAACTTAAAGTTAACTTAAACTTAAAGTTAAAATGCAAGTACAGACCTCAGTCCAACAAGATGTACTGAGCCGGACAATTCATGGTCAAATCTACTGTGACTGAAAGTCGAATAACCTGTGCATGTTAAACGATGTGTGAGTAAAATCTCCTGGATTCTGCAACTCAAATGTTCACAGATGATAATAGTCCAGTTGAAAGACTTAGCTTGATGACAACCACAGCTCAACTAAATAGTGCATCCGTGTAAAACAGCTGAATGAGAACGGAAGCGCCTCCAGAATGAGCATAGATGTGTTTCAACAAAAAGTCTGATAAATAGATAATGTAATTACAAACTGATGGAGAGAAACATGCCAAACATGTAATAATGGTCAACAGGCCTAATTCACCAACATGTTCAGGATTTTTCTATCATTTGTTGTTAAGAAGGTTCCTGGAAAAACTAGACAGGACATTGGTGAATGCCAGAATTTGTGTAAGTGGGGCTTAAGAACAATTTTCTTAATGGCCGGGTAATGAGGCCCAATGATGAATGAGTCCCAATGATGATACTTTCTTACCTGTCCACTAACATCCCCCTCTCCCATGAATAATCTTTTGCACACCTGAGATTCCTTCATACTGAAGAATAAAGAGTATTTCACTGTTCCTACTTCTCCTGCCATTACACTTGGTAACACCACTATTAATAATGACCATCATTCACATCCTCATCACACATCACTCAGTGTTCAGCTCATGTGTGTGTTCTTTCCCTCTGCAGCTCCTGTCACTCTGGATCCCAACAATGCACACCCAGAACTCATCCTGTCTGAGGATCTGACCAGTGTGAGACGAGTTGAAAAGAGACAGCAGCTTCCTGATAACCCAGAGAGATTTGATAAGTATGCCAGTGTCCTGGGCTCTCAGGGCTTTGACTCAGGGACTCACTGCTGGGATGTGGAGGTTGGGGAGAATAATAGCTGGGCCCTGGGTGTGATGGCAGAGTCTGTCCAGAGGAAGGGAAACTATTATTCCATGAGTGGACTGTGGTGCGTGGGGTACAACAGTGATGCATATGGAGCTTATGCTACACCTCATGCCTCCACCCCCCTCACAGTGAAGCAGAAGCTCCGGAGGATCAGAGTGAAGCTGGACTGGGACAGAGGAAAGCTCTCATTCTCTGACCCTGATAATAACACACACCTACACTCTTTTACACAGACTTTCACTGAGAGACTGTTCCCATACTTTTGTACTGTCTCGGAACTTCCTCTTAGGATTCTCCCAGTAAAATCTACTGTAGCTCTGACTCATAGTTAGAGCTCCTCTAGCCCCTGTGTTGTCATGGATGATAAGAATCCAAAGCCCTGATGGTAACACACATCTCTAACATTTATTAGTTAGAGCTCATGACCTGTTTCCATTCTTCTTGACTTTCTCCACTTTCCCCCTCTGAGGATGTTAGCAGTGAAGGCCTCAGTAAGAGTAGAGCAGCACAGTTAGAGCTCATACTGACTCTGGATCAGGACTCACACACTGAGAGGGAAACCTACAGGAGAAAACCAAAGCCAACCAAAGATGTGTCTTATTGTGTGGATATCAATATTTCAAGCTGTGTTAATGTTCAGGTGTGTGGGAACACTACTGAGAGGGAAGCCTGTGGAGAACAGAAACACAAAAGTGTTTTGATGTGGAAATGAAAACTAATGTTCAGGTGATCTATAGTGATGTTGGGATATTTGACCTAAAATACTGAAAATAATAAATCATGCATGAGATTATTTTCTGTGTCTATAGTGTCATATTGGGGTATATAATAAGACACTGGGTATTCTGTGTCTATAGTGTTATATAGGGGTATATAATAAGACACTGGGTATTCTGTGTCTATAGTGTGATATTGGGGTATATAGCAAGACACTGGGTATTCTCTGTCTATAGTATCATATAGGGGTATATAATAAGACACTGGGTATTCTGTGTCTATAGTGTTATATAGGGGTATATAATAAGACACTGGGTATTCTGTGTCTATAGTGTTATATAGGGGTATATCATAAGACACTGGGTATCCTGTGTCTATAGCGTTATATAGGGGTATATAATAAGACACTGGGTATTCTGTGTCTATAAAAGGACAACTTCCATTCTCTAAACTTGACAGTAACACACACACACACACACACACACACACACACACACTCACTCACACTGTTGACTCGAGGTTGGCGATAGCTAGGTGGGCTGTACAGTGATGTTGGGATGCAGTGGTGTCACCTTGGTGCGTCAGTAAGAACACGTCTGAGTCCAGAACACAGTCAACTGGTTTTCTTCATTTGATAAACAGCACAGTAACACACAGAGGTCAAAACAGGCACAACCAATAAAATATGGAGTCAGTCAGGTGGTGATTTGGAGATGATGAGTATGAAATGGGTGTGTGTGTGTGGTCTAAGGAAAAGGAAATAAATAATATGCATTTGTCCATAATAAACATACATTCTGAATGTGCACAAAGACACCTAATCTGGGTGATACTGATAAAGAATTCCTCCTACTAGTACAGTTTTGCTGCTATTGCCTCACACTACTGCCACCCACAGGACAATGGTGGCCATTCACATGTATAATATCAACCTAAAATAAGCCATGCTATTCAGGTGCCAAGCTATTTAAATGGTAGGCTATCCAGGTGCTAAGTGTAATATTACAATACTCTGTAACGACAATTATGTAACTCTGAACATAATAACAGAAATTAGCACATACTACACAGGTCTGACCTTTGAAATGAAAGTAATTTACAATAAAGGTTTTAAACAGACTGACAGTCATCAAGCATAGAACTTTACATTTAGCTCCACATGTTCAGGATGCTAGTGA
The DNA here is from genome assembly GCA_015244755.2 of Tenualosa ilisha. Classification (NCBI taxonomy): domain Eukaryota; kingdom Metazoa; phylum Chordata; class Actinopteri; order Clupeiformes; family Clupeidae; genus Tenualosa; species Tenualosa ilisha. Next base: position 77,800 of record PYXC01002605.1, on the reverse strand, counting down.
GTGGATGCTACAAAACCCAACACATTTACAGAGAATACAAACAACTAGAATGAAATGATGACTTATAGTTCGTCATTGATGCACGATCTGGTTTTAAATGCAAAGTGAGGGAATTTTCATGTACCAAACTAGTTGACTAAGGTGATAAGCGAACTAGCTAGAAGGAGCATCTGTGGTGAGCTGCCACACATACAGACAGAAGTACAGACAGTACATGTAGTTTATTTACAGTCAGTTAAATATTAACTTTACCACTAGGAAGGAATGACTGGATGAAAGTAAAAATCTGGAGCCTGGAACTACATGTGTATTTTCTGAGACCCAAATAATGAGGGAAGTAGTTTAATCTTTTTTAACATGCACATCCATCTTCCCACTGCTATTCAGGTCAGGTCAGGTATAGCAGCCAGAGAGAAAGAGAGAGAGAGAATAAAAATAAAATCAGATTTAATCGTCGTGGAAAATTCAATGAACAATCAGATGAGAATAAATGTCAGAAGCAAAATGAGGAGCCTTGTTTACCAACTCTTCAAGCTGACTGATGTTTTGGTTCTACAGTTAATTTTTATCTACTGGTGGGTAAAATAAGATCAAGTACACAGGAGGGAACACAGGAGAGAGCAGAGAAGGAGGTGACACAGGATGTCAGAGTTGGTCAGGTTGTCAGAGAGAAGGGAGGCATAAGGAGGAAGATTAGTCATTGATTGAGGGGCTTAGCTGTGATGTGGCTGCTCACCATCTTGCCGTGGCTGAGCTGTTGTGAAGTTCTTTAGCATGGCCCATTCAGACGGGCACCACAGGGGCACTGAGAGTGAGGGAGAGAGAGAATGAGGGTGTTGGAATATGATGTGTCTCTTTATCAGCAACCTTTACAAAAATACACAAATATCCATGAATGGGAAAAGAAAATTTTACCAACAAAAGAAATCTTTGAATGCCATATTTTTATATTTATCCAACACTTACAGATATGCACTGTTAATGACATTTATATTTACAAGATATATAGTTGAAGATGTATACATCATATATTACATATACATTCATAATAAAAACATAAAAATGTCACAAACATTTTTCACTTCTCAAATCTGCATGATTAACAAATCCACTTGTGATATGGCACAGCTGAATAAAGCACAATTAAAAATTGACAACATTAACTCATTAAATCAACAACATTAAATAATCAGCAGCACTATTCATAACAGTATTTTTCCATACTGAATGCTAGTGCATGACTCAAACAATGATTATGCTCAACATCCCATTTATACGACAAAGGACGTTTTCCTAAAGGTTGGTCCCCCAAAAGTAACACCTACACCAGACCATCAGGCCTAATATCATGCTATGCTATGCTGTGGGTAAACATTAGACACAACAGCCAAAAGACTGGAAATCATAATGTGAGAGTAGTTACGCACATTACGTGTACCATGTGACTGCAACCGACCAATCACACTGGACCTTATTAACGGGGCCGGTGACTTGATTCAGACTAGACTTTCTACAGACTATCCTACACACACTCACATGACTGGAGTACTAGTAGTAAGATCAGATAAAACTCATCACATCAGACTCTCTACAGACTCTCATACACACACTCACATGACTGGAGTACTAGTAGTAATTGTGACTTTCAACCTGAGAGTTTTATCAAAGTCTGTGTGGGGAGGAGAGTCTGTGTGTAATCCACTGATCTGGGGTCAGTCTCTGTGTCTCTGGCAGACACAGTTCACACCCACATCTGGAACTTGGACCTGAACTCCATTAGTGCAGCAGTGAACACAAAGCTGGTCTAGTAACTAAGACTGACCAATCAGAATCTTTCCCTCCTGTTGTCCCTCCCACTGTGTGACTAGTGTAGGAGCAGGAAGTGGAGTTGAGTGGCAGGTTGATTCTCTGTCCTCCGCCAGACGTTCTCATGTGGGACACTTTGATCAGAAGCTTCTTAGTAACAGTGTTTAGACTGAAGGAAACAGTTTGGGTTGAACCTGAAGCTAGAGGAGCTAAGAGTCGTGTGGATTAAAGTGTGAAACAGTTTGGGTGTTTGGGACTGACTGACTCAACTCCACTGCTGAAAGTGAAAGTGAAGCTGCTGAACCAGACTGCACAGAGGAGAGAGAGTTTACTGTCAGGACAAAATGGCTTCTAAATTTGAAGAGGATCTCACCTGTCCTGTGTGCTGTGAAATCTACAAGGATCCTGTCATTTTGACCTGCGCTCACAGTGTGTGTAAAGCCTGTCTGCAGAAGTTCTGGGAGAGCAAAGGATCCAGAGAATGTCCTTACTGCAGGAGGAAGTGCTCAAAAGAAATATTTCAGCCTAATTTAGCTCTAAAGAATCTGTGTGAGACATTTTTACAGGAGAGAAGTCAGAGAGCTTCAGCAGGGTCTGAGGTGCTCTGCAGTCTGCACAGTGAGAAACTCAAGCTCTTCTGTCTGGAGGATAAACTGCCTATGTGTTTAGTGTGTCAGACCTCAAAGAAACATGAAAATCACACATTTAGGCCAGTAGATGAAGCAGCACAGGACCATCAGGTAAGAATCTACTCTGGTAATAGAGATGATGCCTCTTGAACACCACCTCTTGATGTATGCATAGATCTATAAATGTCAGAACTGCAGTGAACTACATTAATGACGTTACGGCAGCAGCTGTCTGTAATGTCTTTCATGCAACAGTAGATGACGCTGAGTATTTACATTCTGCTGTTATATCTGATTGCTGCTCAACACCCACACAGTCTGAGATCTCTGAGCTGAGATACTTTGAATCTCCACCTCCAACTCCAATCTATCACTCCAACTATTCACCACATGCACTTAAACTTAAGGAAACGCTTGACTCTCCCTATTATAAAAACTGTTGGGAAAACTGATGCAGTCATTCATGACACACAATGTGATTAGTGCACATGAACTGCTTTTAAATCATTGAAATATAATTTTTCTCACATTCTGTTTGCTGCTATCTCCTAAGACCTCTAATGACCCATATGATGTGACTGTGCTCCTACCTTTCATCATGTATTCATTCCCTCTCATACTGAGATATTATAGCCTGACAAGCAATCCTAGATCTAGAGTTTGTCAAGATTTCAAGGTTAGAGATACTAAACTTTTTCAGAGAAAAGGAATCTGATAAAAACGCAGTGATTTTAATACACTATAGAGTGAGAATAAAGTGTAACTGAATCATGTTAATATTACTGTTAATACATAAAACAACAGCAATCACAAAAACAATCAATCAAACAATTTGCCATCGTTCTTGTTTTTAGATTTAGGGTATTGAAAACTCTAATATATGATTAATATTCATTCATTCCAGAAGAAGCTGAGGATGAAACTGCCGCCCTTACAGAAGAAACTGAAGACCTTTGAAGAAGTGAAACTCATCTGTGATAAAACAGCAGCACATATTAAAGTGAGATATAGTAAAGAAACTGTACGGTTTTGAAGAGTCGTGGATCAGTTGTAGTTAAAGATTCTTCATGTATTTGAAGCAATAAAATGATCATGTTTTCTTCAGACTCAGACCCAACACACAGAGAGGCAGATCAAAGGGGAGTTTGAGAAGCTCCATCAGTTTCTACGAGATGAAGAGGCAGCCAGGATAGCTGCACTGAGGGAGGAAGAGGAGCAGAAGAGTCAGATGATGAAGGAGAAGATTGAGAAGATGAGCAGAGAGATCTCATCTCTTTCAGACACAATCAGAGCCATAGAAGAGCAGATGGGAGCAGATGACGTCACATTCCTGCAGGTAGGAGCCATCAGATGTTTATGATGGAGTGTGTTGTATTGAACTCTGGTCACGTATTTGATGATAAATCCTCTGAATGTTATATTTACCTGTTTATGCCACTCACACACACACACACACACACACACACACACACACACACACACAATTGTATGAAACATCCGAGACGGGAGAAAATGTGTGAGATAATCTCATAATTAGGAATCAATCCTGGAACCTTCAGCTTTCCCTCATAAAATAAAAACACTAGAACACAACCCAGCTGCCAATGTGCTGGATATCAGTCAGTAAGTGTAAGTATATAAACTCTTTTGATCCCATCTTTTTGATCCCATTTGATCCCATCTGAACCCATCTGTGAATTAGTGACACACACACACAGCAAAGGGAAGCACACCCAGCACACAGTGAACACAGTGAGATGAAGCACACACACACTATACCAGAGCAGTGGGCAGCCTGCTGCTGTGGTGCCCAGGGAACAGTGAGGTCCCTTGCTGAAGGGCATCTCAGCCATGGAATCAGACGGGCCATTGGAAATACTGTAGGCTAACTGATGGAGGATTGAGTGTGTGTGTGTGTGTGTGTGTGTGTGCGCTTGTGTTAATGGACTATATATATAGGGCGTGTGTCTACAAACACTCAAAGCGATTTACAATCTATGTCTCACATTCACCCATTCACACACCGGTGGCAGAGGACATATTAAGGACCAACCTGCCACCAGGAGCAATTTGGAGTTCAGTTTTGGTCAAAGACACTTTGATGGGGTCAGGTGGAGCAGGGCTTGAATCTGCAACCTTCCAGTGACCTCTACCACCATCGCCCCTTCATTGTGTGTGTGTGTGTGTGTGTGTGTGTGTGTGTGTGTGTGTGTGTGTGTGCGCTAAGGTGTCAGCGTGCAGGTTGCGTGATGTAGGAGGCTGAAGACTGAGAAACTCTGATTGCGTAACATATTCCCTCCTTTACACACACACACATAATATGTAACATATTCCCTCTGTGCTTCTTTTCCAGAACTACAAGAGCACAGTGGAAAGGTGAGTGATCTGCCTCCTGTCTCTCTCTTCTCTGTGGTTCTGAACCCAAACCCACAGCAGCACTGACTCCTGAATGTTATTCCAGAGCCCAGTGCACACTGCAGGATCCAGAGAGGGTTTCAGGAGCTCTGATCAATGTGGCAAAACACCTGGGCAACCTGAAGTTCAGAGTGTGGGAGAAGATGCAGGAGATTGTTCAGTGCAGTGAGTAGAGTTTGCATCTCTCTTTGTCTCTCTCATAAAATACATGAATGTGTGTGTGTGTGTGTGTGTGTGTGTGTGTGTGTTTGTATTTGTGTGTTTTTTTGACTGTTAACAATACCTTTTTCTAAACTCTTAACTCAGTAACACATTTTTTTAGCACAACACCATGTCTGCTTTTCAAAATGCAAAATGTTCTCTCACACACACCAGCTGCACCAAAACACAGACAATCTGGCTCAAACTCAAGTAATTGGAGCAAACATAAGCACACGTGTAAACAATGAATCTAGTCAATCATAGCACACTAACTTTCAAAATAGTCCAACTGATGGCAATAAAAGCACATTGTTTTACATGTGTTATTGCTACCAGTAGCTACACACACTACTGCATACAGTTTACAGTAAATTTTTACAGTAATTTTTTCAAACGTTGGGTTCCTTTTACTTGGTTTGAATGTTGAATGTGTGCATTGTGTATATTTACACTCATTTTATTTTACATAAGACATGTCATGTAGAAAGTCTTTAGAATGGCTCCAATGGATGTTTCTGATCTGAAATTTACAGAAGTACAAAACATGAGGGAATACGTTTGGCTAAATCCAAAAATAAAACATACACTCTGTTCCCATGAGGTAAATTCTGTCTCTGCATTGAGCCCATTTATCTGTGAATTAGTGACACAGATCCACTGCACACAGTGAGTGCACACTCAGGTGAAACACACCTGAGGTAGTGGGTGGCCATCTGCAGCAGCACCCGGGAAGCAGTAAGGGGTTGGGTGCCTTGCTCAAGGGCACCTCAGCCGTGGATGTGGACAGGACAGCGATGTTCAACCACTTCCCCAGCCCACATTTTCCCTCCTGGTCAGGATTTGAACTGGCCACCATTCAGTCACAAGCCTGAGGCCCTAACCAGTAGGCCACAGCTGCTCCCATGACTAGGCTGCTACCAGCTTCTCAGGATCAGTCAGGTCTCCACTGGCAGAGCAGAGCAGGACCACCAGTGCTTTACTACAATTGAAATAAAATATAATGTCTAAACATAATATTACTGGACTATATGGGTAGTTTCAACAATGTTTAATGTGACAGCATACATCATTCATCACTGTTCATTCATCACATGTCCTTTTGATCAAATTATTAGATTCGGCATCAATTAGGAACATAATCACCATATCACAATCATCATATAAACACAGTCATCTGAAGGGCAGATAAATGACCATCAAACACCAATTAGCGTGTTCTAGCAGAGCCAAGAATGTTCTGGAAGGTGTTTGGAAGGCTTGCTGTGCCTTGTAGGTAGACTAGTTAGGTCCACTGGTTTTCTGCTGAAACTGCTGAAATAAAACAGGAGGTGCAAGGGAGGTGGTGGGTTGCAAGCTAAATGCTGAAGCTGCTGTGAAAGCTCCAGCAGGTAGGCAGTGAATGAGTTTGCAACTAAATAGAAGGAGAAGGGGGCGTGGCAAGTTTGGTCACGTTCCTCCTGAACTTGTTTCTAAAAACACTGAACATGCTGAACATGCTTTTCTGCCTGTTTAGTGTGCTGTGTAGGGGGTGAGCTCGTGGCGTTGGACAGGACTGAGCAGGCAACAGGCGTGCTCGTGACGTCCAAGCTATAGAAGTGGGCAAAAGTGTTAGCACTAGCCCAGCTGGCAGACTGACAAACGTGCTGAACAGAGACTCCTTTCCACACGGCCCATGATGCAGAGACGATTCTCGTAGAATGGGCTCTCAGCCCTTCAGGCGGACGCACTCCGGCCGCCTCATATGCCAAGCCTATCGCCTCGACAAAGCCCTCCTTCAGGCTTGTCTGCATCCATAGGGATATTAAAACAGGGAAGTATGGTGAAAGACTGGTTGTTTGTGTTTGTGTGTGTGTGCGCATGTAGTCAGTGAGTGGAAGTGGGTAGTGTTTCTCATCAAATTGGTAGTGTGTGTGTGTGTTTGTGTGTTTGCTATCTCATAGAGGAAGGTTGTGTGTGTGTGATCATAGAGTGGTGCTGTGTGTTTGTGTGTGTGTGTGCTCATAGAGTGAGATTGTGTGTGTGTTTGATAAGACGGTGGTCCTGTGTGTGTGTGTGTGTTCAGAGAGAGGTGTGGTGGCTTTGTGTGTGTGTGTCTTTGTCAATTCAATTGAATTTAGTTTTATTTATGCAGCACCTTTTACTTAATAGTATTGTCTCATGGCGCTTTACAGAAGGAGCACCCAAGAGCAACAGGGCCAAGGAAAAACTCCCTTATGTTTAGTTAGTCTAGGAAGAAACCTTGGGCAGATCCACAACTCAATGGGCTGACCCAACTGCCAGGGGTCATGGAGGAAAATTACAATCAGTAGAAACCATGATAGACTACAAGTTGTCTATGGTTTTAGCTAAGGTTCATAACAGTTCCAGAGTATTATCCCACTTTACATTACATGGTAGTCAGTCCATAGGTGGTTATCAGGAATTATGGCTGGACAGTGTAGCAGTGGCCACACATACTGTTAAACTCAAGGAATAAATTGGGTCATGGGCGTAACAATAAGGGTCCATTTGACAGTGCCATTGTAAGGGGGGTCAGTGACAAAGCTTCAGGGAAGGGGAGTTGGTGGTGGAGTGTGGGTGGTGGTAGCGTATTGGTTAAGGAACCTGGCTAGCGTGTAAGTAGCCTGAAAAGTTGTGGGTTCGAATCCCGGCTGCCACCGTTGTGCCCTTGAGCAAGGCACTTAACCCTAAGTTGCTCTAGGGGAGACTGGCCCTGAACAATTGATAGTTGATGAGTTGTAAGTCGCTTTGGATAAAAGCGTCTGCTAAATGCATAAATGTAATGTAATGTAATGAGTTGGCACTGGCATGGACGTCTAGGATGTCTATGATGGAGAGTCGGTCCTTGTACGGGCCTCCCGTAGTGTTGGTTGCAGTCTACTCAGGAAGGAAGGGTTACAGGAGTCTGCCGGAAGGAGGCAGGGATGACACTTAGCAGAGATGATTGTGGACAGAGGAAGGAAATGGATTAGGCCAGACTCACATATCGGTGAGCAAATGTGTCATTTTTGTATACGTATATGTGTATATATGTACCTATATGTATGTATGCCTGTATAGAGAGAGAGGGGAAAGAGAGAGTGAGGGTAAGAGAGAGAGAGAGAGAGAGAGTTGTACAGCATGACACATGAAGGTTTTGTGGCAGCACTTGGCTATAGCAGCATTAGGCTATAGCAGCATAACTAGTACATGGCAAACCAGCACCACTGCAGGGATGGTCATTGGCTGCCATGCCTCACAACTGGGGGCAACAGCAGAGACAGATGATTTGCCATGCACCTTCCCTAACTATGGGAAACATTAAAGACAGAGGTTTTAAGTCTAGACTTAGAGGTATTGAGAGTGTCCGCTTGTTGGACGTGGGGGTGGGGGGGGGTTATTCCACAGGAGGGGCACGGTAGCAAAAGGCTCTTCCTCCTATCATAGATTTTGATATTCTTGGGATTACAAGAAGGCCAGCATTTTGGGGTCTCAGGGTTCTAGGAGGGTGGTAAGGGACAAGTAAGTCTTTAATATACAGTATGTTGGAGCCTGGCCATTGAGGGCCTTGCAGCTTAGGTGTAAGTTGGCAACATCTGTGTGTAGTGGTTGACTACATTGTGATCATTGGTGGTGGTTGTTGCAGTTTACTTTTGTTTAGGTTGCTTATGTGTTACTGTCCTGTTTGCCTTGATGCAGCTAATTTAAGTTGTGACCTTTGTGTGTGGGATGTAGTCACTCCACAGATCATTGGACCTTTGCGTAATGGATGTGGTCTCCCAGTTGGGTCACTCGGTGTGTTGTGTAGCTGGTTCCCTGCATCCATCACAGTAACGTGTGTGTGTGTGTGTGTGTGTGTGTGTGTGTGTGTGTGTGTGTGTGTGTGTGTGTCGTTGAAATCCACATGGTGTCCATTTAGTGTTGTGGTGGCGTCAGTTTACTTTTGTTGGGTGTTTGTGTTGTAGTTGGTCTACTTCTGTTGGTCCTTTCTGTTAGTGGCTGTTTCACTCCACTTCTGTATTGGTCACCTTTTTGTTACTGTTTTGTTGTAGGTCTGTGGCAACCTGTGTCTTTGTTTTGTGTTCACCTCATGGTTGGAGCCATTTTGTCTAGTGGGAGTGGCACCCACTTGCGTGGCTACCTGATTGGCTGCTCAACTTTCAAGGGGCGGAACCTTAATTGTCCCTTTAGCATCTTCCATCTGGTTTGAACCACCTTGACTCTACAAACCCCTTTAGCAGCAGCAGTCCCAAAGTTTGAGTGTTTGTCTAGTTGAGCTGTTGGGTCTGATGACGTTTGTGTTGCTTAGTTTCTCAGGGATTTGTGATTCGTGAAGTTCCTTGGTGGGACTTGGTGTGTGTGTGTGTGTGTGTGTGTGTGTGTGTGTGTGTGTGTGTGTGTGTGTGTGTGTGTGATTTGCATTGGCCGTTGCAATTTAGGCACTTTTTGAGAGCATGTTTAGTTAGTGCAGGTTAAGAAGTGACCGGAAGGCTCTTGTTTTCTTTTGGGGAGAGAGGTAAGCTCTACACACGAGTAAGAAAGTGAGGCCTTTCTTTTGTCGTTTTTTCTGCTCTTCTATCACAGCCACCATGCTGTAATATATTTCTGTTCTGTTCATTTTTGAGCTTGTTTTCACATACAGCCTTGTTTGTATTGCACCTTCTGAAAATGTTGTGAAATTAATAATTAAATGTGTTTGTGTGTGTGTGTGTGTGTGTGTGTGTGTGTGTGTGTGTGTGTGTGTGTGTGGTGAGAGAGTGGTAGTAGAGTGTGTCTAATGTGTCTATTGTCTCTGTGTGTCTGTTTGTCTCTGTGTGTCTGTTTGTCTGTGTGTGTTTGTTTGCCTGTGTGTGTGTGTGTGTGTGTGTGTGTGAGTGTGTGCGTGTGTGTGTGTGTGGTGAGAGAGTGGTAGTAGAGTGTGTCTAATGTGTCTATTGCCTCTGTGTGTCTGTTTGTCTCTGTGTGTCTGTTTGTCTGTGTGTGTTTGTTTGCCTGTGTGTGTGTGAGTGTGTGTGTGTGTATAGAATCTGTGTGATGAAAGAGTGGTGATTTGTGTTTGTTTCTGTGCGTGTGTTTGTGTGTGTGATGAGAGAGTGGTAGTGTGTGTGTGTGTGTGTGTGTGTGTGTGTGTTACCATGTTGTAATATATTTCTGTTCTGTTCATTTTTGAGCTTGTTTTCACATACAGCCTTGTTGTATTGCACCTTCTGAAAATGTTGTGAAATTAATAATTAAATGTGTTTGTGTGTGTGTGTGTGTGTGTGTGTGTG
>PYXC01002605.1:52500-62500 GCA_015244755.2 Tenualosa ilisha | reverse complement strand
TCTGTGTGTGTGTGTGTGTCTGTGGTGAAACAGTAGCTGTTTGTGTGTGTGTGTTTTATGTGTGTGTGTATGGTGAGAGAGTGGTAGTAGAGTGTGTCTCTGTGTCTGTCTGTCTGTGTGTGTGTGTCTGTGTGTGTGTATCTGTGTGGTGAAAAAGTGGTTGTTTGCATATGATTGTGTGTGTGTATCTCTGTGTGTGTATCTGTGTGGTGAAGTGGGTAGTGTTTGTCATCAATTGGTAGTGTGTGTGTGTGTATCTGTGTGATGAGAGAGTGGTTGTAGAGGGTGTGTGTGTGTGTGTGTGTGGTGTGTGTGTGTGTATTTGTGTGTGTGTGCTCATAGCGGGAGGTTGTTTGTGTGTCTGTTTGATCTCAGAGGTATTTGTATGTATCTCATCAGAGTAGTGTGTGTGTGTTTGTGTCTGAATGATGAGAGTGGTTGTTTTTGTGTATGTGTGTGTGTGTGTGTGTGTGTGTCTGTGTGGTGAAACAGTGGCTGTTTGTGTTTGTGTGTGTGCGTGTGTAACCAGAGATTGGAAGTGGGTAGTGTTTGTCACCAATTGGTAGTGTGTGTGTGTATCTGTGTGATGAGAGAGTGGTTGTAGAGGGTGTGTGTGTGTGTGTGTGTGTGTGTGTGTGTGTGTGTGTGTGTGTGTTTATGTGTGTGTATGTGTGTATATTTGTGTGTGTGCTCATAGAGGGAGGTGGTGTGTGTGTCTATTTGATCACATAGTTGTATGTGTGAGAGTGTGGTGTGTGTGTGAGACAGTAGTTGTATGTGTGTGTTTGTGTGTGTGTGTGTGTGTGTGTGTGTGTGTGTGTGTGTGTGTATGCTCATAGAGGGAGGTTGTGTGTGTGTCTATTTGATCACAGAGGTTTGTGTGTGTGATTAGAGAGTGGTTGTGTGTGTGTGTATGTGTGTGTGTGAGATTAGAGACTGGTAGTGGGTGGTGTGTGTCATCAGATTTGTTGTTGTTGTTCACACACATCACTCAGTGTTCAGCTCATGTGTGTGTTCTTTCTCTCTGCAGCTCCTGTCACTCTGGATCCCAACACTGCAAACCCACAACTCATCCTGTCTGAGGATCTGACCAGTGTGAGATACAGTGATGAGAGACAGCAGCTTCCTGATAACCCAGAGAGATTTGATGTGTATCCCAGTGTCCTGGGCTCTGAGGGCTTTAACTCAGGGACTCACTGCTGGGATGTGGAGGTTGGGGGGAATGATGTGTGGAATGTGGGTGTGATGACAGAGTCTCACCAGAGGAAGGGATACATATACAGTAGTAGTGGACTGTGGATTGTGTGGTATAATGGTGCTGCATATAGAGCACGTGCTCCACCTCATCTCTTCACTCCCCTCACAGTGAAGCAGAAACTCCAGAGGATCAGAGTGCAGCTGGACTGGAACAGAGGAAAGCTCTCATTCTCTGACCCTGATAATAACACACACATACACACTTTCACACACACTTTCACTGAAAGAGTGTTTCCATACTTTTGGACTCGGTCAAATCTCTCTCCTCTTAGGGTTGTCCCAGTAAAATGTTGTGTAACTCTGACTCCTCCCAGTTAGAGCTCCTCCAGCCTCTGTGTTGTCATGGATGATAAGAATCCAAAGCCCTGATGGTAACACACATCTCTAACATTTATTAGTTAGAGCTCATGACCTGTTTCCATTCTTCTTGACTTTCTCCACTTTCCCCCTCTGAGGATGTTAGCAGTGAAGGCCTCAGTAAGAGTAGAGCAGCACAGTTAGAGCTCATACTGACTCTGGATCAGGACTCACACACTGAGAGGGAAACTCAGACTCCATGAAGAAACAAAGACATTCCAAGTTCAGTCCTTATCCTGGCTTTGTATTTAACTACCATAGGGACCAGCCTCATTCCCTTACCTTGGCTATTCTGCTTTAGTTCTATTTGACTTACCCTGTCATAGTCTAATAGACTCAGAGAAGAAGTCACTCAGCACACGACAACACAAACATGGGATTTTCTGCTGTTATGTGTGACACTGAGCTGAGATTGTTTGAGCCTGAAAAAGACTCTCTCTCTCTCTCTCTCTCTCACACACACACACACAAATACACACACTCTGTCACTGAGAGAGTGTCTCAACCACACAGACAAACACACACACACACACACACACACACACACATTGTCACTGTCACTGAGAAATTGTCTCCACCACACACACACACAAACACACTCACACTGTCACTGAGAGAGTGTCTCCACCGCACACGCACACACACACACACACACACACACACACACACACTGTCACTGAGAGAGTGTTTCCATATGACTCCCCACACATCCTCCTCTCAGTACAGATCCAGTTGAACCAGGGCTGGAATGGCACAGAGAGTCGGCCCAGGCATTTTTGGACCCCACAGCTCATCAGTCAGGAACATCCTCTATGAAAAAGCAAAAATATTTTCCACAAAAGAGAAACATGAGAAAGATGTTCAGGTGATTCCTATCTGCTGTAATATTATTATATATCTGTATTATTATATTTTAACTGGTGACAAATGAATAAATCATGACTCACTCCATTCATGTGACTCTAATATCATTAATGGTGCTGCAGTATTGGATTCACAATTGTACTGATTTTTCAAACATCTATCTGGCATGAGGTTATAGTGTAATTATTTCAGGAACAGTGTGATTGGACTGTTGACATGAAACTTTGACCAGACATTGGCATTCCTCTGTAACACATTTTCCTGTCCTGGGTATCTTTCTGACTGGTCCTTGGCTCTTTAGCTATTCTTCTGATTTCCATTTGACTCCCAGAATAGGAAACCTGACAGAAATTCTGCAGGTGTCCAATTGACAGTGGAATGATGTTCCTCCCACTTGCAGATAACGACCCCAGTGGTGCTTAGAAGAGCACATAGTTTTGAAATATCGCGACGTCTAAAGCAGTTATATTTGTATGCATTAGCAAAGATAACGTTGCAAATGTCTGGTGAGAGCTTTTGCCTTCACTCATCATGAGATGTTCTGGTCCAACGCCTTTGTGAAAAAAAAAAAAAAAAAAAAACCAATGTTGTAGTTGATCTAAATCTACTACACAGGAGTGAATGTATATGCGCTGGTGAGAGACATAACTACCTTCACACTACTAATAGATTCAAACTGGTTCCTTATTTCTGTGCCTTGTTTTACTGCTTTTGTGCGTTAAAACTTTCTCCCCCTGACATTTCACTTTGTTACACCTGATGCTGTTTTGGAGGTTTAACATTTAGATTTCTTTACATGTGTGGATATCTTTAATTTCATGTCAGCAGTTCAGTCAGAAATACCTATACTTAAAAAATGTTGAAACATTCAATACTTATTTTCACTTCCGTATAAAACTAACTTGCTTAACACATACCTTACAAATCACTAACATATACATGTATTAGCTATGTGTCAATGGCAAATGTATGCTCCTTAAAATAATGTGTTAGCCTACTTAGCATACCTTTGCTATTTTAACACATTTAAATGTGGTGCTGACAAAAAAAAAATAGAAAACATTTTTCTCAATATTTCATTTTGAAAAATATTTCGCCCATCTTCCCACTGCTATTCAGGTCAGTCAAGGACCTATAGCAGACAGAGACAGAGAGAGAGAGAGAGAGAGAGAGAGAGAGAGAGAGAGAGAGAGAGAGAGAGAATAAAAGACGGATTGACAAACAGACAAGTCCACTGTGCTGTTGGCATTGTAGCAATTAAAAAAAAAAATCACTTTCTCCACTTTCCCCCTCTGAGGATGTTAGCAGTGAAGGCCTCAGTAAGAGTAGAGCAGCACAGTTAGAGCTCATACTGACTCTGGATCAGGACTCACACAAAGATGGATGAAGGAACAAGGGTATTTTATAAAGAAACAAAATGTGTCTTACTGTGTGGATATCAACATTTAAAGTTTTTCTGATTTCTGGGCGTGTTTTAATACTATGGTACTAGACCAAGACTAGTGGCAGTTGACTACATCATGATCCACTCTATTCATGTGACTCCAATATCATTTGTGTTTGTGTTTCATTCACTGTTGTATTTGCTGTTGTTCATAAAAACAGAGCAAATCAGCTTCATCACTGCTTTATTTTTGATAGTTTCTCTCACCTCACTTCAGTCATACTGACACCTGGTGGACACTTACCTGTAATTACACTGCAGACTCAAGGCTCTCGTGAAACGGCACTTGTTTCCGTCCCTAAAGTGCTGAATCAGCATCAAAATAAGAATCTATGTCATTTCTCCTAATTGTGATATAATTAACACGATTTACCTTCACATCATATTTACTGATATTCCCCATATTTATCTGCACACACACAGTCTACTGGTAATCTTCTCTTTCCATATCAACATTCCCCAAATTAATCTTACTGTAATCAGGTCCCTGGTAATCAGGTCACACATTGTCAATATTCATTTTATTTCTCTTATTTGTAGTGATGTCACACATTGTCAATATTGACTTTAATTTTGTTATTTGTAGTGATGTCACTCATTGTAAATATTGACTTTATTTCTCTAATTTGTAGTGATGTCACACATACTGCTAATATTCAGTTTTCATATTTGTAGACCTGCTGTCCCTCCCCCACTTCACTCACTGAGAGCATCAGACTCTACAGACTCTCCTACACACACTCACATGACTGGAGTACTACTAGTAATAGATAAAACTCATCAGGAGTCTCATTTATTTGTGTTACATGTGTGTGGAAATATAAATAAATAGTTTGCAAAGAATAGGCTACTTTTATGCAATAATAACAGTCCGAAACATGATATTAGTGTAATTGGACCTATGAGTAATTAGGCACATACTTCTAAGTATTTTTGTCCTCATATACATATGTCATGTTGTGCATATTCAGTAGTAGTTTAGTTGTTTTATAATGTAGGCCTAGTTATGTATTCATTGTGACTTTCAACCTAAGAGATCAAAGTCTGTGTGGGAAGTAGAATCTATGTGTGATCCGCTGATCTGGAGTCAGTGTCTGAATCTCTGGCAGATACAGATCACACCCACAACTGGAACTTGAGTCACTAAGAGTCATATGGATTAAAGTGTGAAACAGTTTGGGTGTTTGGGACTGACTGACTCAACTCCACTGCTGAAAGTGAAAGTGAAGCTGCTGAACCAGACTGCACAGAGGAGAGAGAGTTTACTGTCAGGACAAAATGGCTTCTAAATTTGAAGAGGATCTCACCTGTCCTGTGTGCTGTGACATCTTCAAGGATCCTTTGTTGTTGACCTGCTCTCACAGTGTGTGTAAAGCCTGTCTGCAGAAGTTCTGGGAGAGCAAAGGAACCAGAGAATGTCCTTACTGCAGGAGGAAGTGCTCAAAATCAAACTACCCTCCTAACATGGCTTTAAGGAACCTGTGTGAGACGTTCTTACAGGAGAGTCACAGAGTGTCTGAGGTGCTCTGCAATCTGCATAAAGAAAAACTCAAAGTTTTCTGTCTGGAGGATAAAGAACCTGTGTGTTGGGTTTGTCAAACCTCAAAGAAACATGAAAATCACACCTTCAGGCCCATAGATGAAGCTGCACTTGACCGTAAGGTAAGAAGTTACACTTTCATGCTGCTTGTAAAGTTAAAACATCTTCTGATGTATTCTCTTGAAAGAGTTTGTACTGTGACCTTACAGAGTGAAGATCTGTGACAGCAGGTACTATCCTACTTCTGACAGTAGATGGTGCTGTCTGATAGCTGTGATACTCAATCCTTTTCTTTTCTTTGTCTGTCCCTTCGTCTGTTGAATTATCACTATTTAGTGCAGCAAACTAAGGAATCCTTAAACAAAATAAAACAAACAAATTCTCAAAACTTCTCTCTCTCTTTCTGGCTCTCTCTCTCTCACACACACACAGACACACACACACACACACATACTAAGGACTTAAAGTCAAACCTGCCCTTACCTCTGAGTCCAAAGCTCATCCTACAGTTAGTCATATGGACAACAGCACTTATTTACACTCTTAACACAGTTTCAGTTTTGCTATGGTGTGAAGTTGAATATGGTTTCAGATATTAAGGCTTCAAAATCATTTTGATGGCAGTTTTTCAAAGGGAGAGTATAGCTCTGTCATTGCCACTGTGTGTCCAGAATGTCTGGTTCTGCACTGGGGAGTGTGTGATGAGGGAAGAGCACTCAGTACTCACACATGTGCCCTTTGACCCTTTAGGATCCAAAAGCTCTAACTGTAACACAGGAATGACCAGCTACTGCTCAGGACTGTTAGTGTGTGTGTGCTCACTCATTGTTTGTTCACTGTTCCTCTAGTGTGTGTGTTTGTGTGTGTGTGTGTGTGTGTGTGTATGTGTGTGCGTGTGTGTGCCAAAGCCAGGGTTAATCAATGAATGTGTGTGTCTGTGTGATTTAGACACAGGGACACTGATGACTCAGATCGACTTAAAGTGCTGTGTGACGATGTGAACTCCACCGTCACTAACAACGAGTGCTATAAACATTTATTCTTACATTTTACTTTCATTTCACTTACATTTTCCCGTCAGTATGAATTTATAAACTTGAACTAGGAACATTGCAAATATTCCGCGTTTGAGTGCGGGATTGCAGCGGTAGACCCACGTGAACAGAAACCGCATAGACAACGTGTATTTCAAACAGAACTTTATTATGGCCATAAACAATGAAACAATACCACTGAAATCACGGGCATAATGGCATGATGCGCGCCATGCTGTGTGTCTGTATTTCTTACCAGATTTATGATTTTCTTTGTACACGCGGAGAAATGTGCTGGGAGTAGTAGTGTACTTACCTGGTGTCTGACTGACGTTGGCCAAACCGAGCACAAGTACTGGCACTTCCTTATTCGCGCAGGAGCGCGGAACAGTGGACTGGTTTATGTGAGGGAGGGGTGTTTTGTACCTGTATGAGTTTTGGTATTGTTTATCGCTGTATTAAGCATGTATTATTAATTCTGTAACATGGGAAAATTGTTTATCACAGACAATGTGTAGTAGAACTGTTTGATAGTGAAAATGTGTGTTTTATGGCTTGATTGATTTTGTACATGGTGGTTAACTCCTGTGGGGAGGAGTAAGTGCCTATATCACCTGTATTCTGGAAGAGGCATTCAGGCTGGTCAGGGCCTCTGAGGTGAGAGGAGCTCTCTGTTGTGGTGCAGCTACACTGTCTGTAATAGATCTTTTTGGGTTTAATGCAAGCTTAGTGTTTTTTCTATGTTAAATGTCTTAGTTCGTCATGTCTGTAACCTGTCGGCAGCCTAAAAATAAATTCTGTATTTTTGTACGCAACCATCTTCTCCCTCCTCTACCGCTCAACACACTACTTCACATGCTGTATAACAGGGATTCAGTGAATGTGTGTGTGTGTGTGTGTGTGTGAGTAACCATGAATGGACAAAATGCAAGGGGAGAATTTTCCTTGCATGAATAATACAATTGAACAAAAACTCCAACCTTTCTGACCACCGAACTTAACCAATTTATAATGGATCATCATACATCTATTCATATGGGCGATTCCACGCAACACGGTCCCGTCCATCACACCAACACAATGCCATGGTATGGTATGATGTGAATGATGGTCACAACATCTGAGCAGTCAGTCTTTTTGGCTGTACAACTAATTTTATGAAACTTTTACATAATCATTTGCATCACAAAATACCACATGGTTTTTTGTTGCCGTTCTGGACGTGACAGTTTGTGTGGAATTGCCCATATTAGTTTTTTCCCCTTGAACAAAAGCCACAACAATACATAACCATTCAACAGAATGGCTTTAAAATGGCTAGTATATCATACTGGATATTATGGGATGTTTGCTCTGGAAATACCGTACTCATAACTACTTCATCTACTCTCTTATCTATACTGTGCTGACTGCCATGTTACCTCCATATCGCTCTGAATCTGTGCACACACAGATCTGCACATTATCTCAAAGACTTTATAATGTACATTGGTTTAGGGCTATTGTAGTTTAGTGCAATTTAGTGCAAACCCTTGTCCAATCTAATGTTCATTCATTTCAGGAGGAGCTGAAGATCAAACTGCAGCCCTTACAGAAGAAACTGAAGACCTTTGAAGAAGTGAAACTCATCTGTGATAAAACAGCAGCACATATTAAAGTGAGATATAATAAAGAAATTGTATTTTGAAGAGTTATGGATCAGTTGTAATTAAAGATTCTTCAGGTATTGGAAGCAATAATTTGATCATGTTTTCTTTAGACTCAGGCCCAACACACAGAGAGACAGATCAAGGAAGGATTTGAAAAGCTTCACCAGTTTCTACAAAATGAAGAGGCAGCCAGGATAGCTGCACTGAGGGAGGAAGAGGAGCAGAAGAGTCAGATGATGAAGGAAAAGATTGAGAAGATGAGCAGAGAGATCTCATCTCTTTCAGACACAATCAGAACCATAGAAAAGCAGATGGGAGCTGATGATGTCACATTCCTGCAGGTAGGAGTTATCTGATGTTTATGATGGAGTGTGTTATATTACATTCTGACAGTGTATTTGATGAGAACCTGTTGATGTTATATTTACCTGTTTATGCCACACACACACACACACACACACACACACACACACACACACACACACACACACACACACACACAATTGTATGAAACATCAGAGACGGGAGAAAATGTGTGAGATAAGTTCATAATTAGGAATCAATCTTGGAACCTTTAGTTTTCCCTCATAAAATAAAAACACTAGAACACAACCCAGCTGCCAATGTGCTGGATATCAGTCAGTAAGTGTAAGTATATACACTCTTTTGATCCCTACTGAACCCATCTGTGAATTAGTGACACACACAGCAAAGGGAAGCACACACAGCACACAGTGAACACAGTGAGATGAAGCACACACACACTATACCAGAGCAGTGGGCAGCCTGCTGCTGTGGTGCCCAGGGGGCAGTGAGGGGTTAGGTCCCTTGCTGAAGGGCACCTCAGCCAGTGATGTGGGCATGGGAGAGGGATGTTCAATCACATTTTTTCCTGGTTGGGGGTCGAACCGGTCGGCCATCAGTTACAAGTCTGAGGCCCTAACCAGTAGGCTACTGCTGCCCATGTGACTTGCTAAGATGCTCCAAAGGACAAAAACAGTCTGTTAGGATGGAGATGGGGCATGAGATTGGCTAACACACACACACACACACACACACGCACACACAGGGAGAGAGAGAGAGAGAAAGAGAGAGAGATAGAGAGAGAGAGAGAGAGAAAGATGGAGAGAGTGATGGATACATTTTGAAAGACAGAGAGATGGAGGGTCTGCTGAGGTGTCAGGCTGGATAACAGAGAGAGAAAGAAAGAGAGAGAGAGAGAGAGTGAGTGTGTGTGTGAGAGAGACAGAGAGAGAGTGAGAGAGAGAGAGAGTGAGCAATAACAATAACAGATCTCAAACACTGGGAACACTAGTCCCTATTCTGTTCTAAACCTCTGGTTCCATCTGAGCACCAGTGCAGAGAACCCTTCGGGCAGACTAGAGTTCTTTGTTTACTGATCTGGAACATCAGTCCTCTCTAGAACCCCTTAGAATCTCCCCTTAGACTCTTAGACACTACCCTAACCCTAACCCCAAGACTTTGGATACTCTGAGTTCCTTAAGGCTCATTCTGCCATTTTGTTGGGAAGTGCATTTTTGTAATACTGTAAATGATGCATCACTGTGTGTGTGTGTTGTGTGTGTGTGTGTGTTGTGTGTGCTAAGGTGTAAGGGTGTTGATTGCATTTGAGATAGGAGGCAGCTGGAGGTTGTTACCTGAAGATCTAGAAAGGGGGGTGGAGGGGGGGCAGAATAATATTTGCATTTAGCCTCAGATCAAATATGTCAAATGCTTAGTCTGTCACCTCGAATAACAAGAAGAAAGGATGAATGATGTGAAGAAAATGTGAAAAAGAAAGAGGAAAAAAAAGAAAAATATGAAGACTGAGAAACTGTGTAACTCTTCCCTCCGT
>PYXC01002605.1:0-47500 GCA_015244755.2 Tenualosa ilisha | reverse complement strand
TAATAAGACACTGGGTATTCTGTGTCCATAGGATCATATAGGGGTATATAATAAGACACTGGGTATTCTGTGTCCATAGGATCATATAGGGGTATATCATAGGACACTGGGTATTCTGTGTCTATAGTGTTATATAGGGGTATATAATAAGACACTGGGTATTCTGTGTCTATAGTGTTATATAGGGGTATATAATAAGACACTGGGTATTCTGTGTCTATAGTGTTATATAGAGGTATATAATAAGACACTGGGTATTCTGTGTCTATAGTGTTATATAGGGGTATATAATAAGACACTGGGTATTCTGTGTCTATAGTGTTATATAGGGGTATATAATAAGACTCTGGGTGAAGACATTCGTGCATGAATGAGAAATGTTATGTGTGACAGGAATTATTATCAACCTGATAACCTCTGACCCTGACCCTATCAACCTCTAACCCTGACAGTAACACACACACACACACATACACACAATCACATACTGTCAGTTTCTAGTCAGATACACAAGCATGCACACACACACACACACACACACACAGTCACATCATACCTGTCTGTTGTCACACACACACTCACACACACACACACACACACATACACACACACTTACAACCCTGCCAGTGGACACCCAGGCAAACATACAGAAATTAAACAGCATAAACTATACCTTTTCTGAAAGCCTATGATGTCTAGATGTGATTTAATATACATCAGACTTCCTCCATCCCATGGACTATCCATAGTTTTCTAATGTATTTCAATGGAAATGAATGGCTTTTAAAACAATGGTTTTCAATGGGCGTGGCTGAAACAGGTGGTGCATCCCTAGTTTTTGACCTGCATGTTTCAAATTCCCACCATGAGTGATTTTGTTAAACGATGAGAACACGCGTGCGTGTAGAATTACTTTGACTCCAACTCATCCTCACTCGACTTTCATGAAACGTATTGAGCTTGTTTACAGAGACTGGGCTCAGTCAAGTCCCGTTTTCATCACTTGTCTTGGATGGCTTTACTCTGGTTTTGTGAAATACCCCCATGGTCAAGTAATTTATCCCACTGCTACCAAACAGATAGCTCCCCCTGGTGGAAAAAGACTTCTAAGAGAACATTTGGATTTCAAAAAATTCAATATGTGTGTGTGTGTGTGTGTGTGTGTGTGTGTGTGTGTGTGTGTGTGTGTGTGTGTGAGTGTGTGTGTGAGAGAGAGAGAGAGTGAGAGAGAGAGAAAGAGAGAGAGAGAATCACTCAGACACACTCAGATGAACACATAGCCTACAACTGACATACAAAAACACTTACAAGTTTGAATACGTCCATATGTGATATGAATGACATTGATGTTTTTTAGGCTGCTCTGTTTAGATGCTACTTGCTACTTTATGTCGTGACTTTAACAGTCTTATCATCTACTGTAGCCTATGTCACACAGAAAGACATGAAATAAAGATTCTGTCTCTTTATAAGTAAAGTCACACCCTATCACTATGCACTGGCAGTGACTGATAGTGGCACAGACCAATGATATTCAGTATCCAGGGAGGTCCCTCTCTCACCCAGAAGGGTGTAGTTCCTGTTTATACTGTGTGTGACTGTGGTTTGCGTGCACATTTCAGCTCAGATAAGACTGGAATATCTCTGCACTGTCACATGTCCTGACAGTGAAAGTTCATTTCTATCAACAGTCAATATAGTCAAGAGATTTGTGCCCAAAGAAAATGGCTTCTGCATCTTTTGCGGAGGAGGATTTCACTTGTCCAGTGTGCACTGACATCTTCAAGGATCCAGTCCTCCTCTCCATTAGTCACAGCATCTGTAAAGTCTGTCTGCAGCAGTTCTGGGACACGAAGGGATGTGGAGAATGTCCAGTCTGCAGGAGGAGATCATCAAAGGGTAACCCTCCCCAGAACCTCCACTTAAAGAACCTGTGTGAGTCATTCTTACAGGAGAGAAGTCAGAGAGCTTCAGCTGCAGGGTCTGAGGTGCTCTGCAGTCTGCACAGTGAGGAACTCAAACTCTTCTGTCTGGAGGATAAACAGCCTGTGTGTCTGGTTTGTCGAGACTCTAAAAAACACGTTGGACAAATTCTATCCTATGAGTGAAGCAGCAATTGACTGCAAGGTGAATTTCATTCAGTGTTCACATATACAGTATATTTATCTTTCATAATGAGGTGTGACTAGTGCCCTATATTGTAATCCAGATGAAACATTTACATGATGATCACTGTGATCATGTATATTGGTGCCACCCCATAGATATTTACTTCTGTAATACCATAATCTCCACAAGGTGGCAATATTTAGCCTCTTGTTTTCTCCATCTGGTAGTACTACACATCAATATCTGCTCACCTGCCACAATGTGAGAAACTCTGCTAGTCTTTCTGTGAATATAAACAATATCATACAACACTTGATTGGGCCAAATAATGGAAACATTAGTACATTCAAGTACATGTGTTCATATAGATGAAAGATATCAATGCTTAGAGTATCTCTTCTTTCTCCCCCCCAGGTGCTCTGTGTTTGATAAGTATCTATTACAGCAGCAGTGCAGATGTTTGTTTGCTTGTTTGTTTGTTTGTTTGTTTACACTTATATCTGCATCATTTTTAGGATGAGCTCAAAACCAAACTGCAGCCCTTACAGGAGAAACTGAAGACCTTTGAAGAAGTGAAACTGGTCTGTGATAAAACAGCACAACACATTAAGGTGGGAAAGAGAACTTATTCAAATCTTATTTAAGAAGGGCAAGTTGGCAGGTTTGTTTTTTCATGCTGTGTGTTAATCCAGACTCAGGCCCAACACACAGAGAGTCATTTCAAGGAGGAGTTTGAGAAGCTTCACCAGTTTCTACGGCAAGAAGAGGCAGCCAGGATAGCTGCACCGAGGAAGGAAGAGGAGCAGAAGAGTCAGATGATGAAGGAGAAGATTGAAAAGATCAGCTGAGAGATCTCATTTCTTTCAGACACAATCAGAACCATAGACGAATAGATGGGAGCTGATGATGTCACATTCCTGCAGGTTTTCTTGTCAATCAAAACTCTTTCATCCAGTCATCATGTCATCCAGTCCAAGGTCCACTGCCTCTCCTGAAAAGTGCCTGGTCCAGTTCTCTACTCTAGACTATAACTGCCTACTAGTCTAGCTGCTGTATTATTTGAATTCTAAACAAATAAATACAAGTAAACAATTATTCTTGTAGTCAAGGTGTTCAGTTATATTATTCTTATACTTCAAAAAATGTGCAAGTCTGACTCCAAGACTTATACAGTTTCAGCTCATAATGATGACCTTTGTCAGCTTTTTTTCAGTTTACTGAGTGTTCCTGTATGTGTCAAGTTTTAAGATGAGGCTGTAGCCCCTGTTCACATACAGGCAGTACAAAGAGACTAGTAGTGTCTGGTTTCTGACTGCAGATCAAACCTGGGGAAACCTTGGCACTCTCCTATTACTGTTGACTACAGATAATAATATTATTGCTGCATCGTCCACAACAATGTTACCATCCATAAACAGTCTGAGCAAATGAAAGTGATCATTAACAAAATCTATCACATTTCGTTGTTTGTTTACCAGAACTACAAGAGCACAGTGGAAAGGTGAGTGATCTGCCTCCTGTCTCTCTCTTCTCTGTGGTTCTGAACCCAAACCCACAGCAGCACTGACTCCTGAATGTTATTCCAGAACCCAGTGCACACTGCAGGATCCAGAGAGGGTTTCAGGAGCTCTGATCAATGTGGCAAAGCACCTGGGCAACCTGAAGTTCAGAGTCTGGGAGAAGATTCAGGAGATTGTCTCTCTCTCTCCCTCTCTCTCCCTCTCTCAAAACGAAGGAGAGAAATTTGAACTGGAACACCATTGAGAAGAAGGCCAACAACAGAGACAAGTGGAGATCCTTAGTCCTCACCTTATGTGCCACTGGGCACAATAAGGACTAAGAGGAAGTAAACAAACAAATCCATTACTCAAGTTTAGCCCAGTGCAGCTGATGATAAGTAGAGGCTTTGCTTCATGCTATGTTCTTTCACCACATTAATGATGCATTGTAATGTGTCTACATGTATTCCAAACAGCTTATATGTTATCCGCTGGTCTGGGGTCAGTTTCTGTGTCTTTGGCAGATACAGATCACACCCACCACTGGAATGTTCACCTGAGTCACTGGTGAGAGACAAACTGGTCTAACTGCTGCAGGAGCAGGAAGTGAAATTGAGTGGCAGGGTGATTCTCTGTCCTCCACTCGACACTCTCATGTGGGACACTTTGATTCAATTCAATTCAATTCAATTCAGTTTTATTTATACAGCCCCTTTTACAATAGTATTGTCTCATGGCGCTTTACAGAAGGAGCACCCAAGAGCAACTTTGATCAGAAACTTCTTAGTAACAGTGTTTAGACTGAAGGAAACAGTTTGGGTTGAACCTGAAGCTAGAGGAGCTAAGAGTCGTGTGGATTAAAGTGTGAAACAGTCTGGGTGTTTGGGACTGACTGACTCAACTCCACTGCTGAAAGTGAAAGTGAAGCTGCTGAACCAGACTGCACAGAGGAGAGAGAGTTTACTGTCAGGACAAAATGGCTTCTAAATTTGAAGAGGATCTCACCTGTCCTGTGTGCTGTAAAATCTACAAGGATCCTGTCATTTTGTCCTGCTCTCACAGTGTGTGTGAAACCTGTCTGCAGCAGTTCTGGGAGAGCAAAGGATCCAGAGAATGTCCTTACTGCAGGAGGAAGTGCTCAAAAGACCACTATCCTCCAAATATGGCTCTAAGGAACCTGTGTGAAACTTTTTTACAGGATAGAAGTCAGAGCGCTTCAGCAGGGTCTGAGGTGCTCTGCAGTCTGCACAGTGAGAAACTCAAGCTCTTCTGTCTGGAGGATAAACAACCTGTTTGTTTGGTGTGTCAGACCTCAAAAAAACATAAAAATCACAACTTCAGTCCCATAGATGAAGCAGCACTTGACCATAAGGTAAGAATCTGTGTGGTTACTCAGGACTAACTAAACTTTAAAAAGCACACCTGGTATTGACTTATTCACCTAAGTAAACTGAGTTCATGACGGTTAAGGCAGCAGGCAGTGTAAAGTTTTGAATTCAACAGTAGATGGTGTGTGTGTGTGTCTTGTCCACTGTGACATGACTGTTGCTGAACAACCAGACCTTTGAGCTGATATATTATGAAACTCCTCCTCGGTCCAATGCTGTTACTCAAACTATTCACCACGTGTACTGCAGCAATGTTGATGAAACCCAAAATGTCATTGTTGACATCACCACAGTCTGTAATACTCAGTCAGATAGACCAATCATGAAAGAGATGCAGTGTAATAAAGTCTATGCATTGAAGTCTATGCCTTGTATCCCCTAATTTTTGTCTAATTTAATGTTTATTAATTCCAGGACGAGCTCAAGATCAAACTGCAGCCCTTACAAGAGAAACTGAAGACTTTTGAAGAAGTTAAACTCCTTTGTGACCAAACAGCAGCACATATTAAAGTGAGTCACATGAATCACAAATAATACATGCTTTACAAAAACAGGATAATTTCTGGTGTAACTGAAAAATATGAATGTGATTGGATCTGTACATTTGGCATTGTTGTCATGTGTTTATTCAGGCTCAGACCCAACACACAGAGAGGCAGATCAAGGGGGAGTTTGAGAAGCTCCATCAGTTTCTACAAAATGAAGAGGCAGCCAGGATAGCTGCACTGAGGGAGGAAGAGGAGCAGAAGAGTCAGATGATGAGGAAGAAGATTGAGAAGATGAGCGGAGAGATCTCATCTCTTTCAGACACAATCAGAGCCATAAAAGAGCAGATGGGAGCTGATGACATCACATTCCTGCAGGTAGGAGCCATCAGATATTGATAATTGGAGTGTGTTATATTAAAGTCTGGTAGCATATATGATATTACCTGTTATGCCTCTCTCACACACACACAATTGTATTACCTTTCAGAGACTATGTGTAGAATATGTGTGAGATAAGATCATAATTAGGAGTTAATCCTGCAACCTTTAATGTTCTTTCGTAAATAAAGAACACTAGGACATGATCCAGCTGCTAATGTGAGGTGCTAAGATGCTCCATGGGACAAGAGGAGACAGTTAGGATAAACATGGGACATGAGAGAGGAGAGAGAGGGAGAGGGAGAGGGAGAGAGAGAAAGAGAGAGAGGGAGAAAAAGAGAGAGAGAGAGGGAGAGAGGAGAGAGAGGAGAGAGAGAGAGAGAGGGAGAGAGACAGAGAGAGAGAGAGAGTTGGAAAGAGAGGGAGATTGAGGAAGAGGGAGTCTTGTAATGTGTTGCTAAGAGAGAAAAGAAATGTGGACAGAGATGGATGGAGGGTCAGCTGGGGGATCAGGCAGCAGAGCAGAGGAGGTCAGGGATCAGAGAAGAGAATGGAACAATAATTCCAAAGGAGATCTCAAACAGAACACTGGGTACACTAGATCCCATTCTACTCTAGAGCTGCATCTGAGCACCAGTGCAGAGAAACCCTCAGGTAGATTAGACTACACATACACTCACACACATACGCACCCACACACACACACCACACACACACATACACACTAATGTGTAACATATTCCCTCCATTCTTCTTTTCCAGAACTACAAGAGCACAGTGGAAAGGTGAGTGATCTGCCTCCTGTCTCTCTCTTCTCTGTGGTTCTGAACCCAAACCCACAGCAGCACTGACTCCTGAATGTTATTCCAGAGCCCAGTGCACACTGCAGGATCCAGAGAGGGTTTCAGGAGCTCTGATCAATGTGGCAAAACACCTGGGCAACCTGAAGTTTAGAGTCTGGGAGAAGATGCAGGAGATTGTTCAGTATAGTAAGTATAGTTTGCATCTCTCTCTCTCTCTCATAAAATATATGAAATTGTGTGTGTGTGTGTGTGTGTGTGTGTGTGTGTGTGTGTGTGTGTGTGTGTGTGTGTGTGTGTGTGTGTGTGTGTGTCTGTTTTTTTGACTGTTAACACTACAATTTTCTCTTAAGTCAGTAAGACATCTTCATCACACCTTAGTCATAATTTATTTCCTTTCAAGAGCACATTTTGTTAACAAAACAGCATGTCTGCGTTGTGACTGATGACAATAAAAGCACATTGTTTTGCATGTGTCATTGCAACTAGTAGCCACACACACTACTGCATACAGTTGACAGTCTTTCAGTGGTGGGTTGCATGTTCTAGAGCCAAGAATGTTCTGGAAGGTGTTTGGAAGGCTTGCTGTGCCTTGTAGGTAGACTAGTTAGGTCCACTGGTTTTCTGCTGAAACTGCTGAAATAAAACAGGAGGTGCAAGGGAGGTGGTGGGTTGCAAGCTAAATGCTGAAGCTGCTGTAGGCAGTAGGCAGGTAGGCAGTGAATGAGTTTGCAGCTAAATAGAAGGAGAAGGGGGCGTGGCAAGTTTGATCACGTTCCTCCTGAACTTATGTTTCTAAAAACACTGAACATGCTGAACATGCTTTTCTGCCTGTTTAGTGTGCTGTGTAGGGGGTGGCGCTCATTGTCCATTACTGACAGGAGTTTGCTGAGGGTCCTGAGGGCCAACCATAGGGGCCCAAGTGTCCACACTGGCCCTCTCATAACATTATGGACATACAGATCTCAGAACATTATGGACATATAGATAGCCAGTGGGAGAGGTGTCCTCACCAGCTTGGAATCAGAGCTTGTGGCGTTGGACAGGACTGAGCAGGCAACAGGCGTGCTCGTGACGTCCCAGCTATAGAAGTGGGCAAAAGTGTTAGCACTAGCCCAGCTGGCAGACTGACAAACGTGCTGAACAGAGACTCCTTTCCACACGGCCCATGATGCAGAGACGCTTCTCGTAGAATGGGCTCTCAGCCCTTCAGGCGGACGCACTCCGGCCGCCTCATATGCCAAGCCTATCGCCTCGACAAAGCCCTCCTTCAGGCTTGTCTGCATCCATAGGGATATTAAAACAGGGAAGTATGGTGAAAGACTGGTTGTTTGTGTTTGTGTGTGCGAATGTGATCAATGATTGGAAGTGGGTAGTGTTTCTCATCAAATTGGTAGTGTGTGTGTGTGTGTGTGTTTGCGTGTTTGCTTGCTCATAGAGGGAGGTTGTGTGTGTGTGATCAGAGAGTGGTGCTGTGTGTTTGGGGCGCTGTTTCAAATGTGGGCTCTGCTACACTGCGCCCTTCCCGTTCCGCCTGTTTCTGTCACGTTCCAAGTCACGTTTCTGCCGTCAGCGCTGGTGGCCGGTGTGAGAGACTGGCATGGCCTTGGCGACGTGTTTCTGATTTGGCCTACATTTGTCTTGTCTTTTTCTTTTTTTGACATTGTTTGTCTTTTTGTTTTGTGAGCCATCATTTCTTTTCTTTAACTTTTTCTAATTTTACATGTTAACTAGTTTTCTTAATCAATACTTTTAAGTTCTCTTTTTGGTCCGTCGTTGTTTTGGGAAAGATTGTGTGTGTGTGTGTGTGATTCGCCATCTCTCTCCTTTGTTACAGTGTCTGAACCCCTAGACTGGCAAGTAAAAGATGAGAGAGTGTTAGTAGTGTGTGTGTGTGTGTGTGTGTGTGTGTGTGTGCGTGTGTGGTGAAAGACTGGTTGTTTATGTTTGTTTGTTTGTGTTTGTGTGTGCGTGTGTATTCAGAGAGTGGAAGTGGGTTGTGTTTGTCATCAAATTGGGAGTGTGTCTGCGCATGTGTGTGTTTGTTTGTGTGCTCTTAGAGGGAGGTTGTGTGTGTGTGTAATCAGAGAGTGGTGCTGTGTGTGTATGTGTGTGTGTGTGTGTTGTGTGTGTATGTCTCTGTCTGTGGTGAAAGAATGGTTGTTTGTTTTTGTTTGTGTGTGTGTGCATGTGTAATCAGAGAGTGAAAGTGATTGTCATTAAGTGTGTGTGTGTGTGTGTGCTCATAGAGCGAGCTTGTGTGTGTGTTTGATAAGAGAGTGGTTGTGTGTGTGTTTGATAAGAGAGTGGTTGTGTGTGTGTGTGATCAGAGATTGGTGCTGTATGTGCGTGTCTTTGCTTGTCTGTTTGGTGAAAGACTGGTTTGTGTATGCGTGTGTGTTTGTGTGTGCATGCCCATAGAGGGAGGTTGTGTGTGTGTTTGTGTTTGTATGTGTGTCTATGTGTATGTCTGTGTGGTGAAAGAGTTTTTGTTTTTGTGTTTGTGTGTGTGAGAGAAAGACAGAGAGAGATCAGTGTCTGGGAGTGGGTACTGTTTGTCATCAAATTTATTGTGTGTGTGTGTGTGTGTGTGTGGTGAAAGAGCGTTTGTTTGTGTGTGTGTGTGTGTGTGTGTGTGTGTGAGATCAGAGACTGAGGGCTCTATTTTCACGATCATATGCGCATTGTCTAAAGTCTGTCGCGCAAGTTGCTTTGGGGGCGTGCCCGACACAATTTGGTATTTTGACGGCGGGAAAAGCGAACATTGCGCCAGGCGCATGGTTCAAAAGGGTTGGTCTTAAAGTACTTAACCTGTTCACGCGCTTTTACCTCACCCACTAGCAGATCGGTCTCCTCCATCGAAAAACGCTCCTGTCTTCCGGGTAAATTCGCCATCGTAATAGCAACACACCATGGAAAATGCGCCGCTGGCTTTTAAAGGGAATGAGAGTATAAATCCTGATTGGTTAATTGTATGTTACGCCCAAAACACACCCATGACTAATGATCTTCGGGAATGAAAAGAATCCCCCCAAACCTCCACGGGTCAAGGAAGTATGGGAGGAAATATCCTCAGTTGTGTCCTCCGCCTTTGGCAAAAAAAGAACATGCGAACAGTGCCGAAAGTGGTACAATGATGTTAGAAGACGGGGGAAACAAAAGCTTTCAACACAAATTAATAAATATTGTGATATATGTGATGTACATTTATATTTCATATTTCCAGGGACTCCATAATTTTTTTCTCCACATGAAAAACTTTTGTATAAACCCTGCTGCACGCTCCTGCTGATGAGAGAAGCAGGGTGTTCGCGCATTGTGCACGCTTTCATATCCCAAAGCGCTGTGCGCCCCTAAAATAGCTTTTCAGCAATGCGCAACTGACGACAGACCAGGGTTTTGTTGGTCACTGGCGGATTTAATTTTTGCGTCCTTATAATAGCATCTGGCACGCTTTGCGCCAGACCACACCTCTTCTTTTCGCTGACACACCCATGACGGCGCAGTGTCATCTGCTATCTAGAAAAATGCTCTGGCACAGAATAGTAATGACACCATGCGCATGTCGCGAATGCACAGTGCGCCGCGGCATAATAGGGCCCTGAGTGTTTTTTGTGTGTGTTTGTGTGTCTGTGTGTGTATGATCTTAGACTGCTCTTGGGTACTGTTTGTCATCAGATTTGTAGTGTGTGTGGGTGTCTGTGTGGGTGTGTCTGTGTGTGTGTGTGTGTGTGTGTGTGTAATCAGAGAGTGAAAGTAGGTACTGTTTGTGATCAAATCTTTAGTGTGTGTGTGTGTTTGTGTGTGTGTGTGTGAAATCAGAGACTGAGTGTTTTTTGTGTGTGTTTGTGTGTCTGTGTGTGTACGATCAGAGGCTGATCTTGGGTACTGTTTGTCATCAGATAAACAGTAGTGTGTGTGTGTGTGTGTGTGTGTGTGTGTGTGTGTGTGTGTGTGTGTGTAATCAGAGAGTGGAAGTAGGTAGTGTTTGTGATCTAATTTTTAGTGTTTGTGTGTGTGTGTGTGTGACCAGAGCCTGCTCTTGGGTACTGTTTGTCATCAGATTTGTAGTGTGTGTGTGTGGGGCGGGGGGGGGTCTGTGTGTGTAATCAGAGAGTGGAAGCAGGTAGTGTTTGTGATCAAATTTTTAGTGTGTTTGTGTGTGTGTGTGTGTGTGTGTGTGTGGTGAGAGAGTGGTACTGTAGTAGAGTGTTTGTTTTTGTGTTTTTGTGTATATGTGTATCGGTGTGGTGAAAAAGTGGTTGTTTGTATTTGTTTGTGTGTGTGTGTGTATCTGTTTGGTGAAAAAGTGATTGTTTGTATTTGTTTGTGTGTGTGTATCTGTGTGTAATAAGAGATTGGAAGTGGATGGTGTTTGTAATCAATTGGTAGTGTGTGTGTGTGTGTGTTTGTGTGAAGAGAAAGTGGTTGTAGAGTGTTTGTGTGTGTGTGTGTGTGTGTGTGTGTGTGTGTGTGTGTGTGTGTGTGTGTGCTCATAGAGGGAGGTTGTGTGTGTGTCTATTTGTATCACAGAGGTTTGTGTGTGTGATTAGAGAGTGGGAATGTGTGTGTGTGTGTGTGTGAGATTAGAGACTGGTAGTGGGTGGTGTTTGTCATCAGATTTGTTGTTGTTGTTGTTGTGTGTGTGTGTGTGTTTGTGTCTGTGTCTCTGTGTGTGTCTGTTTGAATGTGTATTATCAGGGTAGTGTGTGTGTGTGTACGTGCGCGCGCGTGTCTGTGTTTGTGTCTGAGTGATGAGAGTGGTTGTTTGTGTGTGTGCGTGTGTGTGTGTGCGTGTGTGTGTGTGTGTTTGAATGGTGTAAGAGTGGTTATATGTGTGTATGTGTGTGTCTGATCAGAGTGGTTTGTTTCTGTGTGTGTCTGCGTTGTGAAAGAGTGGTTGTGTGTGTGTGTGTTTGTGTGTGTGTGTGATCAGAGAGTGGTGGTGTTTTTTTGTGTGTGTGTGTTTGTGTGTCGGTGTGTATGTGTGAGATCAGAGATGGGTAGTGTTTGTCATCATATTTGTAGTGTGTGTGTGTGTGTGTCTGTGTGTGTGTGTGTGTCTGGTGAAAGAGTGGTTGTTTGTGTGTGTGTGTGCATGCTCATAGAGGGAGGTTGTGTGTGTGTGTGTGTGATCACAGCGGAGTGTGTCTATGTGTATGTCTGTGTGGCGTTTGTTTGTGTGTGTGAGATCAGTGACTGGAAGTGGGTAATGTTTGTCATCAGATTTATAGTGTATGTGTTTGTGTGTGCTTATGTGTGTGTGTATTTGTGTATCTGTGCGGTGAAGAAGTGGTTGTTTGTGTTTGTTTGTGTGTGTGTGTGTGTGTAATCAGAGATTGGAAGTGGGTAGTGTTTGTCACCAATTGGTAGTGTGTGTGTGTATCTGTGTGATGAGAGAGTGGTTGCAGAGTGTGTGTGTGTGTGTGTGTGTGTTTATGTGTGTG
Organism: Tenualosa ilisha; assembly: GCA_015244755.2. NCBI lineage: Eukaryota > Metazoa > Chordata > Actinopteri > Clupeiformes > Clupeidae > Tenualosa > Tenualosa ilisha. The sequence continues at coordinate 35,391 of PYXC01002605.1, read as the reverse complement.
TATATTTGTGTGTGTGTGCTCATAGAGGGAGGTTGTGTGTGTGTCTATTTGATCACAGAGGTATGTGTGTGAGAGTGTGGTGTGTGTGTGAGAGAGTAGTTGTATGTGTGTGTGTGTGTGTGTGTGTGTGTGCTCATAGAGGGAGGTTGTGTGTGTGTCTATTTGATCACAGAGGTTTGTGTGTGTGATTAGAGAGTGGTTGTGTGTGTGTGTGTGTGTGTGTATGTGTGTGTGTGTGAGATTAGAGACTGGTAGTGGGTGGTGTGTGTCATCAGATTTGTTGTTGTTGTTCACACACATCACTCAGTGTTCAGCTCATGTGTGTGTTCTTTCTCTCTGCAGCTCCTGTCACTCTGGATCCCAACACTGCAAACCCACAACTCATCCTGTCTGAGGATCTGACCAGTGTGAGATACAGTGTTGTGGGACAGCAGCTTCCTGATAACCCAGAGAGATTTGATGTGTGGTTCAGTGTCCTGGGCTCTGAGGGCTTTAACTCAGGGACTCACTGCTGGGATGTGGAGGTTGGGGGGAATGATGGGTGGTGGCAGCTGGGTGTGATGACAGAGTCTCACCAGAGGAAGGGACACATATACAGTAGTGGAATGTGGATTGTGTGGTATTACGGTGCTGCATATAAAGCACGTGCTTCACCTCATCCCTCCACTCGCCTCACAGTGAAGCAGAAACTCCAGAGGATCAGAGTGCAGCTGGACTGGAACAGAGGAAAACTCTCATTCTCTGACCCTGATAATAACACACACATACACACTTTCACACACACTTTCACTGAAAGAGTGTTTCCATACTTTCGGACTCGGTCAAATTTCTCTCCTCTTAGGGTTGTCCCAGTAAAATGTTGTGTAACTCTGACTCCTCCTAGTTAGAGCTCCTCCAGCCTCTGTGTTGTCGTGGATGATAAGAATCCAAAGCCCTGATGGTAACACACATCTCTAACATTTATTAGTTAGAGCTCATGACCTGTTTCCATTCTTCTTGACTTTCTCCACTTTCCCCCTCTGAGGATGTTAGCAGTGAAGGCCTCAGTAAGAGTAGAGCAGCACAGTTAGAGCTCATACTGACTCTGGATCAGGACTCACACACTGAGAGGGAAACCTACAGGAGAAAACCAAAGCCAACCAAAGATGTGTCTTATTGTGTGGATCTCAACATTTCAAGCTGTGTTAATGTTCAGGTGTGTGGGAACACTACTGAGAGGGAAGCCTGTGGAGAACAGAAACACAAAAGTGTTTTGATGTGGAAATGAAAACTAATGTTCAGGTGATCTATAGTGATGTTGGGATATTTGACCTAAAATACTGAAAATAATAAATCATGCATGAGATTATTTTTCTACTTGGATTTTGTGTATTACACTACTGCCGTGTGTGTGTGTGTGTGTGTGTGAGAGAGAGGAGGATGTGTGGGGAGTCATATGGAAACACTCACTCTCTCAGTGACAGTGTGTGTGTGTGTGTGTGTGTGTGTGTGCGTGTGTGTGCGTGTGTGTGCGTGTGTGTGTGTGTATACCACTATCCCTCCCTCAAACTCTTCCAAGTCTAACCCTAAACGTGCTACTCTATGGGTTCCTCCCTATAAGACACTGGGTATTCTGTGTCTATAGTGTTATATAGGGGTATATCATAAGACACTGGGTATTCTGTGTCTATAGTGTTATATAGGGGTATATATAAGACACTGGGTATTCTGTGTCTATAGTGTTATATAGGGGTATATATAAGACACTGGGTATTCTGTGTCTATAGTGTTATATAGGGGTATATCATAAGACACTGGGTATTCTGTGTCTATAGTGTTATATAGGGGTATATCATAAGACACTGGGTATTCTGTGTCTATAGTGTTATATAGGGGTATATAATAAGACACTGGGTATTCTGTGTCTATAGTGTTATATAGGGGTATATCATAAGACACTGGGTATTCTGTGTCTATAGTGTTATATAGGGGTATATAATAAGACACTGGGTATTTTGTGTCTATAGTGTTATATAGAGATATATCGTTAGACACTAGGTATTCAAACAACTAGAATGAAATGATGACTTATAGTTCGTCATTGATGATCGATCTGGTTTTAAATGCAAAGTGAGGGAATTTTCATGTACCAAACTAGTTGACTAAGGTGATAAGCGAACTAGCTAGAAGGAGCATCTGTGGTGAGCTGCCACACGCTGCCTCACTCGCGAAAAGCTGTCCAACATGTTTGTTGGGGCGAGTGCACAAGCTCACTAACTCCTGTCACTGTGCGTGGTCTTTCTAACACACACACTATCACTCTCTAGTCATACATACACACACACACATATTCACGTCATACCTGTCTGTAGTCTCACACACACACACGCACACACACACACTTACAATCCTGCCAGTGGACACCCAGGTAAAGCAGGGCAAACTCACACTTGATATAGGCCGGGGGCCAAATATGGTCAGAGTACAACCATTGTTTTCAAAGCCATTTAATTCCCTTGAAATCCATTAGAAAACTATGGATAGTCTGTGGGATGAAGGGAGTTGGGTCAAGTCTCAGTGCATGTTAAATCACATCTACAGGGTATGTGCTTTTAGGAACAGTATAGTTTTGGATGTTTAACCTTTTCCCCCTAAGAGTATAAGGCAAACATGCTTCATCTGTCCCCATAGACCCTGTGTTAAAGATCTTTGAATAAAGAATGAACCAAGAGTACAGACAGAAGTTAAACAGCATAAACTACACATTTTCTGAGCTTGTTTACAGAGACTGGGCTCAGTCAAGCCCCGTTTTCATCACTTGTCTTGGATGGCTTTACTGAAATGATGGTTTTGTGAAATACCCCCATGGTCAAGTAACTTATCCCAGTGCTACCAAACAGATAGCTCCCCCTGGTGGCAAAATACTTCTAAGAGAACATTTGGATTTCTATACAGAAATGTTTTGAATAAAGGTGTACTTTGGAATTAATATTAAAAGTTTTAAAGTGTGTGTGTGTTTGTGTGTGTGCGAGAGAGAGAGAATCACTCAGACACACTCAGATGAACACATAGCCTACAACTGACATACAAAAACACTTACAAGTTTGAATATGTCCATATGTGATATGAATGACATGGATGTGCTTTAGGCTGCTCTGTTTAGATGCTACTTGCTACTACTTGCTGATAGTGGCACAGACCAATAATATTCAATATTCACCTCCCTCCCTCACCCAGAAGTAGTCCCTGTTTATACTGTGTGTGACTGTGGTTTGTGTGCGCATTTCAGCTTGGATAAGACTGGTATATCTCTGCACTGTCACATGTCCTGACAGTGAAAGTTCATTTCTATAAACAGTCAATATAGTCAAGAGATTTGCGCCCAATGAAAATGGCTTCTGCATCTTTTGCGGAGGAGGATTTCACTTGTCCAGTGTGCACTGACATCTTCAAGGATCCAGTCCTCCTCTCCTGTAGTCACAGCATAAGGTCTGTAAAGTCTGTCTGCAGCAGTTCTGGGACACGAAGGGATGTGGAGAATGTCCAGTCTGCAGGAGGAGATCATCAAAGGGTAACCCTCCCCAGAACCTCCACTTAAAGAACCTGTGTGAGTCATTCCTACAGGAGAGAAGTCAGAGAGCTTCAGCTGCAGGGTCTGAGGTGCTCTGCAGTCTGCACAGTGAGGAACTCAAACTCTTCTGTCTGGATGATAAACAGCCTGTGTGTCTGGTTTGTCGAGACTCTAAAAAACATGTTGGACACAAATTCTATCCTATGAGTGAAGCAGCTCTTGACTGCAAGGTGAATTTCATTCAGTGTTCACATATACAGTATATTTATCTTTCATAATGAGGTGTGACTAGTGCCCTATATTGTAATCCAGCTGAAACATTTACATGATGATCACTGTGATCATGTGTATTGGTGCCATCCTATAGATATTTACTTATGTAGATTATGTATATTATGTAGATTATGTATATTATGTATATTACATCTGTACATCTGTATATACTTAATACATCTGTACATAACTGTCTCTATAGCACATCTGTATATACTTAATACATCTGTATATAACTATCTCTCTAGCACATCTGTATATTGCCCTTACATTGAATCTCTATAGCACATCTGTATATTACCCTACTATCTCTTCACTAACATGTATATTGCTCTTCTGACTATTTATTATTACTACTCTTATCTGTATATAATCTGCTCTTTACTGCTGTACATACTGCATACTGTATATACTGCACTTGCTGCTCTTTGCACTTCTGATTAGATGCCAAACTGCATTTCGTTACCTGTATTTATACATGTGTAATGACAATAAAGTTGAATCTAATCTAATCTAATCTAATCTCCATCTGGTAGTACTACACATCAATATCTGCTCACCTGCCACAATGTGAGAAACTCTGCTACTCTTTCTGTGAGTATAAACAATATCATACAACACTTGATTGTGCCAAATAATGGAAACATTAGTACATTTATACACATTCACCAAAAGAGATGAAAGATATCAGTTCTCTCCCCCAGGTGCTCTGTGTTTGATAAGTATCTATTACAGCAGCAGTGCAGATGTTTGTTTGTTTGTTTGTTTGTTGACACTTATATCTGCATCATTTCTAGGATGAGCTCAAAACCAACCTGCAGCCCTTACAGGACAAACTGAAGACCTTTGAAGAAGTGAAACTGGTCTGTGATAAAACAGCACAACACATTAAGCTTGGAAAGAGAACTTATTCAAATCTTATTTAAGGAAGGCAAGTTGGCAGGTTTGTTTTCTCATGGTGTGTGTTAATCCAGACTCAGGCCCAACACACAGAGAGGCATTTCAAGGAGGAGTTTGTGAAGCTTCACCAGTTTCTACGGCAAGAAGAGGCAGCCAGGATAGCTGTACTTAGGAAGGAAAAGGAGCAGAAGAGTCAGATGATGAAGGAGAAGATTGAGAAGATCAGATGAGAGATCTAATTTCTTTCAGACACAATCAGAACCATAGAAGAATAGATGGGAGCTGATGATGTCACATTCCTGCATTCCTCCTACATTTCTTGTCAATCAAAACTCTTTCAGATAAATATCTGTCATCCAGTCCAAGGTTCAGACAATATAGACTACTGCTTCTACGGAAAAGTGCCTGGCCCAGTTGTCTACTCTAGACTATAACTGCCTACTAGTCTAGCTGCTGTATTATTTGAATTCTAAACAAATAAATGCAAGTAAACAATTATTCTTGTAGTCAAGGTGTTCAGTTATATTATTCTTATACTTCAAAAAATGTGAAAGTCTGACTACAAGACTTATACAGTTTCAGCTCATAATGATGACCTTTGTCAGCTTTTTTTCAGTTTACTGAGTGCTCCTGTATGTGCCAAGATTTTAAGATGAGGCTGTAGCCCCTGTTCACATACAGGCAGTACAAAGAGACTAGTGGTGTCTGGTTTCTGACTGCAGATCAAACCTGGGGAAACCTTGGCACTCTCCTATTACTGTTGACTGCAGATAATAATATTATTGATGCATCATCACAACAGTGTTACCATCCATAAACATCCATGATCATTAACAGAATCTAACACATTTCATTGTTTGTTTGTTTACCAGAACTGCAAGAGCACAGTGGAAAGGTGAGTGATCTGCCTCCTGTCTCTCTCTTCTCTGTGGTTCTGAACCCAAACCCACAGCAGCACTGACTCCTGAATGTTATTCCAGAGCCCAGTGCACACTGCAGGATCCAGAGAGGGTTTCAGGAGCTCTGATCAATGTGGCAAAGCACCTGGGTAATCTGCAGTTCAGAGTCTGGGAGAAGATGCAGGAGATTGTTCAGTACAGTGAGTAGAGTCTGCATCTCTCTCTGTCTCTCTCTCTCTCTCATGACTCTACAGCTTAATTTATACTGTACTGAAATGGTAAAGAATCGATCACTACATTTATCAGTTTGGCAACAGCTGGCTCGCCGGTTCTCAAGAGTTTTGGTTTTTCATTTGTCATGGAAATGGGCACGGGTGCACGATTAGAGAGTGTTAATGTGTGTGTGTGTGTGTGTGAGACCAGAGAGTGTTAGTGTGCATGTTCAGATGTATAGTGGTCAGTTACTACACGTTTGGTTTTGTAAATTTGTTAATATTTGTCTTTTGTTGGTATAGCCAATGAAATGTTCCACAGTTTCTGCCTCACAAGTGACAAATGTTTTTACGGGACAACAATAATAAAAGTCAGACCCCCACATTGCTGCTGCACAAAACTATCTATAATGACCATAATTCATATCCTCATCACAGATCACTTAGTGTTCAGCTTGTGTGTGTGTGTGTGTGTGTCTGTGTGTGTGTGTGTGTGTGAGATATGACCATCTTTCACATCCTCATCACACATCGCTCAGTGTTCAGCTTGTGTGTGTGTGTGTGTGTGTGTGTGTGTGTGTGTGAGAGAGAGAGAGAGAGAGAAAGAGAGAGAGAGAGAGATATGACCATCATTCACATCCTCATCACACATTACTCAGTGTTGCTTGTGTGTGTGTGTGTGTGTGTGTGTGTGTGAGAGAGAGAGATATGACCTTCATTCATATCATCACACATCACTCAGTGTTCAGCTTGTGTGTGTGTGTGTGGGTCTGTGTGTGTGTGTGTGTGTGTAAAAGAGAGAGAGAGAGAGAGACATGACATCATTCACATGAAAAAGCTTTCATTCACTGACCCTGATAATAACACACAACTACACACTTTCTCACACACTTTCACTGAGAGAGTGTTTCTATACTTTTGTAATTCTGAAGATTTCCTTCACCTTAGAATCATACCAGTAAAACCTTGTATAACTCTCTTGAAGCATCCCAGTTAGAACTCAGAAAATCATGGATGATAAGAATATAAACACACACACACACACACACACACACACACACACACACACACACACACACACACACACACACACACCTCAGACAGTTAATTTCAAGTAACCATCTGTCCTCATCACCATGACAGGGAAACATGCTAACAATGCAGGATAATTTATGTTCTTTCACCACTTGAATAAATGACTCTATACTTCTAAAAGGAAATAATCAGTATTTCAGTATAATAATCAGTATTAAAACACACATGGGGGTACTATACACACATAAGCTGCCTTGGCAAAGCTGATTTTAATTTTACACCAATATGCACCATTTATTTTAACATTTACAGGTGTTCAAGATGTTCAGTTCTATGCAACTGGACTTCTTTTTGGAGCCTGAAGATGTTTCATCTTTCATCCAAAATTATTATAAGTCAATGTGTGAATTGGAAGGGTCATGATGATCACAGGATCCAGAGAATGTTAACTGCACTGATGGTAATGAGCATCAAACTTCCTGGGATGGAATGATTACAGGATCCAGAGAATGTTAACTGCTCTGATGGTAATGAGCATCAAACTTCCTGGGATGGAATGATTACAGGATCCAGAGAATGTCAACTGCTCTGATGGTAATGAGCATCAAACTTCCTGGGATGGGATCCCAAGGCAGAATGGTATGTAGCAGACAGATGATGACGTAGCCCCCCTCCTCTGTTCAAAGTTGGTTGTTCTAGATGGGCATAGATGGCCTCCTTCACTCCTCTCTCATACCACCTGTGAAATGTCTGTAGGCTCTAAAAAGAAATACTGTTGCATATAACTGAACTCCTTGACTACCATGACCTGGATGAATGAGAATTTTCACAGACATTTACAGGTGTCTTTTATTCTAGTCAATGAGACCACAGTAGCATCTACTGAAGAATATGATCTAGCAACTGAGCCTTATTACACTGCTAGCAGACAACTCCCCCTGCTGGCAGAAACTTGTCAAAATCATTTTCGGTCATAAGGCCTGTCTTCTCATCTGCTCTGTCATGCAGACCCCATCTGAAATAAAGACTCTCTCTTTAGGGTCAACAGACTCTCTACATTCCATTTATAAAGCTGAGTACATTTGACCAGGTGAAGGAAAATTCATTGATTTATCCAATTTAGAAACAAATAAACAAACAAATAATAGAAGAAAATAAACAAATAATAGAGGAAAAATCAAAACTGCCACCTTAGAAAAATCTTTAAAATATTTTGGCCTCAGAAAATGGCAAACAAGGAGCTGCGCAGGATAATAGGAGACAGACATGGAGACGTTACTGATCTGCAGGCAGTGCACAGACATGGAGACACTACTGATCTGAAGGACAACGCAGACATGCAGACGTCACTGATCCGCAGGACAACACAGACATGCAGACGTCACTGATCCGCAGGACAACACAGACATGCAGACGTCACTGATCCCAGGACAACACAGACATGGACTTACTGATCCGCAGGACAACACAGACATGCAGACGTCACTGATCCACAGGACAACACAGACATGGAGACATTACTGATCTGAAGGACAACACAGACATGCAGACGTCACTGATCCACAGGACAACACAGACATGGAGACATTACTGATCCGCAGGACAACACAAACATGGAGACGTCACTGATCCGCCGGCGGTGGAAATGGCTAGGGCACACACTCAAGAAACCACATGATGATATCACAAGAGCAGCACTTCAATGGACCCCTGAAGGAAAGCGCAAAAGAGGGAGACCAAAAAACAGCCTGGAAACGAACCATAGAAGGCGAAATGAAGGAGAGAAATTTGAACTGGAACACCATTGAGAAGAAGGCCAACAACAGAGACAAGTGGAGATCCTTAGTCCTCACCTTATGTGCCACTGGGCACAATAAGGACTAAGAAGAAGTAAACAAACAAATCCATTACTCAAGTTTAGCCCAGTGCAGCTGATGATAAGTAGAGGCTTTGCTTCATGCTATGTTCTTTCACCACATTAATAATGCATTGTAATGTGTCTACATGTATTCCAAACAGCTTATGTGTTTCCTTATTATGTATTAGTGTATGTAGACCACAAGTATTTGTGCAGACCTCACATGAACAGTCTAATTCACTCAGAGGAAATTGTATGGGGAGTCACAGTAGTCAAAATCAAAGTGTTCTTTATTGTCAATTCACCATGTAACAAGCATTACAAAGAGGACTGAAATTGTGTTTCACGCACACACACATGCACACACACACACAATAATCAATGGACTAGACTAAAAATACAGGTAAACACACAGGGTTTCAACAAAAAGGAAGTACTGAGATAGCTCTTCTTGGTAGCTGGTGAGGTAAGGTGAAGTGAAATGTGTAATATGAAAAATGCAATGAAATGTGCAATATGAAAAGTTGCAGTTAGGTGTAGGTGCAATATGTATGGTGCAAAAATAAAGTGCACGAGTGCTGAGGGCAGCATGTATATCAGTGCGTCTAGGGTTTGTTTTGATGTCAGTAACATGTTCATGGAATGTTCATTGAATTTTCTTTAGTGAGTTGATAAGCTTGTTGGCTTGTGGAAAGAAGTTGTTTCCCAGTCCACTTGTGTGGCTCCGCATGTTACAGTAGCACTTTCCAGATGGTAGGAGGAAGAACAGTTTGTGTCCTTGATGATGTTGATGGCTCTCTTGAAAAGTGTAATGTGTATCAGTCCTGAATGACTGGTTGGGGTGATCTGATGATCTTTCCTGCAGTCCTCACCACCCTCTGTAGTGCCTTCTTGTCTGCAGCTGAGCAGCTGCCATGCCAGACAGAGAGGCTGCTGGTAAGGATGTTCTCAATAGCGCCCCTGTAGAAGGTGGTGAGTGCAGAAGTGGGGAGGTCAGCTCTCCTCATCCTGCGCAGGAAGTGAAGGCGTGTCTGTGCTTTCCTGACCAGCAAGGTGGTGTTGGTGGTCCATGTGAGGTAAATATAGTAGTAGTACATATTCACTGGTCTGGGGTCAGTCTCTGTGTCTTTGGCAGGTACAGTTCACACCCACCACTGGAATGTTCACCTAAGTCACTGGTGAGAGACAAACTGGTCTAACTGGTGCAGGAGCAGGAAGTGAAGTTGAGTGGCAGGTTGATTCTCTGTCCTCCACTCGACGTTCTCATGTGGGACACTTTGATCAGAAGTTTCTTAGTAACAGTGTTTAGACTGAGGGAAACAGTTTGGGTTGAACCTGAAGCTAGAGGATCTAAGAGTCGTGTGGATTAAAGTGTGAAACAGTTTGTGAGTTTGGGACTGACTGACTCAACTCCACTGCTGAAAGTGAAAGTGAAGCTGCTGAACCAGACTGCACAGAGGAGAGAGAGTTTACTGTCAGGACAAAATGGCTTCTAGATTTGAAGAGGATCTCACCTGTCCTGTGTGCTGTAAAATCTACAAGGATCCTGTCATTTTGACCTGCTCTCACAGTGTGTGTAAAGCCTGTCTGCAGCAGTTCTGGGAGAGCAAAGGATCCAGAGAATGTCCCTACTGCAGGACGAAGTGCTCAAAAGGCCAATATCCTCCAAATATGGCTCTGAGGAACCTGTGTGAAACTTTTTTACAGGATAGAAGTCAGAGCGCTTCATCAGGGGCTGAGGTGCTCTGCAGTCTGCACAGTGAGAAACTCAAGCTCTTCTGTCTGGAGGATAAACAACCTGTTTGTTTGGTGTGTCAGACCTCAAAAAAACATAAAAATCACAACTTCAGTCCCATAGATGAAGCAGCACTTGACCATAAGGTAAGAATCTGTGTGGTTACTCTGGACTAACTAAACTTTAAAAAGCACACCTGGTATTGACTTATTCACCTAAGTAAACTGAGTTCATGACGGTTAAGGCAGCAGGCAGTGTAAAGTTTTGAATTCAACAGTAGATGGTGTGTGTGTGTGTCTTGTCCACTGTGACATGACTGTTGCTGAACAACCAGACCTTTGAGCTGATATATTCTGAAACTCCTCCTCGGTCCAATGCTGTTATTCAAACTATTCACCACGTGTACTGCAGCAATGTTGATGAAACCCAAAATGTCATTGTTGACATCACCACAGTCTGCAATACTCAGTCAGATAGACCAATCATGAAAGAGATGCAGTGTAATAAAGTCTATGCATTGCAGTCTATGCCTTGTATCCCCTAACTTTTGTCTAATTTAATGTTTTTTAATTCCAGGACGAGCTCAAGATCAAACTGCAGCCCTTACAAGAGAAACTGAAGACTTTTGAAGAAGTTAAACTCCTTTGTGACCAAACAGCAGCACATATTAAAGTGAGTCCCATGAATCACAAATAATACATGCTTTACAAAAACAGGATCATTTCCTGATGTAACTGAAGAATATGAATGTGATTGGATCTGTACATTTGGCATTGTTGTCATGTGTTTATTCAGACGCTGGTCCAACACACAGAGAGGCAGATCAAGGGGGAGTTTGAGAAGCTCCATCAGTTTCTACGAGATGAAGAGGCAGTCAGGATAGCTGCACTGAGGGAGGAAGAGGAGCAGAAGAGTCAGATGATGAGGAAGAAGATTGAGAAGATGAGCAGAGAGATATCATCTCTTTCAGACACAATCAGAGCCATAAAAGAGCAGATGGGAGCTGATGACATCACATTCCTGCAGGTAGGAGCCATCAGATATTGATAATTGGAGTGTGTTATATTAAAGTCTGGTAGCGTATATGATATTACCTGTTTATGCCTCTCTCACACACACACAATTGTATTACCTTTCAGAAACTATGTGTAGAATATGTGTGAGATAAGATCATAATTAGGAGTTAATCCTGCAACCTTTAGTGTTCTTTCGTAAATAAAGAACACTAGGACATGATCCAGCTGCTAATGTGAGGTACTAAGATGCTCCATGGGACAAGAGGAGACAGTTAGGATAAACATGGGACATGAGAGAGGAGAGAGAGGGAGAGGGAGAGGGAGAGAGAGAAAGAGAGAGAGGGAGAAAAAGAGAGAGAGAGGGAGAGAGGAGAGAGAGGAGAGAGAGAGAGAGGGAGAGAGACAGAGAGAGAGAGAGTTGGAGAGAGGGAGATGGAGGAAGAGGGAGTCTTGTAATGTGTTGCTAAGAGAGAAAAGAAATGTGGACAGAGATGGATGGAGGGTCAGCTGGGGGATCAGGCAGCAGAGCAGAGGAGGTCAGGGATCAGAGAAGAGAATGGAACAATAATTCCAAAGGAGATCTCAAACAGAACACTGGGTACACTAGATCCCATTCTGCTCTAGAGTGCCGGTTCCATCTGAGCACCAGCGCAGAGAACCCCTCAGGTAGATTAGACTACACATACACTCACACACATACGCACCCACACACACACACACACACACATACACACTAATGTGTAACATATTCCCTCCATTCTTCTTTTCCAGAACTACAAGAGCACAGTGGAAAGGTGAGTGATCTGCCTCCTGTCTCTCTCTTCTCTGTGGTTCTGAACCCAAACCCACAGCAGCACTGACTCCTGAATGTTATTCCAGAGCCCAGTGCACACTGCAGGATCCAGAGAGGGTTTCAGGAGCTCTGATCAATGTGGCAAAACACCTGGGCAACCTGAAGTTCAGAGTCTGGGAGAAGATGCAGGACATTGTTCAGTATAGTAAGTATAGTTTGCATCTCTCTCTCTCTCTCTCTCATAAAATATATGAAAGTGTGTGTGTGTGTGTGTGTGTGTGTGTGTGTGTGTGTGTGTGTGTGTGTGTCAGTTTTTTTGACTGTTAACACTACATTTTTCTCTTAAGTCAGTAAGACATCTTCATCACACCTTAGTCATAATTTATTTCCTTTCAAGAGGACATTTTGTTAACAAAACACCATGTCTGCTTTGTGACTGATGACAATAAAAGCACATTGTTTTGCATGTGTCATTGCAACTAGTAGCCACACACACTACTGCATACAGTTGACAGTCTTTCAGTGGTGGGTTGCATGTTCTAGAGCCAAGAATGTTCTGGAAGGTGTTTGGAAGGCTTGCTGTGCCTTGTAGGTAGACTAGTTAGGTCCACTGGTTTTCTGCTGAAACTGCTGAAATAAAACAGGAGGTGCAAGGGAGGTGGTGGGTTGCAAGCTAAATGCTGAAGCTGCTGTAGGCAGTAGGCAGGTAGGCAGTGAATGAGTTTGCAGCTAAATAGAAGGAGAAGGGGGCGTGGCAAGTTTGGTCACGTTCCTCCTGAACTTATGTTTCTAAAAACACTGAACATGCTGAACATGTGTCATGCCTGCCTGTCAGCTTCCGCCCCTACGACTACCGTGGTCTCAATGAGATAACAGTTAAGAATCGGTACCCTCTGCCACTGATTGCCTCGGCTTTCGAGCTACTCCAGGGGGCCACGGTCTTCACAAAGCTCGATCTCCGAAATGCCTACCATCTGGTGCGAATCCGGGAGGGCGACGAGTGGGAGACGGCGTTTAACACACCTACTGGACACTACAAGTACCTGGTAATGCCATTTGGATTAACTAACGCCCCAGGGGTTTTCCAAGCCCTAGTGAATGACGTGCTGCGCGACATGCTGAATCGTTTTGTGTTTGTCTACCTGGATGACATCCTTATCTTCTCCCGAACTCTGTCTGAACGCACGCAGCACGTCCAACTGGTCCTTCGTCGCCTCCTGGAAAATTCGCTCTATGTCAAGGTGGAGAAGTGCGAGTTTCACGCGAAGACCGTGTCCTTCCTGGGGCACATCGTGGCAGAGGGAAATGTACAAATGGATCCGGCAAAGGTGGCGGCGGTCACGTCCTGGCCCGTTCCCGAGACCAGAAAAAGCTGCAGCAGTTCCTGGGCTTTGCAAATTTTTATAGACGCTTTATCCGGAATTATAGTTCCGTCGCTGCCCCCTTGACTGCCCTGACCAGGAGCAAACGACCGTTCCAGTGGTCCCCGACAGCCAATGACGCCTTCGTCGCTCTCAAGACCCGCTTCACTTCAGCTCCCGTCCTCCAGATGCCTGACATCGAGCATCAGCTGGTTGTGGAGGTTGACGCTTCAGATGTGGGGGTGGGGGCTGTCTTGTCTCAATGGTCCAGTGACGACAACAAACTCCATCCCTGCGCGTTCTTCTCCAGAAGACTTTCACGAACTACGAACTGCGAAACTACGGTATCAGAAATCGCGAGCTACTGGCAGTGAAGCTGGCGTTGGAAGAGTGGTGTCATTGGTTGGAGGGGGCGCTGTTCCATTCCTGGTGTGGATGGACCACAAAACCTTGGAGTATATCCGAACAGCCAATGTTGGGATTTTGAGGACCTCGTTCTCAGGGCGACCCATGACCAACCCAGTCCCAGTGCCTGCCCTGCAGGACATCTGTTTGTCCCGGACCAGCTACGCTCTCAGGTTCTTCAGTGGGGACACGAGTCTTGCCTGGCCTGCCATCCAGGAGCTTCCCGCACCTGCCACTTAATTTCCAGCGCTTCTGGTGGCCGTCTATGGAGAGGGAGGTTCCGGAGTATGTCCAGGCCTGTCCCACTTGCTGCCAGCACAAGTCCTCCAACTGACCACCTGCTGGCCTTCTCCAACTTCTGCCAGTGCCGATGCGTCCCTGGTCCCACATTGCCTTGGACTTTGTTACCGGTCTGTCTGTGTCTGAAGGAAACACGGTCATCCTCACCATTGTGGACCGGTTCAGTAAAATGGCCCACTTCGTCCCGCTCCCGAAACTCCCATCGGCCAAAGATACCGCCCAGGCGGTCCAATTCCACGTTTTCAGGCTCCATGGCATTCCCAGGGACATAGTGTCTGATCGCGGTCCACAATTCACCTCCCAGTTTTGGAAGGAGTTCTGCAGCCTTCTGGGAGCCTCGATGAGTCTGACCTCGGGATTTCACCCTCAATCTAACGGGCAGACAGAACGTGTGAATCAAGAGTTGGAAAAGGCGCTCCGCTGCATGGCCTCCCGCAACCCAACCTCCTGGGCCCGGCAATTGGTGTGGGTCGAATACGCCCACAATTCCCTCGCCTGCTCTGCCACTGGAATGTCCCCAACCACCCCTGTTTCCAAGCCAGGAGGAGGAGGTCTCCTGCCCATCCGCGTTGGCCTCTGCACGTTGTTGTCGCCGTACTTGGGCCAGAGCCCGGGTCACCCTCTGGCGATCGGCATCCAGGTATTCGGTAGGGGCCAACCGTCGACAGAGACCTGCTCCGACTTACCGGGTGGGGCAGAAAGTTTGGCTTTCCGCTAAAGACCTTCCCCTCCGCGTAGAGTCCCAGAAGCTGGCGCCTCGTTTCAACGGCCCTTTCACCATTGAGCGGGTGATCAGTCCCACGGCGGTCCGGCTTCGTCTGCCCCGGTCTATAAAGGTACACCCCACGTTCCATGTCTCTAGAATTAAACCAGTAATCTATAACCCTCTTGTTCCTGCAGTCCCACCACCCCCTGCACCCCGACTCCTGGATGGGGGTCTCGTGTACACGGTCAATCGCCTGCTCCAGTCTCGGCGGAGGGGAAGAGGCATCCAGTACCTGGTTGACTGGGAGGGTTACGGACCGGAGGAGAGATCGTGGGTTCCTGCCGGAAGAATAGTGGACCGAACTCTCATTACTGAATTCCACCGTCTGCATCCCGACCAGCCTGCTCCCCGCCGAGGCCGCCCAAGAGCTGTCCGGCAGGCTGCCCATCCAGCTCCTCGTCTGGCATCTGCTCCAGTTCTGCCACCTGACGGTAACGAGTCCCAGGCTTCATCCGAGGAGGAAGGGGGGGTTTCGGACTGCTCGGAGGAGTTCTGAGCTCCTGTTCTGGCTCCTGTTTCCGTTCCTGAATCCTGTTCCCCGAAGTCACCTGTGTTCCTGTTATCCGCCTGTTCCTGCATGTTTGTCCTGTTTTCTCGCCTGTCCCGGTCCTCTGCTTTCCGTGTCCAGACCAACTGCCTTTCTGCTGACGACCTCGGACTGTTTTGACCTGTGCTCTGCTCTCCTGCCCCTGGTATCGACTTCTGCCTGTCCTCGAACTACGCTCTGCTCTCCAGCCCCGGCTTCCGACCTCCACGTGCCCACGACCCACGCTCTGCTCTCCAGCCCCGGCTTCCGACCTCCACCTGCCCACGACCTACGCTCTGCTCTCCAGCCCCGGCTTCTGACCTGCCGCCTGCCCACGACCTACGATCTGCTCCCCAGACCCGGCTACCCGACTCGCCACTCGAAGAGCATCCATGCACTCCTTTCCCCCCTTTTCCCTAAATAAACTGTACTTTACGTGACGCATTTGGGTCCGACTCGCTCTGTTCCGTGACAACATGCTTTTCTGCCTGTTTAGTGTGCTGTGGAGGGGGTGGCACTCATTGTCCATTACTGACAGGAGTTTGTTTGTTGTGTGTGTGTGTGCATGTAATCAGTGAGTGGAAGTGGGTAGTGTTTCTCAACAAATTGGTGGTGTGTGTGTGTGTTTGCGTGTTTGCTTGCTCATACAGGGAGGTTGTGTGTGTGTGTGATCAGAGAGTGGTGCTGTGTGTGTGTATGTGTGTGTGTATGTGTGTGAGTGTGTGTGTGCTCATAGAGTGAGATTGTGTGTGTGTTTGATAAGAGAGTGGTTCTGTGTGTGTGTGTGTGTGTGTGTGTGATCAGAGAGAGGTGCTGTGTCTTTTTGTGTTTGTGTGTGTGTGTGTGTCTTTGTTGTGAAAGAGTGGTTGTTTGTGTTTGTGTGTGTGTGTGTGTGTCTTTGTTGTGAAAGAGTGGTTGTTTGTGTTTGTTTGTGTGTGTGTGCATGTGTAATCAGAGAGTGGAAGTGAGTAGTGTTTGTCATCAAATTGGTAGTGTGTGTGTGTGTGATCAGAGAGTGCGAGTGAGTGAGTGTGTGTGTGTGTGTGTGTGTGGGTGCATGTATGTGCATGTGTGTGTGTTTGTGAGAGAGAGAGAGATCAGTGACTGGGTAATGTTTCTCACCAGATTTATAGTGTGTGTGTCTGTGTGTGTGTGTGTGATCAGAGAGAAGTAGTGTTTTTTCGTGTCTATGTTTGCTTGTGTGTGTTTGTGTATCTCCGTGTGTGAGAGATCAGAGACTGCTAGTGGGTAGTGGGTAGTTAGTGTCACAAAGCCGGTAAGGAACTTGATCTCATTTTCACCAGGAAGTGCGCCGCTACTTCACAGACAGTTACTCCTCTACATCTATCTGACCATTACTTCATTCAGTTCAAGGTTTCCCTCTGTCAGCAACCATCTGCTCCTACTCCCTTTGTCTCTGTCCGTCGCAATCTCCGGAATCTATCTCCTTCTCACTTTTCCTCCTTGGTGGGATCTGCTCTACCACCGTCTAGAAGTTTCTCTTCTTTTGAGGTTGATGACGCCACAGAGTCACTCTGTTCTACGCTGAGATTCTGCTTGGATCGTGTGTGCCCTCTGTCTACCAGACCCGCACGACCCACCCAGTCTCATGCGTGGCTTAATGACTCACTTCGGTCAATGCGCACTAACCTCAGAGCTGCTGAAAGGAAATGGCACAAAACTAAGAATTCGGCCGATCTAGCACAATTCCAAGTTCTACTATCTTCCTTCTCATCCAGTGTCACTGCTGCGAAAAAGGCTTTCTATCATGACAAGATTAACAACGCCACGGACACCAAGAAACTCTTTTCCACCTTTAAATCTTTACTAAACCCACCTTCTCCACCTCCTCCAACTAACCTCACAGCTGACACTTTTGCTACATTCTTCACTAACAAAGTTGCAGCTATTAGTAGTCAGTTCTCAAACCAATCTACACAGGTTCCTTCTCCTAGCCTCTCTACACCAACTGCTTCTTTTTCTTCTTTCACTCCTCTCTCCGAGGCAGAGGTGTCTAAGCTTCTCACAGACAGCCGGCCTACCTCTTGTCTTCTGGATCCTATCCCAACAACCCTTCTTCAGGCCATAACCCCCACAATTGTGACAGCAACCACACATGTGGTCAATGCGTCACTAACTAGGGGTACATTTCCCACTGCCTTCAAACAAGCCCAGGTAACACCACTGCTCAAAAAACCATCCCTCGCTCCCACTCAAGTGGAGAACTACCGGCCTGTCTCTCTTCTTCCCTTCCTTTCCAAAGCCATTGAACGAGCTGTCTTTAAACAGGTCACGGGATTTCTCACTCAGAACAACCTTTTCGACTCCAACCAATCCGGCTTCAGATGTGACCACTCCACTGAAACGGCGCTTCTGTCTGTGACGGAAGCATTAAAAGAGGCCAGAGCGGCAGGTCAGTCCTCAGTGCTCATCCTGCTGGACCTATCAGCAGCATTTGACACGGTCAACCACAGCATCTTACTGGACAAGCTGACCAACATTGGGATTGATGGCACAGCGCACTCCTGGTTCAAGTCCTATCTTACTTACTTACTCAACGTATCGTGGCTAGGACAGACATCGGCACTTCACTAACTCACCACAGGAGTACCCCAAGGATCTGTGCTGGGGCCCCTTCTCTTCACACTGTATATCACCTCGCTGGGCGCAATCATCCACTCCCATGGCTTCTCTTACCACTGCTATGCGGATGATACCCAGCTCTATCTGTCCTTTCCGCTGGACGACTCCACGGTGTCATCACGGATCTCGGACTGTCTCTCCGATATATCTGCATGGATGAAAGGACATCACCTCCAACTAAATCTCTCCAAAACTGAACTGCTGGTCCTCCCAGCCAAACAAGCCATACATCACGACATCAGTATCAAGATCGACTCCCTGTCTGTTCCTCCTACCAAAGTGGCAAGAAACCTAGGTGTCATGATCGATGACCAACTGACCTTTGCAGATCACGTTGCCTCTGTGGCTCGGTCGTGCCGTTTTTCCCTATTCAACATAAGGAAGATCAGGCCGTACCTAACCCAACATGCAACCCAGCTCCTGGTTCAGACCCTGGTTATCTCTCGTCTTGACTACTGCAATGTTCTCCTATCAGGCCTACCAGCCTGTGCAGTGAGACCGCTACAGATGATCCAGAATGCAGCTGCACGTCTGGTCTTTAACCAGCCAAAAAGGGCACATGTCACACCTCTGTTCATTGAACTGCACTGGCTGCCCTTGGCTGCTCGCATTAAATTCAAGGCACTTATGTTGGCCTACAGGGTGAATGATGGCTCTGCTCCGATCTACTTGAATTCTCTTCTGAAGCCCTATGTCACCCGACGACCACTACGCTCCTCTAAGGAACGTTTTCTAGCACGGCCAACACCTTGTGCAGGTCGGTCCAGACTCTTCTCATATCTGGTTCCGCGCTGGTGGAATGACCTCCCAAGTGCTACCAGATCAACTGATACCCTCTCCACCTTCAAGAAACTCGTGAAGACTAAGCTCTTCCAAGAATATCTCCTGGCGTAAACTCTGAGAATGCACTTAATAATTTAATTTCTCTACATTGTGTTACACTATTGCACTTTCAACTTAAAACAGCGCAGATTCTGTGTTAGCAATATCCACTCCTTGTCAGTTCATTGTGTTGTAGCTTGAATGTTATCCTCTTTTGTAAGTCGCTTTGGATAAAAGCGTCTGCTAAATGCCTAAATGTAAATGTAAATGTAAATGTAAATGTTTGTCATCAGATTTGTAGTGTGTGTGTGTGTGTGTGTGTGTGTGTGTGTGTGTGTGTGTATGTGTCTGTGTGGTGAAAGCGTGATTGTTTTTGTATTTGTCTGTGTGTGTGTGTGTGTGTGTGTGTGTAATCAGAGAGTGGAAGTTGGTAGTGTTTGTCATCAAATTGTTGGTGTGTTTGTGTGTCTGTGTCTGTGTGTGTGTTTGTGTGTGTGTGCGTGTGTGGTGAGAGAGTGGTAGTAGAGTGTGTCTATGCGTTTGTCTGTTTTGTGTGTGTGTGTGTGTGTGTGTGTGTGTCTCTGTGTGTGTGTGTGTATCTGTGTGTCTGTGTGTTTTTTTTTTGTGTGTGTGTGTGTGTATTTGTGTATCTGTGTGGTGAACAAGTGGTTTTTTGTGTTTGTTTGTGTGTGTCTGTAATCAGACTTTGGAAGTGGGTAGTGTTTGTCATGAATTGGTAGTGTGTGTGTTTGTGTGTGTGTGTGATGAGAGAGTGGTTGTAGAGAGTGTGTTTGTGTGTGTTTGTGTGTATGTGTGCTCCTAGAGGGAGGTTGTGTATTTGTCTATTTGATCACAGAGATGTGTGTGAGTGTGTGTTATTAGAAAGTGGTAGTGTGTGTGTGTGTGTCTGTGTGTTTGTGTGTGCATGCTCATAGAGGGAGGTTGTGTGTGTGTGTGCATATGTAATCAGAGAGTGGAAGTGACTACTAGTTGGTAGTGTTTGTCATCAGATTCGTAGTGTGTGTGTGTGTGTCTGTGTGTTTATGTGTGTGAGTGTGTATGCTCAGATAGTGGTAGTGTAGTTGTTTGTGTGTGTGTGTTTGATCAAAGAGTAGTATTGCATGTGAGTCTTTGTAATCAGAGAGTGGTAGTTTGTGTGTGTGTGTGTGTGTGTGTGTGTGTGTGTGTGTGTGTGAGAGAGATATGACCATCATTCACATCCTCATCACACATCACTCAGTGTTCAGCTCATGTGTGTGTTCTTTCTCTCTGCAGCTCTGGTCACTCTGGATCCCAACACTGCAAACCCAAAACTCATCCTGTCTGAGGATCTGACCAGTGTGAGATACAGTGATGAGAGACAGCAGCTTCCTGATAACCCAGAGAGATTTGATGAGTATCTCAGTGTCCTGGGCTCTGAGGGCTTTAACTCAGGGACTCACTGCTGGGATGTGGAGGTTGGGGGGAATAATGGGTGGCATGTGGGTGTGATGACAGAGTCTCTCCAGAGGAAGGGAGACATATACAGGAGTAGTGGACGGTGGTTTGTGGGGTATTATTGTGGTGCATATAAAGCATGGGCTCCACCTCATCCCTCCACTCCCCTCACAGTGAATCAGAAACTCCAGAGGATCAGAGTGCAGCTGGACTGGGACAGAGGAAAGCTCTCATTCTCTGACCCTGATAATAACACACACCTACACACTTTCACACACACTTTCACTGAAAGAGTGTTTCCATACTTTTGGACTCGGTCAAATCTCTCTCCTCTTAGGGTTGTCCCAGTAAAATGTTGTGTAACTCTGACTCCTCCCAGTTAGAGCTCCTCCAGCCTCTGTGTTGTCATGGATGATAAGAATCCAAAGCCCTGATGGTAACACACATCTCTAACATTTATTAGTTAGAGCTCATGACCTGTTTCCATTCTTCTTGACTTTCTCCACTTTCCCCCTCTGAGGATGTTAGCAGTGAAGGCCTCAGTAAGAGTAGAGCAGCACAGTTAGAGCTCATACTGACTCTGGATCAGGACTCACACACTGAGAGGGAAACCTACAGGAGAAAACCAAAGCCAACCAAAGATGTGTCTTATTGTGTGGATCTCAACATTTCAAGCTGTGTTAATGTTCAGGTGTGTGGGAACACTACTGAGAGGGAAGCCTGTGGAGAACAGAAACACAAAAGTGTTTTGATGTGGAAATGAAAACTAATGTTCAGGTGATCTATAGTGATGTTGGGATATTTGACCTAAAATACTGAAAATAATAAATCATGCATGAGATTATTTTTCTACTTGGATTTTGTGTATTACACTACTGCCATCAGTGTGTGTGTGTGTGTGTGTGTGTGTGTGTGTGAGAGAAGAGGATGTGTGGGGAGTCATATGGAAACACTCTCTCAGTGACAGTGTGTCTGTGTGTGTGTGTGTGTGCGTGCGTGTGTGTGTGTGTGTTTGTGTGTGTCTATACCACTATCCCTCCCTCAAACTCTTCCAAGTCTAACCCTAAACTTGTGCTACTCTATGGGTTCCTCCCTATAATAAGACACTGGGTATTCTGTGTCTATAGTGTTATATAGGGGCATATAATAAGACACTGGGTATTCTGTGTCTATAGTGTTATATAGGGGTATATAATAAGACACTGGGTATTCTGTGTCTATAGTGTCATATAGGGGCATATAATAAGACACTGGGTATTCTGTGTCTATAGTGTCATATAGGGGCATATAATAAGACACTGGGTATTCTGTGTCTATAGTGTCATATAGGGGCATATAATAAGACACTGGGTATTCTGTGTCTATAGTGTTATATAGGGGTATATAATAAGACACTGGGTATTCTGTGTCTATAGTGTTATATAGGGGTATATAATCAGACACTGGGTATTCTGTGTCTATAGTGGTGTATCGGGGTATAAAATAAGACACTGGGTATTCTGTGTCTATAGTGTTATATAGGGGTAGATCATAAGACACTGGGTACTCTGTGTCAAAGTCAAAAGTCAAAGTCGCTTTTATTGTCAATTTCTTCACATGTTCTTGACATACAAAGGAATCGAAATTACGTTTCCCACTATCCCTTGCGTGTACGTGGACAACAGTCAAGTGCAGATGCACAACAAGACAATTCTAATCCTAAGGTTGTATAAATAAATAAATAAAGTGCAAGTAGCTTAAGGCTACTTTTGCCTAGTACTACTACCTAACATAACAGGTATGACAGGACAAGACATAGAGTACCCTAAGTACACTACTAATGTAGCAAGGCATGACAAGACAGACAAGGCATGAGGTGAAGTTCACTGAGTGTTCCAGCTTTGTGCATTTAGAGGTAGTTGTTGTAATTGTGTTTTTAGTGCAAAAGAGCAATGTGCAAATGTCAATAGGCAGTACTTGCCGCAGTAGCAGTAATGATAGTTATAAATAAGTGGTGCAAATATAAATATAAAAACAGAACAATTAGCAGATGTGTGCAATTTGCATATGCAGAGTCTCAGTTAAGGGTGAGTCCAGTGTCCCACTGGGTATTCTGTGTCTATAGTGTTATATAGGGGTATATAATAAAACAATGGGTATTCTGTGTCTATAGTGTTATATAGGGGTATATAATAAGACACTGGGTATTCTGTGTCCATAGTGTTATATAGGGGTGTATCATTAGACACTGGGTATTCTGTGTCTATAAAAGGACAACTTCCATTCTCTAAACATGACAGTAACACACACACACACACACACACACACACTCACACTGTTGACTCTAGGTTGGCGATAGCTAGGTGGGCTGTACAGTGATGTTGGGATGCAGTGGTGTCACCTTGGTGCGTCAGTAAGAACACGTCTGAGTCCAGAACACAGTCAACTGGTTTTCTTCATTTGATAAACAGCACAGTAACACACAGAGGTCAAAACAGGCTCAACCAATAAAATATGGAGTCAGTCAGGTGGTGATTTGTAGATGATGAGTATGAAATGTGTGTGTGTGTGGTCTAAGGAAAAGGAAATAAATAATATGCATTTGTCCATAATAAACATACATTCTGAATGTGCACGAAGACACCTAATCTGGGTGATACTGATAAAGAATTCCTCCTACTAGTACAGTTCTGCTGCTATTGCCTCACACTACTGCCACCCACAGGCCAATGGTGGCCATTCACATGTATAATATCAACCTAGAATAAGCCATGCTATTCAGGTGCCAAGCTGTTTAAATGGTAGGCTATCCAGGTGCTAAGTGTAATATTACAATACTCTGTAACGACAATTATGTAACTCTGAACATAATAACAGATATTAGCACATACTACACAGGTCTGACCTTTGAAATGAAAGTAATTTACAATAAAGGTTTTAAACAGACTGACAATCATCAAGCATAGAACTTTACATTTAGCTCCACATGTTCAGGATGCTAGTGAGTGGATGCTACAAAACCCAACACATTTACAGAGAATACAAACAACTAGAATGAAATGATGACTTATAGTTCGTCATTGATGCACAATCTGGTTTTAAATGCAAAGTGAGGGAATTTTCATGTACCAAACTAGTTGACTAAGGTGATAAGCGAACTAGCTAGAAGGAGCATCTGTGGTGAGCTGCCACACGCTGCCTCACTCACGAAAAGGTGTCCAACATGTTCGTTGGTGCGAGTGCACGAGCTCACTAACTCCTGTCACTGTGCGTGGCCTTTCTAACACACACACTATCACTCTCTAGTCACACATACACACACACACACAATCACGTCATACCTGTCTGTAGTCTCACACACACACGCACACACACACACACTTACAATCCTGCCAGTGGACACCCAGCTAAAGCAGGGCAAACTCACACTTGATATAGGCCGGGGGCCAAACAGTGTCAGAGTACAACCATTGTTTTCAAAGCCACTTAATTCCCTTGAAATACATTAGAAAACTATGGATAGTCTGTGGGATGAAGGGAGTTGGGTCAAGTCTCAGTGCATGTTAAATCACATCTACAGGGTATGTGCTTTTAGGAACAGTATAGTTTTGGATGTTTAACCTTTTTCCCCTAAGAGTATAAGGCAAACATGCTTCATCTGTCCCCATAGACCCTGTGTTAAAGATCTTTGAATAAAGAATGAACCAAGAGTACAGACAGAAGTTAAACAGCATAAACTACACATTTTCTGAAAGCCTGTGATGTCTAGATGTGACTTAATATGCATCAGACGTCCTTCATCCCATTATAATTACATGTATTAGTTATGTGTCAGTGGTAAATGTATGATCCTTAAAATAATGTGTTAGCCTACCTAGCATACCTTTGCTATTTTAACACATTTAAATGTGGTGCTGACAAAAAAAAAAGAAAACAATTTTTCTCAGTATTTCATTTTTTTAGGGAGAAAGAACTTCTGGAGAGATGAAAATCGGCCACAGTGGTGGCCAGAAAATCTGCCTTTTGTGTCACCTAGCGACAGAAGTAAGAATTTGACATCTTCTGAGGAGTTACTTGTGTGCAATGCATTGCAGTGCAGTAGTTACACCATGGAGAGGAATTGTAAATGTGAAAGTGTGGAGATACTAAATGCTCTTGTGTCTGTCCCTCTCAGTACAAAGAAAGCGGGTCATGAGTGGCTCATCTAGCTGCTAAATAACCAAATCATGTGTTCACATGCTGTATATTTTAAAACATGGCTTACTGATCACAAAATCAAGACTCCACCATGGCTCTAAGATGATCAGCTCCCCTGATCTTAATGGCACAGTAAACCAGTGGAATTGGATTTATGTTATAGCAAACATACAGATAGAAGCACAGACAGTACATGTAGTTTATTTACATCTGTCAAATATTAACTTGACCACTAGAAAGGAATGACTGGATGAAAGTAAAGACCTGGAGCCTGGAACTACTTGTGTACTTTCTGAGATCCAAATATTTTGGGAAGGAGTTTAATCTTTTTTAACATGCACACCCATCTTCCCACTGCTATTCAGGTCAGTCAAGGACCTATAGCAGCCAGAGACACAGAGAGAGAGAGAGAGAGAGAGAGAGAGAGAGAGGGGGGGAGAGAGAGAGGGAGAGAGAGAGAGAATAAAAGACAGATTGACAAACAGACAAGTCCACTGTGCTGTTGGCATTGTAGCAATTAAAAAAAAATCACTTTCTCCGCTTTCCCCCTCTGAAGATGTCAGCAGTGAAGGCCTCAGTAAGAGTAGAGCAGCACAGATAGAGCTCATACTGATGAAGGAAGATGAAGGAACAAGGGCATTTTATAAAGAAACAAAATGTGTCTTATTGTGTGGATATCAACATTTAAAGTTTTTCTGATTTCTAGGCGTGTTTTAATACTATGGTACTAGATCAAGACTAGTGGCAGTTGACTACATCATGATCCACTCTATTCATGTGACTAATATCATTTGTGTTTGTATTTCATTCACTGTTGTATCTGCTGTTGTTCATATAAACAGAGTAAATCAGCTTCATCACTGCAATAGTTCTGATCTCTCTTTTCACTTCAGCCAGTTTGGGGCAGGTTGTGAGAATGTGTATCAAACTGCATAAGCAATACTGACACCTGGTGGACACTCACCTGTAATTACACTGCAGACCCAAGGCTCTCGTGAAACTGCACTTGTGTCCGTCCCTAAAGTGCTGAATCAGCATCAAAATAAGAATCTATGTCATTTCTCCCAATTGATATAATTAACACAATTTACCTTGACATCATTTTTACTAATATTCCCCATATTTATCTGCACACACACAGACTACTGGTAATCTTTCAACTAATGGTAATCAAATTTCAACATTCCCCAAATTAATATTACTGTAATCCCATCACTCATACCGGTAATCTTCTCTTTCCATATTATTAGGATTAGTCCCAGTTGCCCCTCCCCCACTCCCCTCACTAACAGAAGACTCCTAACAGATTCTACACATTAATATGACTGAGCTCCTATTAAGATAAGACTAATAAATTTCAATAGCTGTAGTTATATAGTCATTACAATATTCACTTTATTTCTCAAATCAAATTGTCATTTTACACATACTGCATATTCACTAGATTTCTAATTTGTAGTGATGTCACACATTGTCAAAATTGACTTTATTTCTCTAATTTGTAGTGATGTCTCACATACTGCTAATATTCAGTTTCCATATTCGTAGACCTGCTGTCCCTCCCTCACTTCACTCACTGGAGTACTAGTAGTAAGATGAGATAAAACTCATCAGGAGTCTCATTTATTTGTGTTACATGTGTGTGGAAATACAAATAAATAGTTTGCAAAGGGATGTATAGGCCAGTTTTATGCAATAATAACAGTCCAACACATGATATTACTGTAATTGGGCCTATGAGTAATTAGACACATACATCTATGTATTTTCTGTCCTCACTGATTCTGAATTTTGTAGATGTAATGTGTACATATGTCATATGGTGTGCATATTCAGAAGTAGTTTATTTGTTTTATAATGTAGGACTAGTTATGTATTCATTGTGACTTTCAGCCTGAGAGATCAAAGTCTGTGTGGGGAGGAGAGTCTGTGTGTAATCCACTGATCTGGGGTCAGTCTCTTTGTCTCTGGCAGACACAGTTCACACACACAACTGTAACTTGGACCTGAACTCCACTGGTGCAGCAGTGAACACAAAACTGGTCTGGTAACTAAGACTGACCAATCAGAATCTTTCCCTGCTGTTGTCCCTCCCACTGTGTGGCTGGTGCAGGAGCAGGGAGTGAAGTTGAGTGGCAGGTTGATTCTCTGTCCTCCACTAGACGCTTTCATGTGGGACACTTTGATCAGAAGCTTCTTAGTAACAGTGTTTAGACTGAGGAAAACAGTTTGGGTTGAACCTGAAGCTAGAGGATCTAAGAGTCGTGTGGATTAAAGTGTGAAACAGTTTGGGTGTTTGGGACTGACTGACTCAACTCCACTGCTGAAAGTGAAAGTGAAGCTGCTGAACCAGACTGCACAGAGGAGAGAGAGTTTCCTGTCAGGACAAAATGGCTTCTAAATTTGAAGAGGATCTCACCTGTCCTGTGTGCTGTGAAATCTACAGGGATCCTGTCATTTTGATCTGTGCTCACAGTGTGTGTAAAGCCTGTCTGCAGAAGTTCTGGGAGAGCAAAGGATCCAGAGAATGTCCTTACTGCAGGAGGAAGTGCTCAAAAACAGATAATCCTCCTAACATGGCTTTAAAGAACCTGTGTGAGACATTTTTAAAGGAGAGAAGTCAGAGAGCTTCAGCAGGGTCTGAGGTGCTCTGCAGTCTGCACAGTGAGAAACTCAAGCTCTTCTGTCTGGTGGATAAACTGCCTGTGTGTTTAGTGTGTCAGACCTCAAAGAAACATGAAAATCACACATTTAGGCCAGTAGATGAAGCAGCACAGGACCATCAGGTAAGAATCTACTCTGGTAATAGAGATGATGCCTCTTAAACACCACCTCTTGATGTATGCATAGATCTATAAATGTCAGAACTGCAGTGAACTACATTCATGACGGTTATGGCAGCAGCTGTCTGTAATGTCTTTCATGCAACAGTAGATGGCGCTGTGTATTTACATTCTGCTGTTAAATCTGATTGCTGCTCAACAACCACACAGTCTGAGATCTCTGAGCTGAGATCTTCTAAGCTGAGATACTCTGAATCTCCCCCTCTAACTCCAATCTATCACTCCAACTATTCACCACATGTACTTAAACTTAAGGAAACTCTTGACTCTCCCTATTATAAAAACTGTTGGCAAAACTAATGCAGTCAGACATCCATGACACACAATGTGACGTAGTGCACATGAATTGCTTTTAAATTGAAATATAATTTTTCTCACATTCTGTTTCCTGCTGCATCTCCTAAGACCTCTAATGACCCATATGATATGAATGTGCTCCTACCTTTCAGCATGTATTCATATTGTACTCTCATACTGAGATGTTATAGCCTGACAAGCAATCCTAGAACTAGGGTTTGTTTTCAAGATTTCAAGGTTAGAGATTCTAAACTTTTTCAGAGAAAAGGAATCTGATAAAAAGCAGTGATTTTAATACACAGTAGAGTGAGAATAAAGTGTAACTGAATCATGTTAACATTACTGTTAATACATAAAACAACAGCAATAACAAAAACAATCAATCAAACAATTTGCCATCGTTCTTGTTTTTAGATTTAGGGTATTGAAAACTCATTTGTATGATTAATATTCATTCATTCCAGGAGGAGCTAAAGATCAAACTGCAGCCCTTACAGAAGAAACTGAAGACCTTTGAAGAAGTGAAACTCATCTGTGATAAAACAGCAGCACATATTAAAGTGAGATATAGTAAAGAAACTGTATTTTGAAGAGTCGTGGATCAGTTGTAATTAAAGATTCTTCAGGTATTGGAAGCAGTAATGTGATCATTGTTTTCTTCAGGCTCAGACCCAACACACAGAGAGACAGATCAAGGGGGAGTTTGAGAAGCTCCATCAGTTTCTACGAGATGAAGAGGCAGCCAGGATAGCTGCACTGAGGGAGGAAGAGGAGCAGAAGAGTCAGATGATGAAGGAGAAGATTGAGAAGATGAGCAGAGAGATCTCATCTCTTTCAGACACAATCAGAGCCATAGAAAAGCAGATGGGAGCAGATGATGTCACATTCCTGCAGGTAGGAGTTATCTGATGTTTATGATGTGTGTGTTATATTACATTCTGACAGTGTATTTGATGAGAACCTGTTGGTGTTATATTTACCTGTTTATGCCACTCACACACACACACACACACACACACTCTCTCTCTCACACACACACACACAGTATGAACTATCCGTGATGGGAGAAAATGTGTGAAATAAGTTCATAATTAGCAATTAATCCTGCAACCTTTAGGATTTCCTCATAAATAAAAAAAACAGCAGAACACAGCCCAGCTACCAATGTGCTGGATATCAGTCAGTAAGTATATACACTCTTTTGATGCCATGAAGACAATTCTACTGAACCCATCTGTGAATTAGTGACACACACACACACAGCAAAGGGAAACACACCCAGCACACAGTGAACACAGTGAGATGAAGCACACACACACTATACCAGAGCAGTGGGCAGCCTGCTGCTGTGGTGCCCAGGGAGCAGTGAGGGGTTAGGTCCCTTGCTGAAGGGCACCTCAGCCAGTGATGTGAGCATGGGAGAGGGATGTTCAATCACATTTTTTCCTGGTTGGGGGTCGAACCGGTCAGCCATCAGTTACAAGTCTGAGGCCCTAACCAGTAGGCTACTGCTGCCCATGTGACATACTAAAATGCTCCAAAGGAAAAAACAGTCTGTTAGGATGGAGACGGGGCATGAGATTGGTTAACACACACACACACACACACACAGGGAGAGAGAGAGAGAGAAAGAGAGAGAGATAGAGAGAGAGAGAGAAAGACGGAGAGAGTGATGGATAGATTTTGAAAGACAGAGAGATGGAGGGTCTGCTGGGGTGTCAGGCTGCATAACAGAGAGAGAAAGAAAGAGAGAGAGAGAGAGAGTGAGTGTGTGTGTGAGAGAGAGACAGAGAGAGAGTGAGAGAGAGAGAGAGTGAGCAATAACAATAACAGATCTCAAACACTGGGAACACTAGTCCCTATTCTGCTCTAAACCTCTGGTTCCATCTGAGCACCAGTGCAGAGAACCCTTCGGGCAGACTAGAGTTCTTTGTTTACTGATCTGGAACATCAGTCCTCTCTAGAACCCCTTAGAATCTCCCCTTAGACTCTTAGACACTAACCCTAACCCTAACCCCAAGACTTTGGATACTCTGAGTTCCTTAAGGCTCATTCTGCCATTTTGTTGGGAAGTGCATTTTTGTAAATACTGTAAATGATGCATCACTGTGTGCATGTGTGTTGTGTGTGTGTGTGTGTGTGTGTGTGTGTGCTAAGGTGTAAGGGTGCAGATTGCATTTGAGATAGGAGGCAGCTGGAGGTTGTTACCTGAAGATCTAGAAAGGGGGGTGGAGGGGGGGCAGAATAATATTTGCATTTAGCCTCAGATCAAATATGTCAAATGCTTAGTCTGTCACCTCGAATAACAAGAAGAAACGATGAATGATGTGAAGAAAATGTGAAAAAGAAAGAGGAAAAAAAAGAAAAATATGAAGACTGAGAAACTATGTAACATCTTCCCTCCGTTCTTCTTTTCCAGAACTACAAGAGCACAGTGGAAAGGTGAGTGATCTGCCTCCTGTCTCTCTCTTCTCTGTGGTTCTGAACCCAAACCCACAGCAGCACTGACTCCTGAATGTTATTCCAGAGCCCAGTGCACACTGCAGGATCCAGAGAGGGTTTCAGGAGCTCTGATCAATGTGGCAAAACACCTGGGCAACCTGAGGTTCAGAGTCTGGGAGAAGATGCAGGAGATTGTTCAGTACAGTGAGTAAAACATGCTTCTCTCTTTCTCTCTCAAAAATAGTGTGAATTTTTTTGAGTGAATGTGAATGAGTTTGCAGCTAAATAGAAGGAGAAGGGGGCGTGGCAAGTTTGGTCACGTTCCTCCTGAACTTGTTTCTAAAAACACTGAACATGCTGAACATGCTTTTCTGCCTGTTTAGTGTGCTGTGTAGGGGGTGGCGCTCATTGTCCATTACTGACAGGAGTTTGCTGAGGGTCCTGAGGGCCAACCATAGGGGGCCCAAGTGTTCACACTGGCCCTCTCATAACATTATGGACATATAGATCTCATAACATTATGGACATATGGACAGCTGGGGGGAGAGGTGTCCTCGCCAGCTTGGGCTCAGAGCTCGTGGCGGTGGACAGGACTGAGCAGGCAACAGGCGTGCTCGTGACGTCCAAGCTATAGAAGTGGGCAAAAGTGTTAGCACTAGCCCAGCTGGCAGACTGACAAACGTCCTGAACAGAGACTCCTTTCCACACGGCCCATGATGCAGAGACGCTTCTCGTAGAATGGGCTCTCAGCCCTTCAGGCGGACGCACTCCGGCCGCCTCATATGCCAAGCCTATCGCCTCGACAAAGCCCTCCTTCAGGCTTGTGTGCATCCATAGGGATATTAAAACAGGTTTCTGTTTGGGCCTACATTTGTCTCGTGTTTTTCTTTGTTACTTTTTTTGACATAGTTTGTCTTTTTGTTTTGTTTTGTTTTTAACTTTTTCTAATTTTACATGTTAACTAGTTTTCTTAATCAAGACTTTTAAGTTCTCTTTTTGGTCCGTCGTTGTTTTGGGAAAGATTGTGTGTGTGTGTGTGTGATTCACCATCTCTCTCCTTTGTTACGGTGTCTGAACCCCTAGACTGGCAAGTAAAGATGAGAGAGTGTTAGTAGAGTGTGTGTGTGTGTGTGTGTGTGTGTGTGCCTGTGTGGTTAAGGCTGGTTGTTTATGTTTGTTTGTTTGTGTTTGTGCGTGCATGTATATTCAGAGAGTGGAGCAAGTGCAGTATATACAGTATGCAGTATGTACAGCAGTAAAGAGCAGATTATATACAGATAAGAGTAGTAATAATAAATAGACAGAAGAGCAATATACATGTTATGTGAAGAGATAGTAAGGGTAATATACAGATGTGCTATAGAGATTCAATGTAAGGCAATATACAGATGTGCTATAGAGATAGTTATGTACAGATGTATTAAGTATATACAGATGTGCTATAGAGATAGTTATGTACAGATGTATTAAGTATATACAGATGTACAGATGTATTAAGTATATACAGATGTACAGTTGTATTAAGTGTATACAGATGTACATATGTGCAGTCCAAGGGCTATAGCAGCATAGCTATGTATGTGTTTGTGTGTCTGTGTGTGTATGATCAGAGACTGCTCTTGGGTACTGTTTGTCATCAGATTTGTAGTGTGTGTGGGTGTCTGTGTGGGTGTGTCTGTGTGTGTGTGTGTGTGTGTGTGTGTGTGTGTGCGTGTGTGTGTAATAAGAGAGTGGAAGTAGGTAGTGTTTGTGATCAAATTTTTAGTGTATGTTTGTGTGTGTGTGTGAGATCAGAGACTGAGTGTTTTTTGTGTGTGTTTGTGCGTCTGTGTGTGTACGATCAGAGACTGCTTTTGGGTACTGTTTGTCATCAGATTTGTAGTGTGTGTGTGTGTGTGTGTGTGTGTGTGTGTGTGGTGAGAGAGTGGTACTGCAGTAGAGTGTTTGTGTTTTTGTGTATATGTGTATCTGTGTGGTGAAAAAGTGGTTGTTTGTATTTGTTTGTGTGTGTGTATCTGTGTGTAATCAGAGATTGGAAGTGGGTAGTGTTTGTAATCAATTGGTAGTGTGTGTGTGTGTTTGTGTGATGAGAAAGTGGTTGTAGAGTGTGTCTGTGTGTGTGTGTGTGTGTGTGATTAGAGAGTGGTAGTGTGTTTGTGTATGTGTGAGACTAGAGACTGATAGTGGGTAGTGTTTGTCATCAGATTTGTAGTGTGTGTCTGTGTGTGTGTTTGTGTGTGTGTGTGTTTGTGTGTGTCTGATCCATGCATTGTGTGTGTGCGTCTGTGTGTGTGTCTCTGTGTGCGTCTGTTTGGTGAAACTGTGGTTGGTTGTAGAGTGTGTGTGTGTGTGTATGTGTGTGTGAGTGTGTGTGTGTGTGCTCATAGAGGGAGATTGTGTGTGTCTATTTGTATCACAGAGGTTTGTGTGTGTGACCAGAGAGAGTGTGTGTGTGTGTGTGTGTGTGCGTGTGTGTGTGTGTGCTCATAAAGGGAGGTTGTGTGTGTGTCTATTTGTATCACATAGGTTTGTGTGTGTGATTAGAGAGTGTGTGTGTGTGTGTGTGTGTGTGAGAGATTAGAGACTGGTAGTGGGTGGTGTTTGTCATCAGATTTGTTGTGTGTGTGTGTGTGTGTCTGTGTCTGCGTCTGTGTGTGTGTCTGTTTGAATGTGTCTTATCAGAGTGGTGTGTGTGTGTGTGTGTGTGTGTTGTGTGTGTGTGATTGTGTCTGAGTGATGAGAGTGGTTGTTTGTGTGTGTGCGTGCGTGTGTGTGTGTGTGGTGTGTGTGTGTGTGTGTGTGTGTGCGTGTGTGCGTGTGTGTGTGCGTGTGTGTTTGAATGGTGTAAGAGTGGTTATATGTGTGTATGTGTGTGTCTGATCAGAGTGGTTTGTGTCCATGTGTATGTCTGTGTGGTGTTTGTTTGTGTGTGTGAGATCAGTGACTGGGAGTGGTTAATGTTTGTCATCAGATTTATAGTGTATGTGTGTGTGTGTGTATTTATGTGTGTGTGTGTGTATTTGTGTATCTGTGCGGTGAAAGAGTGGTTGTTTGTGTTTGTTTGTGTGTGTGCGTGTGTGTAATCAGAGATTGTAAGTGGGTAGTGTTTGTCACCAATTGGTAGTGTGTGTGTGTATCTGTGTGAGAGAGAGCGGTTGCAGAGTGTGTGTGTGTGTGTGTGTGTGTGTGTGGTGTGTGTGTGTGTGGTGTGTGTGTGTGTGTGTGTGTGTGTGTGGTGTGTGTGTGTGTGTGTGTGTGTGTGTGTGTGTGTGTGTGTGTGTGTGTGTGTGTGTGTGGTGTGTGTGTGTGTGTGTGTGTGTGTGTGTGTGTGCGCTGGTGGTAGCGTAGTGGTTAAGGAACCTGGCTAGCGTGTAAGTAGCCTGAAAAGTTGTGGGTTCGAATCCCGGCTGCCACCATTGTGCCTTTGAGCAAGACACTTAACCCTAAGTTGCTCTAGGGAGACTGGCCCTGAACAATTGGTAGTTGATGAGTTGTAAGTCGCTTTGGATAAAAGCGTCTGATAAATGTAAAGTAAATGTGTGTGTGTGGCACATAGAGGGAGGTTGTGTGTGTGTCTATTTGATCACAGAGGTTTGTGTGTATGATTAGAGAGTGGTTGGTGTGTGTGTATGACATTAGAGACTGGTAGTGGGTGGTGTGTGTCATCAGATTTGTTGTTGTTGTTCACACACATCACTCAGTGTTCAGCTCATGTGTGTGTTCTTTCTCTCTGCAGCTCCTGTCACTCTGGATCCCAACACTGCAAACCCAGAACTCATCCTGTCTGAGGATCTGACCAGTGTGAGATACAGTGATGGAGACAGCAGCTTCCTGATAACCCAGAGAGATTTGATGTGTGTTCAGTGTCCTGGGCTCTGAGGGCTTTAACTCAGGGACTCACTGCTGGGATGTGGAGGTTGGGGGAATATGGGGTGCATGTGGGTGTGATGACAGAGTCTCTCCAGAGGAAGGGAACATATACAAGTAGTGGACTGTGGATTGTGGGTATTATGGTGCTGCATATAAAGCATGTGCTCACCTCATCCCCTCCACTCCCTCACAGTGAAGCAGAAACTCCAGAGGATCAGAGTGCGCTGGACTGGAACAGAGGAAAACTCTCATTCTCTGACCCTGATAATAACACACACATACACACTTTCACACACACTTTCACTGAAAGAGTGTTTCCATACTTTCGGACTCGGTCAAATTTCTCTCCTCTTAGGGTTGTCCCAGTAAAATGTTGTGTAACTCTGACTCCTCCTAGTTAGAGCTCCTCCAGCCTCTGTGTTGTCGTGGATGATAAGAATCCAAAGCCCTGATGGTAACACACATCTCTAACATTTATTAGTTAGAGCTCATGACCTGTTTCCATTCTTCTTGACTTTCTCCACTTTCCCCCTCTGAGGATGTTAGCAGTGAAGGCCTCAGTAAGAGTAGAGCAGCACAGTTAGAGCTCATACTGACTCTGGATCAGGACTCACACACTGAGAGGGAAACCTACAGGAGAAAACCAAAGCCAACCAAAGATGTGTCTTATTGTGTGGATCTCAACATTTCAAGCTGTGTTAATGTTCAGGTGTGTGGGAACACTACTGAGAGGGAAGCCTGTGGAGAACAGAAACACAAAAGTGTTTTGATGTGGAAATGAAAACTAATGTTCAGGTGATCTATAGTGATGTTGGGATATTTGACCTAAAATACTGAAAATAATAAATCATGCATGAGATTATTTTTCTACTTGGATTTTGTGTATTACACTACTGCCGTGTGTGTGTGTGTGTGTGTGTGAGAGAGAGGAGGATGTGTGGGGAGTCATATGGAAACACTCACTCTCTCAGTGACAGTGTGTGTGTGTGTGTGTGTGTGTGTGTGTGCGTGTGTGTGCGTGTGTGTGCGTGTGTGTGCGTGTGTGTGTGTGTGTGTATACCACTATCCCTCCCTCAAACTCTTCCAAGTCTAACCCTAAACGTGCTACTCTATGGGTTCCTCCCTATAAGACACTGGGTATTCTGTGTCTATAGTGTTATATAGGGGTATATATAAGACACTGGGTATTCTGTGTCTATAGTGTTATATAGGGTATATAATAAGACACTGGG